>NDXB01021276.1:65431-80810 GCA_002631895.1 Agapornis roseicollis
GGGGGGGGGGGGAGGCAGCTTGTGTAATCTCACATTAGAAATACTTAGAATAATTATGGCTTTCTTGACATCAGAATGATGGGTTATTAGCAGTATTTTAAAGTTTTTATGTTAGGGAGAATGCAATTCCTCTCTGAATAGCAACAACTGTTGAATCTACAGTGAAGATGAGGAAAAGGTAGGTTCACTACAGTATTATTTCAATCAGAGATTATTCCTTATGGGATTTATGCAGTGGTTAAATACTCATTCCCTCCTTTTCTATGCTACACCTTCTTTTGTTATTGCACCAATACAGACACTTAGTCTTTCCCACACTGAGAACTCAATGACAGGAATATTTATAAATTACAACACAAATATCATCCAAGAAATAATAATAATCCTGCTATTATGACAAAGCCTGCTAGGTTCGTTAAAACAAACAAACAAACAAACAAACAAACAAAACCCACAAAAAAAACCCACCTTCAAAATCGGCAATTCTCAAAAATTATATTAACTAATGCTAATATGCATAACAATTTTTAAAAGATCGTATTTGTGGACAAATAATGTGTCCACTGGACCTCTATGGAGAAGAGCGAATTTCTCTTTTGGAGTTAAAAGATCAATAGCTCCCTAAATTGCTATCATAGGAACTAGACTTGGGGGGCTATGACAAGAGTCCTGCCCATGGTGGCTGCCTGAAGGTACAGCTCCTCTAGCTTTCTTTTATTGCCTGCTGAGTGCTCACATCATCCTTGGTTTTACCTTTTATCATTTCTCCACTATTACAGATATCAATCTTGCTTATTCTTTTCCTCTTTATTACTATTTTGATCCTTTTACTAAAGCTGTAACTTCATGGGAAATGTAAAATTGGAAGGAAAATCTTTTTTTCTTACTTTCCTTTAAATTTTGGTACCTAGCAAGCTTTCTGCAAAGTATTTCCAAAAATCCCACAATAGCATGGACTTTAAAATGACACATATAGAATATTGTGGTGCCTGAAAGCCAAAATACTTTTAGGTATTTTGTCCAGAGTATCTTGGACAACCTACCCACACGGATGATACATGCTGTGTCACCCTAGTAGGATACAACTACCGCTAACAATGTTTCAAATGCTACCTGGCCAGTCTTCGAACACAGAGATGAACAAAATCTATCAAATTATGTACAACTTCAGTCTGTTGGCTACTTCACACAGACAATTTCAGTCTGCCATGCTTTCAAAATAGAAAAAAAAAAAAGTTGAAATTTCTTTGCAGTGAGGTAATAAATTATTTTTCTCATTCCAGACCTGGCTATTTGTCCTGGGTTCAGCAGTGGCAGTCATTTTTTCCCTTCCTCTTAGTAGCTGGTGCAGTGCTGTGTTTTTGACTTTCTGCCTGGGAACAGAACTGATAACAGGAATGTTTTTAGTTACTGCTCAAATGTTTAGTCTAAGCAAGGACTTTGTGAGCCTCATGCTCTGCCAGGGAGGAGGGGAGGCCAGGAGGAAGCAGAGACAGGACACCTGATCCAAGCTAGCCAAAGAGGTANAGTTACTGCTGTTTAGTCTAAGCAAGGACTTTGTGAGCCTCATGCTCTGCCAGGGAGGAGGGGAGGCCAGGAGGAAGCAGAGACAGGACACCTGATCCAAGCTAGCCAAAGAGGTATTCCATACCATAGCACGTCATGCCCAGGATGTTCCTGAGAGTTACCTGGAAGGGCAAGAGGTCTGGAGGGGCTGGAGGAGGTATTGGTCGCTGCTCAGTCCGGCAGGGCTGTGGTGAGTTATCTGTTGATGGTTCGTGAGGCACTGGATTCTCTTCCCTTGTTATTTCCTTTATCATTATTATTATTGGTGGTAGCAGCAGAGATCTGTGTTATACCTTAGTTACTGGGCTGTTCTTATCTCAACCTGTGGGAGTTGTATTCTTTTGATTCTCCTCCCCAACCTTCTGGGAGCAGGGGGAGGGCAAGAAATGGGGGGTTGAGTGAGTGAACGAGCTGCATGGCTGGGTTTAAACCACGACAGTATTCTTCAGTAATTAATTTTCATAACAATTGAACTGGAAAGAATCAGAACTCAAATATCAGTTTACTGAAGAGTTTTTCCCTATTCCCTTGAACATAACTTAAAGAGGAACATTTGATCACTACCAGATTTCTAAAGGGAATACCATTTCAATATTAAGACTAATGAGACTAGTTTAATCTCATCCCTATAAACAAATCAGCTTAAGCCTAATGAAATCTTATTTTTGTAAATTAATGCACAAAGGAAACAGTTCAGTGTAAACAGACTTGTAGTATACATTGTTTAGGAACTATTGACTTTAGAATTAGTCTGCTTTTCAAACATTTCACGTCAGAAACATAGTCAAAATGCAAATGTAGCATAAACGGCTCTATAATAAATGCTCATTCAACATTTATTCTTTTTCAAATCATCCTTTAAAGCTCTTTCATGCTAATGTGTAGAAGATGTGACATTAGAAAAATTGCTTTGACATGCTAAGGGGCTCCAAGATTAACAAAAAGAGAAAGAACAAGATAAAGCCTTCAAAAGACTTATTTCAGAGGAATTATTACTTCCTTTGAAAGTCTTCCAAGGTTGCAGTGCATTTAAGCTTGTTGGCATACATGTAAATGAAGGACTACAAAAGTATTCTACTAAATACAACTGGAATTAAACCTTCAGGCTAATGTTAAGGAATGAGGACAAAGGCCAGACCCTAGGCTGGCAACAACTCATTTAAAATGAGTTCTTTATTTGAGGACATCAGTAAAGAATTATTATTAAAAAAAAAATCAATACAAAAACCAAATGTAATTAATGTAATTTACATATAAAATGGCTTGAACTGATGGACTTTTCTGATTGATAAACTAGAATTCTAAAGGGTTATATTCATGTACCATGAGTTGTGCTCTAGAACAGAAATAGTCTCAACATCTAACTTACTCTCCTTTCTCAAAACCTCCTCCACTACAAAGTCTTGATTCCATAGTAACTACAAGACCATGGGGATGTGGTTCTCATGAAAACAATGATTTTGACTTGTAAGCCTTAAGCTGTGGTTTAGTCTTCTTGTCCTTTGACATCAAAGGGAAAGTTATATGCAGTTATAACACTCTTCAGTGTTCATTGGGAAAATATGACAGAACAAAGTCCATTCTGCTGCAGAGGCGATCCACTTGCACAAGAGATAATGTTGTGTGCTTCTGTTCTGTTTGCCTTGCCTTATGTTCTCTCACATGCCCATATTAATTCACTGATTTCCGTTAAAGCTAATTTCTCAGAGTATAAAAACACATGTCCTGAAAGCAGACTAGGGCAGACCAAAGAAAGGCCAGGCACGGAAGAATACGTCTAGTACTCAGTGGGGTTCTTCACCAAAATCTGTCCTGTAGTGAAGACACAGACACATATTAGACCAGCTTTACTGTAAAAACGCAGCCAGGTGTCTGGTCCTATACAGATAGGACAAATTCTACTTAATACCTCCATTAAATGGCATATTACATTAGCAGGTGCATTTGCACCTACATTTTCTCTTGAACTGAAGTTTGTGCTATCATAATTTTTATGGCAGATGAAGTAGTATTGCCTCAAAAGAACCACATCATAGCAATAGCAGTTTTAAAGAGATCATACTGTGAGACATCCTTCTCATAAGGATCATAGCTTTGTCTAAGTAGGCTGCTTTGGAAAAACAGCTTATTAACATTCTAAATTTATACGAATGTTGGTAAGAATTTTAGGTCAACAACATATGGCAGAATTTTTAGTGATGTATTTCCAGGAAAATATGATTTAAGAGAAACAGCTAGTAGAGAGCACCATCCTTATGCATTTTCCTTTTCTGAAGTGTCTCCAAAGTATATGCCACTTTCATATGCCAATCACCTGCAAAATCTCTCCAGTTAGCATTTATATTTTCTACAGCTGCGCAGTCCTAACCTCATTATATACTTGCTAGTGTGGAATTCGAGTTTAGGTGGAGTTTTTGAGAAAGTTCACTGTCTCACTATTCACAAATGAAGATGCATTAATAACTTAATTTATTACTACAATGAGTACTAGATGAACTTCAGATCATGCAATTTCCTATCACTAAAGTCAAAAATAGCAGTATGCATGCAGAAACCTGAGCAGGCATGAAATCAGTGATCAGCTAGATTGCCACGTCTTAAGCTGCTAAGAAATCTCAGTGCACATATGCAATTAAGTGCCTATTTTAAAAAATGAATAAAATGAATAAATAATAAAATCTATCTGGAGTATTATAATGTAATTGAAATTTTCAAATATTGATCATTGAAAATGTTATTGTAGCTTAAAAAATGTAATAATTCTTGCATACAAAATTATGTGTTAGTATTGTCTGGCAGACACCTTAAAACAGGCACAAGAGAACAGAAAGAAAATCTGCCTCATTTTAGCCTTACAGTTTTTAATTCCCCCCAGAAATATCACTTGATATAATCAGGGAATTTTAGATACAACTCTATAGATTCCTTTTTCTTAGCTCACTGTCTCCCAAGGGGAGGGACAAAAGGTGCCTCAGATGAATGTAAGGTTGACAGCTTTTGCTTTGGTTGCACTCGTATTCCACCTGAACACTGAACCTTAAAAAAAAAGGCATCTCTTTGATGCAGTCTTCCATTAATCTACCTGTAACACAAAATGAATGGAGCAAAACATCTTCTAAGCAGCTAGTTTCCTATACTGGTAGTTTACCTGAGATTTTGCTGAGCAGGGAATTAAAAGAGATCATCTTTGTAAAAATATAATTTGGATAGTAGCTTTGATGGACTCAATGAATTTTGTAGTAGCAATTTTTATTAAAGAGTGGCCTCCTTATTCCTGAGATTTCATGTATACTGCTAAAATTACAAGGGAGCACTTTAGAATATATCACATTATGCTATTCATTCACCATGCAGATGCAGAAACAACTTTCATAGAATCATAGAATAGTTAGGGTTGGAAAGGACCTTAGGATCATTTAGCTCCAACCCCCCTGCCATAGGCAGGGATACCTCACACTAAACCATGCAACACAGGCTCTGTCCAACCTGGCCTTGACCATTGCCAGGGATGAAGCATTCACAACTTCCCTGGGCAACCCATTCCAGTGCCTCACCACCCTAACAGGAAAGAATTTCTTCTTTATATCCAATCAAAACTTTCCCTGTTTATGTTTTAACCCATTACCCCTTGTCCTATCACAACAGTCCCTAATGAAGAGTCCATCCCCAGCATCCCTATAGGCCCCCTTGAGATACTGGAAGGCTGCTAGAAGGTCTCCACGCAGCCTTCTCTTCTCCAGGCTGAACAGCCCCAATTTTCTCAGCCTATCTTCATACGGGAGATGCTCCAGTCCCTTGAGCATCCTTTGCTGATATAAATAATCATATATTATTGATATAAATAAGAGGGGCTGACTGATGTACAATATGCTGAGTGGACATGGGAGGGTCCTGGAAGAGGTAACCAAATGCGGTGCAAATAAAACGTTCAGCAATTTACCAGCTGTATGACAAAGTTTCTGACAGCTACTGCTGTTCAGGGGTAAGCCCCCATGGAGTATAAATGATGCCAAAAAAGTCATGCTCTCTGTATTGCATGATCTGTTCCCACATTGCGCTCACTTTCCCATGCTGGTATTCCAGAACATCCCAGTAGAAAAAGCAGTCCTTTTTCACTTACTTAATCTTGCCCTTATATTTTTACACTGACTCTACACACCTTTAGGAGCAGTCATGTCACCTGGTCATGGAGCAGTATCTGCCCTACATGCCATTAGCTCTGTATTGTAAACTCAGAGTTTGTGTGAGTCTTGGTAAAATGCAGCTTTGCATTTTGCTTTGATCCCCTTACACTTTTCCAAAAGGCCTTAGCCCTGCACTAAATATTTTAGCCCAAGAAGACAATAAAAGGATAGGAACTCAGCCTTACTATAAAACTGGAGTTTGCAGTTGGATGCAAAGATATGCACAGTTCAAACAGAATTTATGAACTGCATATACTTAGAAACTAGAAGTTAGCAAAGTCTAAATTAATTCTGGCCATGACTCCTGCTTCATACTTTCAATCTAGAGCATCCGTTCTGCAACTACCATAAAAAAGAAGCAATGCAACACACCTTTTTATATGCCATCAGCACACATAGTTAACACTGTTGTCACTACTGATTGTATTCACAACTGTAGCACATTATGTTTCTCTGCTCCTGTGCCACAAACTCTTGCCTGCATTCTGGGGACCCAGGTGTTCCTAATTGCATTTCCACACGCCAACACATTCTTGTGGCTATTACAGGTCATCAGAAGACACTTCTGCACACATAGCTGTGTTATTCTTTCCCAAACAGTCCCACAGAGAGCTGGTATGGTCAGCTACTCTTTGCATGCCACAAAGAAATGTTTTGGAGATCAGAGCATTAGAAAAGTGCTCAAACCATTACCCTTGCAGGAATAAAATGCCCCTAAAATCTTACTTATGTCAAGCCAAATTAAAAGGAGAGCAAATACAACTAATAATTATCTACAAATATCAGAATAATTGACAATTCAGTCACATCACTGCTAAAAACCTAGACAAACATGCTGACAGAAAGAAAGAAAAATCATGCTTAACAAGAAGGAAAGAAAATTCCTTCCCCCCTCTACATCCAGCTGACAAATCACAAGTGCTTACCTACCCCACTGGTAGGGTTCTGCACCCATCTTTTGGTCAAGCTTTGTTTTAGGAGAGTGAAAGTCTTTTTACTTTGTGCTTTTTACAAACTGCCTTTCCCTCTGTTTCAATTTAGCAAGTTGATGTGTCTGTTAACTTTAACAGGTGTCCTCAAATAATGATTGTAATTGTCCAACATATTATGATACCATGATTTGGATATCATTTGACTGTAAAATAAGTTTACATTTGTGAGTGTTAAAATAAAAATACCCCACAAAATGGTTGGGGATATAAATCTTTTAAATGGAAAGTAATCAATTAAAATCTGCAAATAAATATATTCTGCATTATGATTAGAGAAGTTAGCCTTTCACACTTCTGAATTCTGTTTCCTAGATGCACAAACAAGATTGTGGGGGATAAGCATCTAGATGCTTAGTACCAGGAATTCCACAATCGTGTCTTTCTTTCTAAGACTGATGGATACAGTGCTTTCATCTGTGAGCACTATCTATTTTTCCTAATTAGCAGTTTAAAAGAGAATGTCAGAGTTTTGTAATGTAGAGGGAATGCTTTCTTCTCATCTCAGTCATCCCAAATGTCCTGTTGACTAGCAGGAATCTTTGAAGTCAGTCTGTGACTCTATCCCCCAAATCACAATTGTGTATAAATGTTGATACTCATTTTTACATTTGGCTCATGTTTTCCCTGCTTCCCAAAGTAGGCAGATACTTGCCCATTATACAACATTATTTGCCCATTTTCACAATAGTCACAAAAAGTTAAAACCTGAGCACTTCTTATTTAAACTATAAACTGGTTGCTAATTGAGGAGTTGCTTTTGCACAATATTGCTATCACTGGACTTACGTCTCTAGGTTGTTCTCCTCCCCATCAGCAGGGAAGACACAAGCAGTTCTCCTTCATGTGTCCTCTGACAGTAGTATTTGGGGTTTGCAGAAACATTTATTTTGCAATACTTTATGCATTTAGGCAGCTCTTTTGGGGGAGACTGCTGTGAAGGGCATGGGAAGCGGTCCTGCTCCTGCTATCTGTGGTCTCTGAGCTGTGCCTGGAGACCATGGCTGGAGCAATAACTTCGTTCCAACCTAAATGAAGTGTCTGAAGAATCTTTATTGAATTGCACATTTGCTGTATCACACTTCACACTTGCCAGCCCTGGGAATGGCTTAGGGATGTGACATTATTTAGTGTTGGGCTTAGCAGACCTGGGGTACATGTTGGACTTGATGATCTTAAAGGTCTCTTCCAACCTAGCTGATTCTATGATTCTATAGTTAGGCTATATGTAATATAAAACCTCCTTATATCTATAAAAAAGCTGTATCATCTTAAGCAAAACCTCTAAGAGAATGGCATTTTGATTCAGTAGCACAAGTACACTAGTCAGTGCAATTGGCCTCCTCCCACAGGACAGTGCAGTTCATCATCTACCAGCATTTGTGCACATATCTTGCATTTACCTGTCCCCCGTTTATAGGATCAGCAAACAGCCCAGGTTGGAAATGACCTTGAAAGGTCACCTGCTCCAACATTTACCTGTATAGCTGCAATTTCTTCTCAATAGACAGCACTTTCTTTTAGACTTCCTTGCTGGTACAAGCAAGTATGGTCTAGACAAGGGAAAGACAACATTAATTAGAAGCAGCAAAGTTTTACTAAATGCAGAAATTTCCCTTCCATTAGCCAGTGATCAGGTTTCACTTGATGGTTGCTCATGTAGAGCAGAAGTTGCAATGCCTGCTGAAAGACTGGAAGGATAAGTAGACTTAGCTGACAGTCTGTTCAAAACAAAGTGGATCCCTCAGTTGTTCATTTCAGCGAACAGGTGTATCTGTCAACTGTACAATTCCTCTGAACATCTCAGAGAAGATGCTAGCAAGTAGTTTCATTAGAACAGGTTAGAGAACTTTTTAATTCACCTTTCCTCTTGAAGTCCCAGATGAAGAGTGGCAAAAATTCACCTTGCTGCACTGTGCACGAGAATTTCTAGCCCATATGCTCAGGCTGGCAGGTATCACAAATTCTAGTAAATGCTTCCAGTGGCCCACCTAGAGAGACTGTTTAAGCAGACTTACTGTGTTATATTTTCTAACAAGTGGTGCAGATGTCTCATTTTCTAGTAAAATTTAGATATGGCTTTTGCCTACCTCAAATATTTTCTGACTACAGCTTCTTCCTCAGGCAACTGTAATATTTTAGTCCTAACTAAAAATATGGTAAGACCCTTAGGAATTGAAAACTGTTTTGCTGTTTAAGGCTTGGAACTTATAACTCTACTGCACACAACAGTTCAACTCTACACAGTTTATAGCCCTGGCTAGAGCTGTTTATACTATTTTGTGACTAAGACAAAATGAACTGGGCAGAGAAGCATAAACTACTTCAGCCTTAGAGTGGGCAGTTATACACTGGTGTCTTGTTTGCATGAAATCATCATTTTGTCTTTTTACAATCCACACAGTATTATAAATCACAAGCAACACAACATGCTAGCTCTGAGAAAGCTGTGCCCACCTTCCTTCACTAGACTAACACCTTTTTTTTAAAGCATTACTGGAATCAGGTTTATCTAGTTTGCACATGAAGAAGACCTAACAAGAAAAAATGAATACAGAAATTTATGTGCTATGAAAAAATATATGTGGGTCACTTTTTCTAACAGTTTTTAAAAGAAAAAGTGGAATGGTGTGAGCTCAGCAAGAAAAAAAATAGAGAAAGCTGAAGTTTCCATTGATACATGTTAAGTAGACTTGTCATTACTGTAATACCTGTAAGTCTTTAAGATCCTGAATTAAATGTCAGTGTCAGAGTGAAATCTTGAGCATTTTGTAATTAGATGTATTATATTAGAGTAGCGGTACTTTTTTTCCCCCATCCTGCAATGCCCATGCAACATTCCCTTAAAGTGAAAGATCATATATTGCACATAACTCTTCCTGGAAGAAGAACTCCATTTGTTGAGAACCACTCAGACTTGTCACAAAGCACTACCATGTACCCTTCAGTCTTCTAAATAAACATTTTCCCTTCATTCTGCAACCACTTATGGTACAATTAAACAGCTCTTTCCTCTTGTCCAAACATCCATTGAAAGACTTCAAAGAGCAAGAGGGCAAGTTGGCTATATGAGAGTGACAAGGCGCAATAATAGAAGAACAAAATCTTTTTTCTTGTTCCTGACAACACGGGAGCTCCTAGAGAATGTGTCATTCTGCTCCTTTAGGCCTAGATAACAGCTAATCTTCCAGTTTGCTCAACCATGTCTTGCAACTGTGAAGAAAAAAACAAAACAAACTTTTTTTCCCAGCAATGTTCTTATTGTAGTGGCAAAGCAACTGTGGGCCTAATAACAATCACAGAAAAGCAGCCTTTTTCATCCTGGTGTTGATGCCATTGCTGGTCATTCAGTTTTGTGTTACAATTTTGTCATGTGAATAAAGCCCCAAAATGTTGCTCCAAAAACTGCAAAAAATCTGTTAAATCCCATCTTCAAACACATCCTATATTGTAGATGCATCTCTGCAAAGACAGACTAAGCTGCCAAGTTTAACTCCAGCTGCATGTGCGCCATGTTGTTCATGATCTGCAGCAGATTCCACATGCTAAAAAAGGTTAATGCTCTACAGCAGGTTCCAACTGCTCCAAAACACAGAGAATTGTGTGGTGTTAAATAGAATTGTAAATGTTTATTAATGTCATGGTTTAACCGCAGTCAGCAACTAAATACTATGCAACCACTTTCTCACTTCCCCCAGGCTGGTGGAAAGGGGAAGAGTCAGAAAAATGGTAAAATCCATAGACTGAGATAACAGTTTAATAACTGACATAAAGTAAAATATAATAACAATTTAATCTATAATATAATAACAATAAAAGCAAACATAAGAGGCAGAGGAAGAAGCCCCAAGAAAGACAAGTGGTGCACAATACAGTTACTCACCACCCATCGACCAATGTCCAGCCTCAACCTGAGCAGCAATCAGCAGCACCCAGCCAGCTCCCCATGATTGCTATATGGAGCATCATGCTCTGTAATATAGAATACTTCTTTGCCCAGTTTGGGTCAGGTGTCTTGTTTCTACTCCTCCTGGCTTCTTGTGCCCCTCTTCACTGGCAGAGCAGGAGAGACTGAAAAGCCCTTGACTTAGAATACTACTTAGCAACAACAAAATATCAGTGTATTATTAATTATTATTAATATTGTTCTCAGACTAAAGCCAAAATACAACACTGCACCAGCTACTAGGAAAAATCAAATCTATCCCAGCCAGGTCCAGGACAGTAAAGCTGGACCATACTTCTCAAGTAGCATTGACATCCCACTATGTACAGCAGTAAAAATTCAAGTATCTGTAGTGGAGAACAAGAACACCATGTACAAGCACATTTATCTGGAACATTTCATAGCTAATTTAAACAACTGCAGTGCTATTTGAAAACCCTAGTTAAGAAACACCTGAGTAAACTTGACAAAGCAGCATCAATACGCTTTCTACCATGCTGCTGGGCAAAACATAAAGCAAACTAATCTGATGGAGCATCCCTATCTAAACAAATGCTTGCATGTACATAATGGAGGCATTCAGTGCTCATAAATATCATACCAGCATAGGTGGAAAAAAAGGAAAGAGTAAATCCATGGCCCTCAACAGCGCTAATCTTTTGTCAAATAAGCAAGACATTCAGAAATTAAGGTCTAAGCATTATTTTTTCTGCTTTTTCTACATTGAAAAAAAAAATAAGGCAAACAAAAGTTACTGTATGAGCATCTAAGAATTCTTGAAGAGGCTTGACCTCATGATGTGTCTGATACTTACAACATTCTGCTTAAATGAAACTATTTATTACTCATTTATTATACTGTGATAATCTGTGTAATATTTATAGGCTTAGTCAACAAAGATTCCAAGTAGAACATAGACCATTTATGGATCACTTGTTTAGACTAAGATGAAACTATGCTTGGATCCTTTACTCAATCATTTTTATGTTGTAAAGGATAAATACCTCTCAAACATGACCATCAATGACTGGAACACCAGAATTCTTTCACAAGCCTATTGTTTATGTGACAAAGGAAGGATGTGGTCTCTGGCCCTATCATTATTACATAAAGCTTTATTGGTGTCTTTTTCCATCACAAAAGAAATTACACTTTAAATTTGCAAAAGTTTGACAAAAGCAAAATATCAGTAGAAATTCAAAGAATTCTTCTGAAATACATTATCTAAACAACAGACACTATGGCAATGGGTCATGTCAAAAACTTACTGAGATGGACTTCTTGCGATGGCAGAGAAATCAGGGATATTTCTTCATCATCCGTAAGTAAAAGTACTCTGCATAATTTCCTTAATTTGCAAATGCACTGATACAGTATGATTTCAAATTTGTTTCTTATAAAATGTGATCTGGGGGCACTTTGCCCTCTTGCAAGATGCAGTAAAAAAACCAAGCAAACAAACCAAACAAAAAAAAATAAAACCCAAAACAAACAAACAAATGAACAAAAAAGAAAATCAAACCCAAACAAACAAAAACTAACCCATTCTTCTTACCTTTTTTAGGACAGTGGTCATTGTAGTAATTCATTTTTCATTTTAACACCAATGTTGGTTCATTCCATAAAACACTTCAACCATACAACCCTAACTATTCTATGATTCTATAACAAACTTGTGGTCCAGTTATGCCTTATTGATCTTTTATGCATGTTGATAAGGATTTAATCATGGGAGTAACCCCCCTGGTTTATTTGAATGACTTTCATTAACTGGATCTTAAATTTGTAAATATCAGCATCTAAATCTATTAAGTTTTCAGTAAGATGGCGTAATTTGACTTATTCTGTGAATTTTCTTTTGAATTAGGATTTCATTTCCAGTATGGTATTACTTTTCCCTCATTTTTGTTATGCCAGAATAAGAGAAAGCCTTAGAAGAGCAAAAAAGATGGTAAGCAAAGGGATACAAAAGCTTGCTCACATCAGGTGATACACTGGAGAGTTTAAATATGCATGCACAAAACAAAGAAGGAAGGAAGCAACATATAGTACTTTAAAACTGAAAAATTAAGTAAGCTAGAAGAAATTTCAACATGAGAAAAAAATAAATGCATTGTACTGTAAAGCTTAGCAAAAATAGAATTTTGTATAACGGATTTGTGAACAGCTAAGTGTTGGGAGCATTTGCTTTTAGTTGTGCATGTTTTGCTGGCAGTTGCCAATTTTGAGAAAATAGAACACTAAGAAGAGAATTTAAGAATTCAGACAATGCATGGTCAAATGCACTATGCCCATTGGGAGGGTTTGATGTACAAAGTGACTCATGATTTAAATATCGCTGTTAGTGATATTTTAGTAGGTACTTTAAATGACATGTTAATCGGATTGGTGTTCAAATGACCATTCTTGTAAACAGGATTGAATGAAAGCCAGACTACATGGAATGACAACTAGAATCAAGTTAGTTAATGGAATGCCTAAGCCAAAGATTTTGATGTAATTCTGTTATGTAAATGTTAATATATGAGAAGCATTCACTAATGACATCTATGGCAGAGTGGTATTTCTATTCATACTACAAGATTATTCACAACACTGCAAATAGCAGCTGAAAAAGCTCATTTAGTACAAGCTATTCAAGAGCTGTACTTTTGTATCCTAAAGCTCCAGCCATATGCCACTGCAAAGAGACAAAGTACTTTTCCTTAGAACATTACAGTAATGAACAGTTATTCTTACATCAGTATGGAATTATGTTTATCTTATATTTGGGCACTGTACAGAAAAATAACTCATTTCCATGAGAATAAAATAGTACTAAACACATCGAATATATATCAGCAGCCGTTGATCTGAATCTCCTTAATTGTCATGATAATTTAAGCCCCAAAATACAGTTCTCCTTTAACTACAGTAATTCGATGAAGCAAATGGAGAATCTTAGTCACAAAAAATGATGAAGTGATGATTATCTTTTTCACTCAAGAGAATAAGTTTAATAACTTCCCAGTTCTTGCCTTTTGTGAATAAAAATAATGATCATCACTAGCTATGAGTAAAATATCCTAATTTCCTACTATGCCTATAAGGAAAGGGATAAAATAAAGAGAAAGCAAAGCAGACATTTTTGTGGTAGGAAGATATAAGGCAATCTGCAATGCCATACAGTAGCACTGCTGATAAATTACTATCATACTGTAGTCCTTTGAGTAATTTTCTTTAGGATAACAAAGTACTGCTGCTGAATTCACAAAAAGGTAGTTTGTCCACTGAATGCAGATATACCATTTTAAATGACAAAATAGCTACACATGAATGTCTTAAAATGCTGTTTGCGGAAGAGCTTTGTGGAGATTTCAGTTTCTAGTTTCAGCAAATGAAGTGATTGCAGATAATAGCATCTTTTCTAGTGTAGAGCATGCACTTGGGTCTTTGAATTAATTGCTTTGCCTTTGTGAATGCTAGGGCACAGTAAGTGGTATGACCAAGACAAACAATTGTTCCATAAGGGAGGAAGAAGGCAGTCAGAAATTATAGCTAGAAATAACTCTTATACCATGCAGGAATAGACACTGGGATGTTAAGTTAAAAAATGATGAGCAAAGCAGATAAGGTAAGAAAAGTAGTGCAGTATTCAGGAAACAACACTGCAAACAGAAAGTATGTAAGCAGGCATCTCCTTTGTCAGCTGAAGGCTGAGCTTACATAATTATATAGCCTTCTCCCTGTTCACAGTCTATATTCATTTCCTATCTAATATTGCTGAGAGGAGAGGTATACAGGAAGCTCAAGATTTCTAATACAGAGCCCTCAGCTGCTTGTTTAATTTCATCTGAGTTTTGTGTCAGTCACTGTATGCACTTACCCTAAATCAAATGCTCCTGCTGTGCACCATGCCAGTACTTACAAGATCAAACCATTACAATAGATGATGTGAGTTAGTAAACTTCTAAAAGATTAAACTGAAACAGGACACGTTTTTAGCAACCTCAGAATCTCAAAAGTAAGCTTTCTGAGTACTATCTACATCCATAAAACCCCTGCATTCATGCATAATGATGTTCCAGGTCTTCCGTTATATTATGTCAGTGGTACTCTGGCTAAAACCCGATGGTAAAACACCGTGTTTCAGGGATTATTGTTTTATCCATCCTACCAAAATGAAGGAGTTCTTACACACATTGATAAATGTATTTCAGGGTATATTTGCAGGATGTACCACAACAGCCACAACACTGTCTGCTTCCATCACCGAACATGAGTGTGCAAGCTCAGCAAATACACTATTTCTGCTTGGATTATATTATGCTTTGCCTTTACTTTTGCTTTGCTGGATCATGCTACAAGATAGGCTTATTTAAATATGTAATTAACTTGGAGCTGAACATGATGATCCTTGTGGGTCCCTTACAAATCAGAATATCCTGTGATTCTAATCTCCAAATATGCTGTAACAGCAAAGTGTTGATGAACAGGCAGCTCCTAGGACTGTGGCATGCAGGTACATACACAACGAAGGGAGAGATCACTTTTGGCAGTCTTCTCTCAAAACACCAGTGGGGAAAAAAGGCTTTTCTAGTGTAGAGTAGTGTACCGACACGCATATTAAACAAGTTGGCTGTGTTGCACCAGAATGTAAAAGTTTCTCATTTTATTCTTTTTTTTTTTTTTTTTAAAGTTTGTTAAAATTACCT
>NDXB01021279.1:13909-37389 GCA_002631895.1 Agapornis roseicollis
AAAAAAAAAAAAAAAAGAAAGAAAGAAAAAAGAAAGAAAAACCACAATAAAACAAAAAAAAAACCTTTCTCAATTCTTATGTATAACAATATCTTAGAGTAAATAATTTCAAGTGTTATGTAAAATTAAATCAAAATTTATTTTCTTCCTCCTGTTTTATTTTTACTTCATGCCAATATACAAAGGATGGTAGATCAAGGAATCTATTAATATGCGATTCTCTTTCAAAATCCAGGATTTAAGCGGAGTCAACATTTCACAAAAATTAAGGTCAAAATTGAGCCAAGTGACATCAATAGTGTGGCATTTTTTTGAAAGCATAACTGAAGTCCGTCTGCATGCTTTGTTTATGGTAACAAATTCAAAACTGTGCTCAAGAAGAGCAATGCATGCATATATATGACTGAGATAAAAAAATAAAAATCCAAACATCAGAATACCTGAATCCCAGATTTTGAAAGCATATCACATGTTCATAATGGAAACTTCAGATTTTATACACAAAGCTATAAACCATTAGATGTCTATCAAAATACATAGCTCTCATCTCAGATTCTTTTCCTGTGAAAGAAACCTACTTCAACAGATAAATCTGACCTTACCTGTATGACAAACTGTATCCCACCAAAACCCAAGGCATTACAGATTAATTAGCACAGGATTCCATCTGTAGATTCATGCTAATAAAGGATGGCCAGGCAGTAAAGCATCCCTAAGATGAATTTCCTCTTCCAGAAAAGCCTCATGGGCCATTGTACATGAGTTTAGCAAAACATACATACTCATGCTATACAGAACTATTCAAGACAGCTCAAGACTAGCTAATTCAAAACTGAGTTAGTTATAGCACCAAATACAATACAGTGTCTTGCCAAGACATGATTTACCAACCTTTGCTTTGAGCAAGCTAGCTCAAGAACCACACGCTTGGACACACAGCTTGGACATCTGCTCAGAGCAATTTGTCCTGTCTTTCAGAACCCTTCCTAAACACAGCAACCACAAGTGATATCTAGTCCTCCATTTCATCATACCATTGTCAGGATCTGTCTGCACCTCTGGCAATGTAGAATCACAGAATCATAGAATAGTTAGGGTTGGAAAGGACCTTAAGATCATCTAGTTCCAACCTCCCTCCCATGAGCAGGGACACCTTACACTAAACCATGTCAACCAAGGCTCTGTCCAACCTGGCCTTGAACACCACCAGGGATGGAGCATTCACAACTTCCTTGGGCAACCCATTCCAGTGCCTCACCACCCTCACAGGAAAGAATTTCTTCCTTATAGCTAACCCTAATTCATTATCCCTTGTCCTACCACTACAGTCCATGATGAAGAGTCCCTCCCCGGCATCCCTATAGGCCCCCTTCAGATCCTGGAATGCTGATATGAGGTCTCCACACAGCCTTCTCTTCTCCAGGCTAAACAGCCCCAACTTTCTCATCCTGTCTTCATACAGGAGGTGCCTCAGTCCCCTGATTATCGTCTGGAGTTGTTCCAACAGCTCCATGTCCTTTTTATGTTGAGGACACCAGAACTGCCACAATACTCCAGGAGAGGTCTTATGAGAGCAGAGTAGAGGGGCAGGATCACCTCTTTCGACCTGCTGGTCACTTTCTTTTTGGTTCAGCTCAGGATACGGTTGTGAGCACGCACTGAAGCTGGCTCATGTTCAGTTTCTCATCAACTGACACCACCAAGTCCTCCTCCACAGAGCTGCTCTGAATCATTTCTCCACTCAACCTGTATCAGTCATGTTTTTTCATAACTAGTGTTCTTCCCATTGTTCAGCCTGCTTATTCCCATGAAACAGCTCTCAAACCCCTCCCTCATGGTGTTTGCAAGCTCAGACTTTCTCTCAGTACCATGGTCTCAAAGTACCAAATGAGGGAATGAGTCTGCTCCAAGCTCCAGAAAGCCTAAGTCAGAGCTAGCCTACTTTTCCAGCATGACACAGCAGGCTAGCAGGGTCTTCTCAAGCCCATTTGTTCATTACTGGTGATACCAATAGAAGAGTAGAAAACATTCCTCCATAAGTCATTCTGCCTTCACAATTTAAATTTTTATACAAGTCTGTTGAGAATTGTTTTCCACATTTTGTGCATATACCAAAAAGTCCATTATTTGCAGTATAAAGCTAAACTTACTTCTATTACTAAGAAAGAATAGTAACAAAATAGTAATAAAACAGGGTTTTTAAATGTTTTGCTATTAATGAGCACCAAAACAATTATAAAAGAGAATAAGGCAACAGTTTAAAGCAGTATGTGCTGACTAATTTAAGTTCTTAGACAATAATTTAAATTAATGTCAACTTGACATTTTAGGGATTTTTTTAAAGTAACTTCGTTAGGGCTTTAAAGGACAGTAAAAAGGTTGTCTTAGTAGCGTCCTTATTAAAGGACTTATTTAAGAAAAATTGCTAGCAGCAAATATATGCAATCCCACACTATTTTCAAGATTTGCAACACATTCTCACAGCCCCCTCCAAGACACTCTGTTCTTCATACCATGCCTCCTAGTCCTTTTGAAAATAAAGGAAGTGTGTTTGTAAGGTTATCCTGGTTGTATTTTTCTATTAATTAGGACGAAGTGTTGTGGCTACTGTGTAGTCTCTGTTAGTCTTACTCAAGCACAGCATGGTTTTTAATGGGTGCATTATCCAAAGGGAATGCAAACTAACCCACAGCTGCCCACTTCTTAAAAATATTTTCAGCATACAATTAATTATGAAGAGATGCTTCTATCAGGGAAAAGAATAGAGAAATACCACTCTTCACACAAACTCCTCCATGGTGAAGTAAAAATTATTTCTCACATACACTGTTATGATTGCTATTTGATTGCTCAGTAAACACATAAAATATCAGGTGTCATTTAGAGAACCTCATTTAGCACACATAAAATTTCCTACAATATATGTAGGAGAGCCATATGCTATAATTAGAATTCAACTTGTGCAGAACTATCATGTAGCACCAGTAATACTAAGTGTGTATATAGAGTTTAACAGAAAATTTTTAGCAAGGACATTTATTCTAATTCACCCAATATGACTCTTGGACTAAGAGCTAAGCCTTCATAGTTTTCCTACAAAATAAAATATTATTTTTTTTCCTCTTGGTTTACTACTCTGAAGCTTGGGAAAGCCATAAAGACTACAAAGTGCTTTTCCCTTCTTCATTTTTAAAAACCTAGCACATCCATTTCCTTGCTTTGTTCTTCCCACTACACCTGTATAATTAGCACTGACAGTTCAATTCTCAATCTTCAATTTTATAAAGTATTAAAAATAAGAATGTTGTTATGGTGTGGGAGAAGCTACACTGAAATTGGTAAGCAGAAACACCTTTCATCTGAACCCCAGGGGAACAGTGAAATGTCCTTTCAATTAGAGATGGTGAAACAATAAAAGCCATCACACAAGTCTCATGCTACACTAGAAGTTCTTCTGGAATTTGAAATATAGAGACTGATATTAAATGCCAAAGTAGGAGGATTCACTTGATTGCAGTTTTCACATTTGTCCAGAGAAACTGAAAGAGATCCATTAAGAAAAGAATAATGCACAAAACATGTCATAAAAGACAGATGGAGTAACTGAAGAAAGTGAGACAAGAGTTCTCGTGCTGAATACTGGTTGCCTTAGACATGGAAGTATGAGAAAAATAAAACTATTAATTAACTGGTTCAGAGTCTTTAATTCCTACCTGTTTAGAGGCACGCAACTGCACTTCTTTTTCCATATGAATAAGAATGCACCTAATATCTGAGTAAATCATCAGTTTCTCTTAGCCAAGAACGTATTTGAGAATGTATTTTAGGCTCTGTGAGATCTGATTTTAAAATGCCTACTCTCCTCATTACTTTTAAAACTTTCCCTGGAACAAAGTGAAGGTCAAGTCACATAATGCAACAGCTGCGAAGCAGTTTCCCAACTCTTTGATGTCCATGAGCCAGAAGTAATGGTGTGAAGAATATAGAAGAAAGTGCAAATGCAGAAAAAGGAGCCTCTCCAGAGAGCAGCGTTCTGGTCTGCAAGAGATGACCAGAATTAACAAACCAGAAATAACAGGACACAAGTTTTCACTTTTTCATATTTTCACATTTTCACAAATCCAGAGTATGAAATTATCCCATTACAGAAAACCTTGCAAGATAACCCAAGAAGTGTGAAAATCAAACAAATCTATTTTGGATATTACTTGGAAAGATGCTATAACTCTGAAATGTTACTCAGAATCTTTTAGGAATTTGAAATACCAACTGGGCTATCAAATCTGTGCATTAGAAAGACATTGTGAATTTTAAAGTGTTTACTACATTTGAGATTTAAGTCAGGTTTTCCTTACACAGGCACAATGGAGTAGTATCAATACAGTGTATTTTCTGATTAGAAATCTACAAACTTTTTGCACAGTACCTTCTGTCATGATATAAGAATTTCTGCCAAGGAAGCAAAGGTATTCACGTATTCAATCTCCACCTTTTTGTCTCCTTCAAAGTTCAATATATCTTATCCCTCAAAAAAAGAGAAAGGCTGTATTGCATATAGTCTCTTTCCTTAAAGTCGCTTTTTGTGCCCAGTATTTCCAACAGGGAAAAGAGCACAGACAGTAATAGGATGCTCTAGCTTGGTCTGAATGCTGTAAACTGCCACCAGTTTACTTTGTGGTCTATTTATACTCTCTCCTGTCAGATTCTGTGCTCTAATCCCCTCCAGCACAATTACTCCAACACTGTAATTTTTTGCTCGCCTGTCTTTTCCACATGCAGTTGTCACTCCAGTATGCCCCAAAATGCCTCCTTTACTTTTTTTTCCCCTTTTGCCTGTTTCTTTCCTTCACTAGGAACTCCTACACCCTGCTGCTGATTTCCAACCATCTTTCTCCCACAAGACAGTGTGTACTTTTCTAGAAAATGACAGTGACATGATTCAAATAGACTCCTGGTCAGTGGTTCCTCTTTAAGAAAACCTGTTCAATACTTCTGTTAAAAAGCCTAAAGAAGCCTAAACACTTAACTCTTAACTATATGAAAAAAACCAGTCATAGAAATGTCTGCTTGATTTTCTACAAGTTGTGACCATGTCTAAGACTAAAAGTTAATTGTTGGTGATCCTGTGGGTCTGTTTTAACAAAGACATTATTTCACAAAAGGCTGAAACCACCAACCTAAGCAGCCCAAATTAAGTGATCAATCACTATAATCTCACTATAGTCTCACTCTATACTAGTTTAAAACATTTTGAAAAGGTTTTGATGAAACACTTGCCTGACAAGTACTTCCTTCAAGCATATGTCGCCTATTCTCCCACAAGCTTCATGGCGTTACTTGCATTTTTGCACAACTCATAGGAATGTGGCCATGAGCTTATGGCTGATATAAACCTAATAGTGCAGTCAGGTGACCTACTAATGCACAAAGCTGATATTAATAAGCATGGAATCATGGCCCTTATGCCAAAATGCAGTGGCGAATCGTTGTACACTATTGCGCATCACAACACAAGCAAGCACAAATCAAATTAGAGAAAGGAACTCCTATTTATATTTCCTATTTATAGCTTGAAACAGTTCTTGAAAGGCCATTCTTGAAACAACAGTAAGAAGAAACCCACAAACATTTCTTGTAATTGCATATTGCTTTTATTAATGTGTCTGTATAGAACACATATTTCTAATGTTTTCTTATGTCATCATACAATGAACATCACACAATAAACATCATACAATCATTAAAGTCTACCAGAAGCAAGTTCCCCAAAGGCAAAAATAGACAACAGCTGAAGATGAGATTCTACATTGATTTTGCACACTAAACATAACAACTAAATATTTCCTGAAAGGTTAGAAAAATGTACTGATAGTAAAAGCATACCTAGAAAACAGAAATGGATTCAAGAGAGAAACCAGCAAGTAATTAAAGGAATTCACAGTATACTGCTAAAAGGGAGCCAAAAGAACAAATTGTTCTACTGGTGCAACAAATGCAAATAGTATCCCATTAATTGCTAGCCATATTATAACATTATAGCTTTCTGTGCCTTCAGTATAAATAGATCCTAGTGGTATGAGCATCCTTTACAGAGCTCAGATAAAATACTGTGGAAAATGGAGGGCTGTAAAAATGATAATGTGATAATTCAAAGCATCTGTGACTAAAGATGCATAAACAACAGAAAAATGGCTTAGAAACATGGGCTGCCAAGCAGATCTAAAGCCAAGAGAGAAGAGAGGAGGAAAAGTTTCAAAAATATGCCAGTGTCTTTTTTTTTTCCCCTATAGTAGGGACTGAAATGTTCTGATTATAGCTATACACCTACAAGTCTGAGAGCACATTATACTTTCAGCAAGTGAGAAATGTCACTGAAGTCAAAATAATGGATTTCCTAACCTAGGCATCACTTAATCAAGGGGGAAAAGAATGAATCGCAAGTCTATTATGAGTCTATCCAAAACCAATTCTGTCCAACTAAAATTATGCTATCTTTAAATATTACTTATATGGTTAATACAAGATGTATTGGGTTTATGTTGCAAGGTTTTGGTAGTGGGAGAGCTGCAGGGGTGGCTTCTGTGAGATGACAGAAGCTGCTGCCACTAGCCAAACCTAAGCCCATCAGAAATGTTGATAGTGCCTCTGTAATAACATATTTAAGGAAGGGTAAAAAACTCTACAACAGCAGCTAGAGAGAGGAGAGAAACAGTGAGAACAGCAGCTCTGAAGACACGAAGGTCAATAGAGAAGCAGTGGAGGAGGCGCTCCAGGCATCTGAGCAAACATTCCCTTGCAGCCCGTGGTGCAGCCCATGGTGAGGCAGCTGTGCCCCTGCAGCCCATGGAGGTCCATGCTGGAGCAGATTCCACCTGCAGCCCATGGAGGACCCCACACCAGACCAGGAGATTCCTGAAGGAGGTTGTGACCCCATGAGCAACACTGAAGCAGGGTGCCAGCAGGAACTATGGCCTCATGGAGAGAGGAGCCTGAGCTGGAGCAGGTTTGCTGCAGGACTTGTGACCTCACAGGACCCACACTGGACCTGCCTGCTCCTGAAAAGCTGCATCTCATGGAAGGGAGATTAACATTAACGCTGGAGCAGTTAATGAAGAGCTATAGCCTATGGCAAGCATCTCACCTTGAAGACTGTCTCCTGTGGGAGCGACCCCATGCTGGAGCAGAGGAAGACTGCGAGGACTTCTCCCCTGAGGAGGAAGGAACAGCAGAAACAACATGTGATGAGCTGACCGCAATCCCCATATAGCCATTCTTCTGTTATCCTTTTAGAGGGAGAAGGTAGAGAAACTGGGAGTAAAGCTGAGACTGGGGAGAACGGAGTGTTGGAGGGAAGGTGTGTGTTAGATTTGTCCTTGTGCCTCATTATCCTGTTCTGATTTTGACTACCAAAAAATTAAATTGGTTCCTCCAAATAAAGTCTGTTTTGACTGTGACAGTAATAGGTAAGTGACCTCCCTGTCCTTATGTCAACCTATGAGATTTTTGTCACACTTTTCTCCCCTGTGCTGTTGATGAAAAGGGAGTGATAGAATGGCTTGTTGACCAGCCAGCCAAGGTCAACCCCCACAAAGATAGCATCAAAGCAGTATAATTAGATCTTTGTAAAAAACCTAAGGTAGCAACACAATAAATTCCAAATTAAGAGAATAGAGGGCTACAAAATAGCATGACAAAAGTTAAAATAGATGAAAAAACAAATGATAGCTCAAAACATCACAGAGAATACATCATCATTAAGGAATACCTCATCTTGGATTGCATGAAATCACAGAGTGTTTGTCTGATGCCACAGATACCATTGCTAAACTGTGTGTTTTATTTTAGCTGAAACTGAAGCAATATGAGAACACAGTAAAAATCTTTACACAACAGGGAATCATCCTGGGACACTGGAATTCCAAACAACACTTGGGAGTCATGGCAGGTAAAAAGCTGAACATCAGCTGCTAGATCAAGAGGACAAGTGCATTTTCTGACTGGATTAACAAAGAAACCCCAAAGGCTTCAGTTACCCACCACAAGAACTCTGTGATTAACAATACATAAACATAACAAGATAACAATACATAAACATAACAGAATAACATTACAGCTGAAGCTGTTTACAGTCAGATCACAGACTACAATACTACACTACAGAGCATAACAGTCCCCCCGATAAGCCATTTTGATGGTATCCTGGGCTGCATCAAAAGGAGCGTAACCAGCAGGCTGACGGAGGTGGTCCTCTCCTTTATACTCTGCTCTCATGAGACTGTAGCTGCAGCCCTGTGTTCAGCTCTTGGGGGCAACAACACAAAAGGGATGTGGACTTGCTCAAGAGGAAAGCCACAAAGATGATCAGAGGGCTAGAGCACATCTCCTACAAGGAAAGGCTGAGAGAGTTCAGCCTGGAAAAGAGAAGGCTCAGGGGAGACCTTACAACAGTCTTTCAATACCTAAAGGAACCTACAAGAAAGCTGGAGAGAAACTTTTTACAAGAGCATGTAGTGACAGGAACAGGGAGAATGGACTTAACTTGAAAGAAGGTAGATTTATATCAGACATTACTAAGAAATTCTTTACTAAGAAGGCAGTGAAGCACTGGAAAACCCTTAGAAGCTGTGGCTGCCCCATCCCTGTCAGTGCAGTGCTCAAGGCCAGGTTGGACGGGGCCTTGAGCAACCTGCTCTAGTGGAAAGTGTCCCTGCCCATGGCAGGGGATTAGAACTGGATGAGCTTTAAGGTGCCTTCCAACTCAAACCATTCTATGATTCTATAATTCTATTATTTTAACTAGGATCAGGTCTTTTCCCCTAATATTTAAATTCTAATCCAGAAAATTACTTTAGTCTACACTGACAACTGTTCAGTCTAGATGAACAAATTTCCCAAGGTCTTACAGGCTGTAAATCTACAAAATTAACCATGTGTCAGTGTAGGCAGATTTGAGCTTTCAATATGCTAACATTTAGGATACCCCTAGGAGTGAACGAATGTGCAAAGAAAACAGCTATTTATTTCAAGACATTTCCATATAACCTTTTCTCATGGATGTTACATGCACATCTGACAAAATATGTCTTCTCCCTTGACTTTCTTACAGGCAAACTTAACATAGGCTTTCACAACACTAAATGGGTTTTGTTTATTTTGCAGTTCTTGCTCACCTTAAAGCATAAAAGATTTTGGTTCTAGAAAGAAGCTTATTAAATTTTCAGTGTGGAATACTGTACTCTCTTTTTTCTTTGCTTTTTTCCCCTCCTATAGCTATTGCCCCATGAAAACAGGAAGAACAGTCAGAGTGAAGATTTGAATATGATGGTTTCTATAGCGGCAAGAGGCAGGAAGCAAAGACTGGAAATGAGAGGGAAACAGGCCAGCTTCAAGTTGCTCTGACATTAAACAAGAAAGAGCAGAGATGGACAAAACTCTCCCTGGGACTGCCTGGGTGCTGCTTGGCAATCCTGCTGCTGCTCTGGGTGGACAGAATTTGGCATTAGCAAAAAGATCAAAATACTAAAAGCACAAAAAATGCATCCAGTTCAGCTGAAAAGGGACACATTTAATAATATTCTCCTCTAAGTTCAATCAAGGTATGACTGACTATTTTCTGCCAGGCAAGTATCTTCGTTACTTCTTAAAGAAATCTTGACAGAATAACGGTTCCTTTTCTATGCCTTTAAATGTGTTCAAATCTACATCATGAGCTTGGAATTTTCTTTCTAAAGTTACAAAATCAAGTATAAAGCAGAAAAATAAACCTTCATAGCACAAGAGAATTATTACAGGAAGCTGGTGATGGCCAAGCAGTTAACCAAAAAGGAAACCTATAATGGCTCTCCCACTGTTAAAGTTAATATATGAAGTAAATCAGGCTCTGCTTAGTTTTAGGAGTTGAAAAGAAAAATCTGTCAGAGATAAAAGCATCTGTAGGTCAGACCTCATCTGTTAACTTCAATCCCCTCCTGCCTTTAGATAGACCACGTTAAAACTTTGCTGTGGCTTTAAAAGACAATATTTTGTGGGGCAGCACAGCATAAACAGATTTTTCTCCAGCCTTATTTCTCCCCTTATGATGGGGAATACCATCTGGGAGCAATATTTATAATCCCACTAAAACTCTGATTAAGCTATTTACATGAGTCAGAATATTCGCAAGCACTACCTGCAAGATAAGATAGAGAATCAATGCTGATACAGAGAAGCCAGTTCAAGGTGGCCAGGGAGACAATTTTTTAAAGACAAGCCAGAAGATTGTAAAGATTACAGACAGAGAACAAAAGATGAAAACTAAAGAAAACTTAACAGCTAGGAAGAAACTGATTGTGGTAAATTTTTAAGTCCCTCACGAGCCGTGCACACAAACTTATTTGGAATGAGATCAAGTTTCACTTATAAGTCAAAGAGGCCAAAATAAAACAGGCAAAAGGATGGAGATTCTAGACTCCTAAAATATTTTCCACAGCTGAGAAAGGTTATCCTTCCTGAAGCAGCCCACTCTGTAACTGATCAAAAGCTACTCCTTCAGATTAATCCTCTATTAAGCTGGAGGAGTAAAGGGTTACTGGGCTAAAGCTGATTGATATTCTTTACTCTGTCCTGTAAAAATCCAATCTCCCCAGAAAAATATGTCTGACATTTAAAGTACACACATACTGTGGTATTTGCTAAGGTTTTATACAGTTATGAGTCTCAAATTCTGAGAAGGTGGGTTTTGTGTTTTGGGGTTTTTCTTCCTGAATGCCTGATTAGTGCAGAGATGAAAAGCCAAGTTCTGTAAACTTCTGGAGACACTTAACATATTCTAGGTGTCACCTATTATACAGAGGAAAACTGATTGCTGCAGCATTGAAGTTCAGAGCCACATCGCTCCCCTCTGCACAGCAGTCTAAAAGGATAGATATTGAGAAGCACTTTTCACCCTGAGACTTGATTGTCAAACCTGGGACTTGGAAAGGAGCCAGTTGTAAAGTGGGAGGACACTGCACGGCTCCTCTTTAAGTTTTAGGAGTTTTATCTTTCCTTGTATGTGGCTTTGGGTAACTTCCCTGTTAGAGGCAGTGAAAGGTCAGGTTTATTCTTACAGCATTGACATTCAAAAAGGAATAGTCAGGCACTTAGATTAATCTTTCCCCAGTGGATGTAAAGTTAAGCTATCAAGCTAGGTAGCATAGGAAGCTTTTAAAACGGTTTAAAGAAAGTTTTTAATCAGAAGATCTCTTAAACTTCTCAAATTGTTACACAGTATTGTTAACCTAAGCCTCATGAGACTAAAGGCATTGAATTGGAAATCTGTAATGTCCAGAACTGGAATAACAATCAGTGTGAAACAGGCACGCATGCAAAATGGGCTTCCCTAAGTGTGGATGGTGGGAGGTACTGTACCTTCTTCTTTGCTCACAATTATATTTCTCCAAGCATGGTTCCACAGGGAGCATTAATTACAGTGTATTCATCACAGCCAACAGAGAGGGAGCGTGTCATGAAGCATCAGGTTTGAGAAGGAAGCAGAAAAAAAGAGAGAAAACAGATGTATAACAGTGGCCATGGGTTTTAAGACTTTATTGGAGAGAGTTCATGCTATAACTTAAGTGCAAATAAGATTTTTCCTCAAGCTGCTCCTCAGAATTTGATCACACACCTCACCAGTTTTCCCCTCTTTGTCCCCTTGATTTTTACTATTCTTTTTAGACACTTTTTTGACTCTAGTGCCTTCAATATTTTTTCCTGTTTCTTACTCTGGTTGCTTTATTTTGGTTTATTTAAACAAAAGTCTGTTGTTGAAGCATAAATATAGAAATCACCATTATGAAAGTACAGACTAAAATCAGGTTCCCAGATAGCTATAGAACAGTTTCAGGGAGTAAGACACAAGTTATATAAACCTCCTGCTAATTTATGAAAACTGATCAAGAGATTATTAAAACCTGAAGATTCCTTCTGCTTTCTTAAGTTTCACTGAATTTCCTCTCTTACAGATGTGACTTCACAACATATCATGATCATTTATAAGGGATGCAAGGACAGAGACATCTTGTGGCAACAAGAAGTATGCAAACAAGCGCACTTTCATATAGTGAAAATGCCCTTTCTATACATGAAATAAGCTGGGTTTACTACAACTTTTCAAAGTAATATCAAAACAAAGATTTTCAAATTAAAATATCAAAGTAATCCACTGATAAAAAAGTTTGTTATTTTAAAGAATTGTTTGGAGGTTTTATTTACCCAAGTAACATTATTGAAATAGTGTGCATGCTGAAGAAAAACAAAAACAAAAAGAAAAAGAAAAAGGAAAAGGGAAGGGGAAGGGGAAGGGAAAGCTGCTTGTATTTATTGCTCTAATTGCAATAAATACAAGCAGCTTCTGTAATTTCAACTTACCTAGAAAAGAAATTTAACCAAACAAATATAAATGAAGTCATTGTCTCCTTTCAAGAGAATACTTCTGAATATCCCTGGTAGAGGAGAAATGAAATGGTGCATCTAAACTGCAGCAAGGATAAGTCAGGACAGATGCTGTTTCTCCCTGTGGTGATCTCTGAAAATTACTAGGTCAGCATTAGAAGGAATGGCTACAGATGAGATGGGTACACCAAAACAGTGCAGGCTCTCCTCCTGTGGTTGGTGTCCATGCTGGTTTTCTGTCAATCAGTTTCTTCATCTTAAAAAATAGCACCTGCGTGAAATAGCTGGTATTCCTAGTAGCAGCATTACACTCTCTTTTCATCACAAATGGGATCCAGAGCACTATGAAGAATACCTTTTCACTGTTAAGAGGTTCCAGTGAGGTTTATCAGGTAAAAATGGATAAATTAAGAAAGGCATTATTTACACTGATCCATGACAAAACTGAGTAACATAGAAATGGGAATGGTTACAGCATCTGTATATCTCCAGGAATCTCCATGAGCCTGTGATGTTGTTAAGTAAATACCATTGATCAATATTCACTGAAGTGAAAAAAAAAATATAATAAATTTGGAGTATTACAGGAAAACATTTCAGTGCTACAAAACATTGCTCTGTGCTGAATGACTGAGGGGTCATGAGGTTCAGGGAGGTTAAATGCTTCAGCTGTGATCACAAATCAAGGTCAGACACCACCCTAATGTCTCATAGCCCAAGCTGCAGATTTTAACAGCAGCTGACATAGTCTTGTATAGACATATTATCCCTTAGTTTACTGATATAAAAGCATCCATGCATGAGATGTTAATTGTTACAAGTTACCATAAAAATAGACAGGACTATCTCAAACAATCTGAAACAGATGTTGAGGGCAATGTATGACATAGGACTATATTGACCTCTGGAACATGAGAAAGAAAAAAGGAAAACTAAAACCAAAACCCAAAAACCCTCTAATATTTTAAAATAGAGCACTAAATTCCTGTGAGTGAATTTACCACCTTATCAAGACAAGATCTCCACCATGATACCAGATCAAAGAAGAACAATACTGGCTCTGAAATGCTGAATGAGGGTGCCAAGTGACGAGGGAGGAGATTGCTGTTAACTGACTTGGAAATACATCAACAGGCTGTTTTGCCAGACCTCTAGAGAGTCAGACATTTATGGAACAGGAAGTGTGCAGCTCCTATTGCCATTATTTTCTGATAATATTGTTTTCTGTCTTCTGAAGACCAAAAATTTTGGCCTAATGAGTCTTTTCAAAAGCTGCAGAGGAAGAAAACAGATATGGTCAAGGTCACTCATTTCTGCTTTCATGAAATTTTACCACGCTATTAGTATTTTTTAAAATACTGTTAATGGAAACATTTTGGTTCACCTTTAACCAGGAGACAGTCATTTTTCATATCAACAGCTTGATAGCTTGATAGTATAACCAATTCCCAATTATGAGTACAGCTTCAAGTCATAACATTCATATTGACTTTTTTAAAATCAGATACAACAGGTTTTAGAGAAGATAGAACTTTGTAAAGAGGTGGCAGTCATTCTGTCACCTACTTCAGGCTGTAAACTACAATAGCGTGGAAGAATGAAACATAAAAAGAAGTTCTGAGATCCACCATTGAGAGGAAACAAAGCCAAGTTAAACACTGCACTTGTGACACAAGCAGGTTTTAGAGTCATTTCTCTTTCACAATTGTTTGCACCTAAACTACAGCTCTCACATTAATCATATTTCACATTAATCATAAACCAAAAGAATACTGCCTAGAAAAAAATAATGGATTTGGAATAAGAAGGAAAATAACTGATTAATGAAGGGGTTAGGGAAGTCAGAAGTTCCTGAGGAGCTTTGATTGCCAGCACTGTCTGCAGCCAAGGCAGATAGAAGAATTCAAAGGTTTATCCAAGAAACACTGCAGGGACGGATGGCAATAATGAGCTTCTCACCTAGCATGAGTCCAAGTAAATGCAAAGTTTCAGTTTAACGGGGTAAAAATAATGATGCTGCTGATACAGATAGAAACACTACATGCCTGCAAGTTTGGAAACTCAGAATATAGTATATATGTCCTTAAAATAGTGACTAGTAAATCAGCCACATTTAGATGCTGTAAAATTGATGAAATTGGGGGTTTCAGGTTTTTTATTTTTCTACTACAGAGATAATTGAGGAAAGAAAACTAATTCACCACTCTTCCACTCTTTCAAGGTGACAGAATTATTTATTTGTGTAACTGAAACACAATACACACAGTATACATAGTGCAAGACAGCATAACTCATGCCGTCAATGAGATTCAGATGTGCACACTGCACACGAAGATACAAACCTAGCTGACCACTCTTTACAGTCATATGTGACTATGATCCTTAACTGGCAGCATGACAGCATGTAAGGTGTGGAACAGACTCTCTTGTCCCACCTTGCTCACTGAAATAGCTATTGTCTTTGCTTTCAACAAACAAAACATCTTTCTTAGGATGGCAGAAAATAACCCAAGGAATAGATGCCCGCTTACTGTTCTTTGGACAAGTTTCTTGTTACTGCCTGTGCTGCATGTCATGTTCAAAACACCATAGTCCATCAAGCACTTTCCCCCTCTGCCTCATGGAAATGTTGGGTCTGACTTTGCTTGGGAATCACCTTCTTCAATGACTGTGTCTGATTATCAGTCTCTCTCTTGCCCTTGCTCCAAGAGAAATCCAGAGGGACTTGCTTCTTGCTCCTACTTGAACACAGATTAAAGAATGGATGATCTCTGTCCTTTCATTGCTCTATCCAAAAGAAATAATGCTCATAGTAACAGTCCAGCTACCTTGCATATTTTTCAGAACAGTATTGTGCTGCAAGAACGGGGCTTGCTCACGATTCAGAAGGCAGCCAACTTCAGACAGCAGACCGTTCAATCGGAATTGATTATATTTACATTTTACTGTATGTAATCTCCCAGGAATAACTGAAGCATAAGGAAAAAAAAAAAAAAAAAAAAAAAAAAAAAAAAAAAAAAAAAAAAAAAAAAAAAAAAAAAAAAAAAAAAAAAAAAAAAAAAAAAAAAAAAAAAAAAAAAAAAAAAAAAAAAAAAAAAAAAACACATGCTGAAAGAGTGAAATAGGGTCATCCATACACTTCCACAGATTTACCCTTAAAAATCTACAGGTATGCCTATATTAAAAGAAAGCTTTCAATGCTGATATTTTCTGCTGTCACAGACATCCTGCTAAAAACATATTTTAACAGAAAGTACAGATATTATTCCATGTAATCATCTTCTTTAAGTATACCCAATAAAACATTTGCAAATATTTGAAATATTATTGTGGACCTCAACAGTGAAATGCATCTGTAAGTGCTAATAGTGCTCACTTTCTCACAACTGGTAACCAGGTGTATTCAGAAAAATAAATCTTACCAGCATTTTAACAGATGGATGCATGGAAAAACATCATGGCATTGTCAAGGCTAGAGGGAAGAAATAAAAATTGAGGGGGAAAAATGGTTCAGACAAGAGAGGAAAGCAGGAGATATGAAGAAGAAAAATAAAGAGGTTAAAAAAACAACCCCAACAAGAGAAAATGCCTCCCTGCAAATGTACTCATGGCTATCGGCCTTCAGGCAATGTATCAATATTAAAATTAACCTCTACCAATACCTTTTTGTCCTCAAAGCAGTATTTTATCAGTAATATACCTGCTTCAAATATTGTTGCAAATATTGTTTGACGTTTATAATCTGTTAAGCTTTTCAATAAAATACTGTTCCATCTGGGTGGAATGAGTTGTAAATAAATTTTGTATTTCAGCTATCACAGTAATTCTACAATGAAAGAAACCTACACATCACCCCTATAGAAGTCTTACAAAGGTTGAGATAAGACAACTGTGCATTGGCTAGCAGTCCTGCTTACCCATCCCAGGTACCTAATCACCTTTTTACAGCAGCATCTTGTTGTTGGCTGGTATTAGGTTAATGGTCTATTATATTCAACTCTTTTACTACCATACAGCTTTCTGATGTTGAGTTAAGAAAAAAACAAAGCAAAGGACAAATGGCTGTGTCTCTGTGTTAGGGATGATGAAATGGCTCCTCTCACCTTTTGTTACCTGGGTTGCCTTGCGAAGGAAAGGATGACTGCATGTTCCAATGCTCCCAGGTAAAACACGGGGTTAGGATGACTATTTGTATACAAAATCAACCCTAGTCATCCAAAAGTATTTTAAAGGCTGAAAAATTATCCACAAATATTTTAAAAGCTTTCATTTGTATGAGATGTGCAACTGGAGACAGCAGTGAATGCAGCAGCAGGCACAGTTACTGTCCACACAGAATCACTCATACAGCCCCCATAATTGCATAAGAGTGTTCAGAAAAAAGTATTTAACCCCAGGCTTTTACAGAAGATACACTGTGTGAACCTTGTATGAGTCATTCCAAGTACAAGGAAAGGTAAAGTGGTGCCTCAGGAAAGCATTTCTTATCCAGCCCTGCACTCAGATCTTTCCTCCAGGCTGAAACATTCTGCTTCACTGCTGGCTGGACAAACCACACAAGATTTGGCGTAGAACTGAACTAGCTCAACCACACCTCTCTGTTGTGACTAAAGTGAAACACCAGCCATGCACACTTAGTAAGCAGACGTTGCTCCACTAATAGGTCAGAGTACCCACATGTTTTTCCTGCCACCAGACACCAAGTCTTTCACATTGACTACTGAAGTACTGCTCACTAAAAAATTATAATATACAGATAGCCACAACTCTAAAAACTGCTTATCTCATTGTAAGAACAACATTTCAAAGAAATTTAAAGGATCCCAGCACAATTTTTCCTAAGCATTTAAGCTGTTGTTGAGCAATTCACATTACCATCTCTTAAATACCAGTTTTTAGCATCTATCACACTAAGCTCCTTTTTAAAGTGTTCTGAAACCTTCAATTGTTTAACATGAGCTTTTGCTTTGTAAACACTTAGCACAGCCTGAGTAATTTCTAAGTATTTATGACAGCCAAAGCAGCAAAATATCTCTATCAATCTACACGCTTTTACAGACTCTTTGTAATCAAGAACCTATGTTTAACTGCTGCTTAAAGCTTTGGCTGTCAAAAAGCATGAGCTCACTGTGGTAGGCATGGGACAGATATACAATGAATTACAATCCCTGCACAAATGCTTTTAGTTTATCTCAGTCACATACACTAGATAAACTATTTACTTCTCACTTCCTCTCTCAGAAGCTACTCAAATTGTTCTACATATGCCATTGACAGAGCTGCTACGTAACATTACACTTAATTTCATGAGGTAAACAGGGGCACAGGACTACTAAAACAAATGCAGTTAATTCACAAGACTTGAATTTTCATATATTATTCTAAGCAATTTTGACGTACTCAGGAGCAAAGGTCTCTGCTCTAAAGTATCCATACCTTCTGTCCCCAAATAATAAAAAAAAAAAAAAAGGCAGACATTTTTGGAGAAAACTGTTTTGAAGGACAGGGAAAAAAAAAAAAAAAAAGGCAGACATTTTTGGAGAAAACTGTTTTGAAGGACAGGGAAAAAAAAAAAAAAAAAGGCAGACATTTTTGGAGAAAACTGTTTTGAAGGACAGGGAAAAAAAAAAAAAAGAAAAAGAAAAAAAAGGCAACTAATCATAGTAAAAATTCCAGCATGGAACAGGAGATGCCTTTAATTTCATTCATTTTGGATTATGTTTGGCTTGACTCAACACCCAGGCATGAGTGGCTGTTGCTTTATGCAGAGATGTACACATATCTCTGCAACACAACCCTGAAACCAAAAGCAACAGGAAGCAGGCAGAAAAGACCTAATACTATAGCCACACCTAGTACTTAGTCATAGCTGGGCTCAGTTTAGCTGGACTAACCTGGAAGTAAGGTGGAATGACACAAACCTGGATAACAAACAGATAGAGCAAAAGTAAGTGGAAAGGAGCTAGCAGTCCTTGTGAGGAGTGACACTACCTGCAGCTGCCAGCACTTTACTCTGTTTCACCAGGGTAGAAGGGGCAAAGCTTTTCAAGCAGTGTACATTCTCAGGACAGTCGTCTGCCCATAAATTAAGATACTACTTTGACTCTTAGTTCACTCTTGGGCTACCTGAGAAGTATAATGTGGCTCAGTTTGCTGATGATGCATATCAATTAACCACAGGAAAATATGCTGTGTATTCCTGCCACTGCCATATGAAATCAAATATGCTACTGCTGTTTTGACATCAAATATGCTACTGCTGTTTTGAAATCAAATATGCTACTGCTGTTTTGAAATCAAAAGACATTGTCTAGGTTTGCAACAAAGCAACAGTAATACATGTTACTTGTTATTATTAAGTACCTATAATTACATTGAACTCAACGTGCTACCACTCTTTTACTTTAGAGGAAAAATGCTACCAATACTTGTCACCAAACTGCAATAATTATTCAATTAGTAATATTCAAGGGCTGATGTCCACAATGTGACCAATGTGAGCTAGTTATTATGTTTATTGGGTCTGCCCCAGAGTACAATGCCAAGGTTAGCCACTTCCTTTCTTGGCACTGACCAAAGTCTGTACAACTTACCTCAGCAGCAATTCTGCTGGAACATTTTACACCTCATCTTCTTTACAAAGTGGTGTTTTTCAAATCCAGCATTTAAAGATCAGAAGACAAAATGAGACCTTTGCATTCACCTGGTTGCAAAAATGCAGGTAAGGAATTCTACTCAGTATAAAAGTCCTGCCAAAGGCTTTCTCCTTCGTGGTTAATATCAAGGAAATCACAAATAAGAAAATTGGAAAGTTAAATGTTATGACAAGTAACAAAATTAGCACCATGAAACAACCTGTTCTTCCCATTTCCAGGTCTCCAAACAAATCCCTGACGGTTAGATGTCAAGTTGACCATTCTGTCCTCCAAGTAGCAAGTAGGAAGCTTAGCATAGTTACCAGGTTAAAGCCTTGTGTTCACAGATACATGTGTAGTAACTCAGGCTCACATGTACTAATGCTGAATGAATCGAACTGCAGTTATCATAGTCAAGCATAAGGGCAGCACCAAAACACACATCTAACACATGTAAATCTGATCTCCACACAGAAAACCTTTGTGCATTTTCAGAATGAGCTTCCACTGAAGCCTATATAGTAATCACAGCACAGCAAAAAACACCAGGTTGGATTTAACTGAGCTGCCGCAGGTGATAGCAGAAGTATACAGGTACTACATGAGCTGCAAGACTCACTCTGAGTTCTACTTCCCAAAGGCTCTAAAGTCCCTGGAAGTACTTCTGCCTGGCACCTCTGCAGCTTCACCTGCTGAAACTGAAACTGGATTTCCTGCAAGCCTACTAGTTCAAACAGAAAATGCAGGAAAAAAGGTTACTCTCAATGAAAGATATCAAAAGACATGAGAAGGTCTGAGGCTGCCAACACCAATCTCCCAGTATCAAATAGCATTAAAATTTCAAAGTGATTTTCTGCAAATTCCCTAACCCAGATTCCATGGTTCCCTCCTATCCAGTAAGCTAAGCAAGCCTGAAATTCATCTTTGTCATCTTTGTAGTAAATATCAACAACAAAACTCCCTGGTAGTGCAGAGTGACTTCAGAAAACAGCATGAGAGAGAAATGCATTTTATCACAGAAACATACTGGGATGGCTCCTATGACTAGACTGTTGGAATGGAAGGTTACAGGCTCTTTAGAAAAGACAGGCACAACAGATGGGGAGGGGGAGTTGATGTTTATGTTAACGATAGGCTGGATGGTATGGAATTATGGCTGGGGACAGGTGGTCTGTTAAGAGAGTTTGTGGATCAAGGAAGGGTTGGTTGGAAATGTGATGCTTCAGGCAGCCTTGGTTGTAGCCATCATAGGAGGATAGAGTTCAAGGTCCTCAGGACAGTGAGAAGAACATGCAGCAAACTCACTGCTCTGGACTTCCAGAGAGCAGACTTTGGCCTCTTCGAGAACCTGTTTAGTAAGATTCCATGGGATATGGCCCTATAGGGCAGGGGGGCCCAAGACTGTTGGTTGGTATTCAAGAATCACATGCTACAAGCTTAGAAGTGTTGCATTCCAACTAGAAGGAAGTGCAGCAGGAGGGCCAGGAGACCTCCTTGGATGGATAAGGAGCTGCTGAGGACACTTAGAGGGAAAAAAGAGGCTTATAAAAGGTGGAAGCAAGGATAGGTGGCCTATACAGGGATGTCATCCAGGAAGCTAAGGACCAGGTTAGGAAAGCTAAGGCCCAGTTAGAATTAAACTTGAATAGAGATGTGAAAGATANGATAGGTGGCCTATACAGGGATGTCATCCAGGAAGCTAAGGACCAGGTTAGGAAAGCTAAGGCCCAGTTAGAATTAAACTTGAATAGAGATGTGAAAGATAACAGGAAGGGATTTCAGAGTTACGTAGCAAATAAAAGACAGACTACAGACAGCATGGGCCCTCTCCAGAAGTTATCAAGAGAACTGGCTACCCTGGATTTGGAGAAGGCTGAAGTTCTGAATGACTTCTTTGCCTCAGTCTTCACTGGCAAATGCTCTGACCACACCACCTGAATCTTGGAAGGCAGACACAGGGACTGTGAGAATGAAGACCTTGGGCCCACTCTAGGAGAGGATCTAGTTCGAGATCATCTTAAAAACCTCTTTAAACCATCTTTAAAATCATGGCAGTCAGGTGAAGTTCCCAATGACTGAAAAAAGGTTAATATAAGCCCGTTTTCAAGAAGGGGAAAATGGATGACCCAGGGAACTACAGACCAGTCAGTCTCACCTCTGTGCCTGGCAAAATTTTGGAGCAGATTCTCCTGGAAGGCATGCTAAGGCACATGAAAAACAACAAGGTGCTTGGTGACAGCCAGCATGGCTTCACTAAGGGGAAATCCTGCCTGACCTATTCAGTAGCCTTCTATGATGGGGCTGTGGAACTAATAGACAGAGGTAGAGCAGGTCTGTAGGACCATAGAGCAATTACAGTTTGATATAATTACTCCTGAGGGAACAGAATCAAAAATTAGAATGTTAAAAATTCAGTCTCATGATGATCCATTTGAAGAGTCAAAACTAATCTTCAAAAAAAATGAGCAAATGAGAAAAGCCAGAAGTGGAAATTATGGCTCAAGCCAAATGGATTAAGAAAAAGGGGTCAAATTGTGATAAACACATAAATGTGTTTAAATGTGGCTTTTGCAAATCATCCAGCATTAGGTGGATATAACTATACAAGTTTACAATAACAGAAACAAAACTCGCTAAAGACACCAGATTAGACAAGTTAAAAAGGGCCAGAACTCTTGAGCATAAATGGAGTCACATAGCAAAAGAATTTCTAAAGAAAGAAGATAGAAGGGTGAGGGACTTTGTATAAGAAAAGCTAGTGCCTGGAAAACATAAAGTACTTTTTAGCTTAACTTAGGTTGTAGAAAGAGAACAATGTTTATGTTGTAAACCTAACTTAGCAGTTAGAGACAGAGCCTGGCAAACATCTGCAAGCTTGGGATACTCCTTGCCTGCCCCTCCTGCAATAAATTTTGCAGGAAGGTCACACTGTTTTACATCTTTGCTAGTTACCAGAAGAATTACAGATAGGGCTGGTTTCAGCCATTTGTGTGATCACTGGTGCGTCCAGCTGTGCCAAAGGTGAAAAGTACACTGTGAGGAAGACTACTTACTTCATCTTGAAGACAACTACTCGCAAGAGGAAGACTGCTGACTTCATCTCCAAGACCCATGCCCACAATCACTGGAGAGCATTCTGCAGACACCAAAAGGAGGGGACTTATAATAGTAAGTTCCTGAAGCTAGTTGTAATATTCCCCACATATATGCGGGAATTATGAATTTGTATGTGACTAATGCGATAGTGAAAGTACATGAACCTGTAACAAATACCAATCACTCACGCCTCTGGCTACAGCCATGTGCCCAGCACTGTTGCTTTTGCTCCATAGAATTTGCCCCTCAATTAAACTTTCTATCTTGTTTAAAGGAGTTCATATTTCAGATGCAGCAACAACACAAAAGCTCAAATCTCATCAATATGAACAGCTGTCCAACAAAGCTGTTTAACCTTAAGCAAGACCTGAGCCATACACAGCAACATGCTGGTTCCCAGCAACAGGCACAGGATGGTTTCATGGGTATTCAAAGGACATTTAAAATCTCTGAAATTCTATTTGGTAGCATGGTGGGGGTGGAAGATGTGGGGGGATGTCTCCCACATAGGTTGGTCCTCCGAGGAGAAAAAGCAAGAGGTATAATAATTAAGAATTCCCACAATATGGATTCCAAAGTACAGAGGGGATGGCAATGCTGAGAACATAGACCAGATTAACAATTTCTAGTACAAAGATGTCAGCACTATACTTAGCATCATGACACAAACACAGCTATTGAAACCATAACATTTATTATCACTATAAATGCCTATAATGTTTTAAATAACAATAAATGTATTAATAAAGCCATAAATGACAACAATATGAAGGTATAAATAACACAAAAATTTATTAATAAAGCTATAACTAAGATAATAAATTATGAAAGCCATAAATAACATACAAATTTATTAATAAAGCTATAAATAACAAAATTACGAAAGACATAACATACAAATTTATGAAGAAAGCTATAAATAACATAAACATTTATTAATAGACCTAGAACATACAAATTTATTAATAAAGCTATAAGAACTTATGAAGAAAGATATAAATAACACATACACTTATGAAGGTATAAGTAACATATAAATTTATGAAGAAAGCCATAACATATAAATTTATGGTTAAATCTATAAATAACATACAAATTTAGAAGAAAGCTACAAATAAAACACACATTTATGAAGGTATAAATAACATATAAAATTATGAAGAAAGCCGAAAATAAGGTAGGAATTTATGAATAAAGCTATGAATAACATATGAATTGATTAATAAAGCTATAAATAAAATATAAATTTCTTAATAAACATATAAATACACATTCATGAAGAAAGCTACGAATAACACAGAAATTTCTTAATAACGCTATAAATAACATACAAATGTA
>NDXB01021281.1:0-66953 GCA_002631895.1 Agapornis roseicollis
TCCCAGCATCCCAGGGCGAAGGCAGTCATCCCAGCATCCCAGGGAGAAGGCAGTCATCCCAGCCCCCAGTCTGTATGCTCTGGTGAAGTGTTTCTGTCACTAGAGAGGACAAGGGCTTTGAGTTTTCCAGCAGAGCTTCCTGATGTGCTCCTTGGACCTTGAAGGGTTTGTTCCATGTCAGATGCAGGAATAAGCACAAGCTATGCCTTAAACTTCCCAAAGGATTCTCACAGGGATGATGGTGAAAAGCAGCTCAAGATGGGTTGGTTTCCCTGCTTTGCATGCCGGAGGGATAGCCCTTGTTATGGAGATCCTGCTGGAATAACTGTTTCCAGGCGGATTGGATGATCTCATCTTGAGTCAGTGTCAGTGGCAGTAATGCTGCTGTTTGAGATCAGAACAACAGAAATGGCCAACGCTGTGGAGGTGAAAAGATTGAAGCTCGTTTGTAGCCGTTCCTGTGACTTTCTCTTGTTCTATGGAGGAGGAGGAGGAATCATTGCTCAGTATTGGCAGTGGTGCAGAGGTGTGAAAAGGAATTAACCTGGCTGCTTTATTGTGCTGATCTTCATCCAAGCATCATAAAACACTAGCCAAAGGTGACTCAGGAATATGTCTGTTTATAGCTGAGGAACCAAAGGGACGTTACACTCCTGGATCTCTGGGTAGGAGAAGGTTTGAAGTGAGTGTGAAGACTAACCAGCTGCGTGAGAACAATTTGGCCTCATGTAATACCCTCCGTGAGGGCTCTGCATGGGGAAGGGCTCGTGCTGTGACAGGTCTCTTGTCTTCACTCCCCAAAGGATGCACAAACTCCTCCCACACTGATCTAAGCACAGGTTCATGCATGGGTTTTGCAGTGAATGGCTAGGGCAGATGGGTCCCTGCAGCAGAAGTGGCTGGTTTTTATTCAGACCACGTAAAGAAACAGTCCTCAGGTAAACGAGTGCCTTTGCCGGACAAGCTTTTTAGTTCTGCCACCTGAAGGTGGGTCTGTTTCTGGTCCATAGCTGCCAAATGGAGGTGATGTGTGTTTAACTCTCCGGGATGTATCATGTGGATATAGCTAGAGTTCAAGGAATGCTTGGTGCTACGAGTGGCGTTCTAACAGCTCCATAAGCTTTCGTGGTGATCTAGTTGGAAGTGCTCGGAGAGCTTCCAACACAGTTGTGCTTTTATATGGACTTGTATCCACAGGTTCAGTGCTTTTATATAGGCTTGAAGCCTAAACTCTGTGCAATGCAGTCGCTAAGAACATGGAGCTCTCTCTAGACCTGTATTTCGTCCTGAGCTGGTCAAGGAATGATGCCTTTAAAGGGGATAGCTGTCACCAAACAAGCAGATAGTAGCAGAGTAGGTCACTATAGGTGAGGGGCTCTGTTACTTACCCCTAAGGTGAACCTCAGATAAGCTCTTGCTCCTCTGGCCTCCTTGCTCATGGTCCAGCTGCTGCACGTAGTAAATGGCAACTACAACTCATCGTATTGCTGGGCCTCCGCTTGCCCTCGGAAGTGAAACAGCGGAGAGGAAGCTCCACTCAGAGCTGTTCCACAGTGTTCCTATGGAAACTGCCGGCTCTCCAGCAGGTTTCCCAAAGGGCACAAGCTGTGGATGCCTTGGAGTAATTGTCATGTTCACATGCTTCTGAAGCTTACCCCTGGACACCAGCAGGTCTCTCCAGCAGTTGCCTTGGTGACTGCTTTTCCCATGCTGTTGGGCTGTAATAGGCATGTTAGCAATGCTGAGCAGTGCCTCTGCTCCTCTGGCCGCAGGTCCTGGGGGGGGGTTAGGGTTAGGATTTTCTTCCTAAGGGAAGTTTTTAATGTCTGTAGCACTCCTTAGAGGCTTGATGTGCTCAGAAAGTTCTCCTAATGGATGAGGGCTTAAGGGATTGCTTCATGTCCTGAAGATGGGACACTTCACAGGACATCGGTTGAAAGATGCTCAGTAGTTTCTCCGGTGCCTTAAAAGGGTTAAACGCTTGTCTGGGTACCCGAAGCTGTATTTTGCCATTGTCACAAATGCTGCCCCATAAGGGTTTTGCATTGGTATGCAACAAATCTTTCCCCTTTGATCCAATAAGCTGGTTTTGGTCTGTTTTCCTTTGCTGGAGCTGGTGCTGTCTGGGTTGCATGGCGTTAAGGGGCAGTGTAGGTGATGGGTCTGAAACACCTAGAGATGGTCCTAGATGAAATGAACTTGTGTTCCTGCAGCTGCTGAATGGGAGCTTGGACGTGGAGCAGGCAGATGGTCAGCAGCGCTTGGGCAGGATGAACACGCGATGCTCTCAATACAAGCTCATACCTGTGCTTTTGTGGACTTCCAGACTGCAGCAGCACTCCTGATGGGGCTGGCTCTGCCCGGAAATCCATGGAGAAACATATCCAGAGGTGCCAGAGATCGTGCTAACCACAACAGTCACCACTAAGATTTCTTGCTCTTCACAGGCTGCTTGATGCCATCTCTTCTGTATGGGTAGAATTGTATGCTGAAGTGTAGCATCCAGTGGGGTAAGTTATACTCATTGCAATCATGAATTTTAATTGAAGTGAAAGGGAAGAAAGTGAAAAGACAGCTTTTCCCTTAAGACTACAGCAACAGCTTAGAGAGAGTGCATGGCTCAGAGTTCTTGAGGTGCCATCTTCATTTAGTGACTGTGGGTAGGGAGCTACTCACTGACCAGTCATTAGGTACTTCCAGCAAGGAAGGGACATCACTTCCTCCCTGGAACACCCACTGGTTTAATGCTGTGTTACCATTTAGGTTCCTGGGAAGGAAAAGTAGGAAGGAGGGTGCAAAGCTGCCGAGTCAGGAAGCACAGGTTTCATTCACAGACATCCCCCCATGAGAGCTCCCACAGCTCCTGCATGATGAGATACAAGGGAGCAGGGGAAGAATGAAGACAGCATGGAAGACTATGGCATTTCTCCAGGTAGTTCATGCTGCCCTGTGTCTGGTGGAAGTGCCTGAGGGCAGCTGGATCAGGATAAAGTTTCCTTCCCTTTGAAGAGCTCCAGAGAGTTCCAGTCTCAGGCTGCATGCGCGTGGTCCGGTGCTGACCAAGAGGTGAGATGAATCTGACAGCAGGAGTAAGAAGTGGCCGTACTGTCAAACGTATGAAGAGTGTATGGTGGAACGCTTCCCCATTGATGCCATGGTGAAGGGTGGGAACATTGCTTGAAGGGGCTTCTATACATTGCATAACCGGGCTATATGCTATATGGTGGAGCGGTCGTGAGTTGCGCTGCTGAGTGGCTTTGGAGTGGGAGTTGCAAGAGGTTGGAATGCATTTTAAAAGGTAGGGAAGAGAAAGCTGTATTATCTGTCTGAACACTGAGGCCAGCTGTTCAGGATGGGGGAAGCCAGGGTTAGGTAGAAACGAAGAAGGTTGTGGGAGCTCAGCTTCTGGATCTTATGCACGGTAGCCAACTGGGGCTTGCTTCACTGGGTTCTTCCCTTATGGGGTTCTTTGTAAGTGCCCTTCTGCTGCCCATCCTGTGCCACCAATCCCAGCTGAAGTGACAGGGGCTGGAGCAGAGCTGGCTGTTCAACCCGGGGCAGGGAAGGGTGTGCTTGGTGGTGATGCACAAGAGGACTTGTACTTGGAGGGAGGAATGTCCTTCTGCCTTTTACTGGCTCTGAGACAGCTTAATACTGGCAGGGCCCATTAATTTTTAATTTAGGTCTCTCTGCTGCACTGCTGTTGTGGTTTATGAGGATATTACACCAAAATGAAGGCCTGTAAAACACAATCTGAAGGTTTGCAAAAGGCCCAGTCATTATGGATAATGTGCACGCTGAAGGAGAAATGAGGGGGTATTTATAGCACACCTCACAATTGTTGTCTTATTGGGATGTCACCCTTACAGGCTGACTGCAAACTAAGGTGCAGTGGAAGCCAGAAATCCTCAGAGATTAATATATCGATATGAAACGCTCAAACATGCTTTATTTCTACTGCTGGTTTTGTGTTTGAAGTGGTTTCTTGTATCCCATCATTGATACGGCTTTATGTATTATAGCGAGGAAGGGGATCGTTCAGTAGCACTACCACAGAACCCCGTGTACTTCACTGAAGGCAGAGCTGGGGGGGTCTCTCCAAACCCCCCTTTGTGGTTCGCAGTGCTGCTGGTAACCCATGAAGTTACCCTGGTTTTGTGTAGATACAGCAAGTGCTAAAAGCATTTCCCTGCCTTGACTCCTTGCCCGCAGCTGGCAGTGGAGATGAGCTGCAGCCCCTGTGCTTTGAGGGCATAAAGGAATTCTGGGCTCTAAATATTGCCTTAGAGGAGGAAGCTGAGACTCTCGGGCCTGGGGCTTGAAGCATGCTCCCTATAGGGAGCACTGGAGCAGGCTTTGGTGTGAAGCATGAATTCTGCTCCGTGAAGCACAGCAGCAAACCTCTTGCTGCAGTCTTGCTAGAGATAACAGGTTGCCTTCTGGCTACTCTTATCTTGTCCAGACTGAATAGCAGGAGCATTTTAAGGGATCTGCAAGTTGGGGAGAAGGAAGCTGTGCCATGGGGAAAAAGCATTTTCCCATCCTGATTTGATGCGTCTGCTTGAGGGGTCAAGAGAGAGCGCTGTGAACACAGCTGGGCTCCAAAGAGCTGTTGCTGCAGCAGCTCTGATGTGAAGGTATTTACTTTCTGGCCACTCCTGACTGTTGCTTGCTCTCTGCAGTTCATTTCCTTTATTCATCTTGGACTCAGATGCTTCTGGGATTGTGGTGGTTTCACTTCCGGCTTCATCGGATTTGGTTTGTGGTGGGATAATTCGGGCTGGAAGGGACCTCAGGAGTTCTCTAGCCCAAACTCCTGCTCCAAGCCTTGTAGAGGTTTCAGGATTTACCTCAGTAAAGAAGAAACCTTCAAGGTTACCGGCGATACCAAAACCTCTGTCTTCTGACCTTCATCGAGCACTGATTTCTCAAAGGGATGGTTTTGGTTCCCTCTGCTTCATTACAAACTGTGGGGGCAAAGTGTCAGTAAAACGCTTGCTCAGATGGTTTTAAGCTCTGGGAAAGGGAGCTTTGTAAGACCAGGAGGCAAACTCTACAGTCTTTGGGGTTATCTTGTACCTCCTGCGTGCCTGTGTCCTGCAGGACGCAGGCTGACAAATGGCTTATTATACGGATGCGCGCTTTTGAGCTAATCCCTTCTCTTCACATGAGGGTCTATAGTTTGCATCAAGGCTGAGGTTTGCCTTCTCCACCTCCAGGTGAGAAAACAGCTGAATGTGGAAACGAGGAGCCTTGGAAACGGTGCTGTACAACCAGCTTACCTGTTTGTAGGCAGACCGAGGAGCAAGTAACATAACTCATGGCAAGCCTTGGTCTGTCTCATGCGAAGAGCTCAGCGTAAGAGCCAGCTCCAGCTGACTTGTTCTCACAAAGGTTTTGCTGCCCGAGGGTGACTGATTCGGAAGGTTCCCGCAGCATCTTAAATCCCCGAAGCTTCCCTCCCTCCAAACCCCATAGGAAGATAATGCAAAGTTGATGAAGCACAGGAGCAAGTTTCTAGTCAGCAGACTGCAGTGGTGGGGAATCGGCTCTTCACAGCTCACTAACCTCTCCAGTGCTTCATAAATCCAGGAGATGTGCCCCTGCTGTTTAAGCAGACAGGCTGTACCCGCTGTCATCTTTCTTACCAGTGACCCTGCACAGCAGGACCAATTACCCAGCTAACAAACTGGAGACAAGTGCCTCCTTTCAGCTGTCCCGGCCCCTGAGCTAAAGGTATTGTGGCTGCCGTGGCAGTATTGCTTTGCATGACAGCAGGAGTGGTGTGATGAACTGAGGATTGGGTCTGTAGGCTTTGCTCCTCCTTTTCCTATAGATTTTCTTGGTTAATCATGTAACCTTGCATTGACAGCTTGAGGAACAGGCTTCTCTGAGCAGTCTCCTATGTTGTGGGGAATTGGCAAGTGGAAAACGGAGCAGGATCCTAAAGACCCCTTGGTAAAGGAGTTGCTGTGCATAAATACCTGAAGAACGAAGCAATGCCTTTTCCGGGGATGAACACCTCAGGCTTTCCTATAAGCTTGCTTTTGAAGCTGTCCCACCTTCTCTGTGCGGGTGACTTTGTGTTCGAGCCCAAGAACTCATCCTTCAGCTGCTCCTTTGGTGATGGTCCCTGGCCGCGAAGCTGTAGATGTGGGCAGATGAGGAGTTACAGAGCTGAGCCCATTGCCAGGAAGGGGTACCTGGGGAGCTGGTGCAACCAGACAGCTGATGTCCTGATGAGCTAGCTGGTGGCAGGAGGCCCCGTTGGTACCTCAGAAGTGATCTTGTGGACGAGTTGCTTGCTTCTCCAACGAGAAGACTCCCCGTAGAGAGTGTGTGTACTCTAAAGGGTGTTAAAGGTCTGCCAAAGAGAAGTAAAGGTCTGGACAAGTTGGCTGCTTGTCCATTTGGCTGGCGACCGGTGTTTCCAGTTTGGAGTCCTTGGGTTTGAGTTCTTGTTTTCACAGCCTGGCTGTGTGCATACAACGATGAGAAGTGTGCCACCTCATCCTCTGCCAAGTCGACTTGCATATATGACCAAGTCATCCTTGAGGCAAGAGCTTAGAAATGAGGCCTTGGTGTGGGACTGGCAGCTGAACTCTTGCATCCATGCTGACTTGTTCAGGGATCTTGGGACAATGGCGTTCCAGCTTCTTGCCTTAATTTGCTTAGTCTTGCATCACTGAAGTCTTCTTAATACGTGACAATCTAGGGAGGATTCAGGGGATGGCTTTTCTTCTGGTCCTAACCCGGGATGATTTTCTCTCCACAGAATGGGCACGTTTAGTTCTCCGCTTTGCCTATCAGGCTGGTGATTGATGACCGTCTCTGTTCAGGCCCTCCTTTCCTACGGCTCAGCAGCTACAGGTCAGAACAAAGCCACCTGAACACCTATGTTCTGTAGGACTGGATCCAAAGTGATTTATTAACTTGTGTAGGAAATGGCATTTGTGCCCTTCAGTGAGGTGAGCTGTAACTTAGTAGAGCTGTGTGAGGGCATGCACCTTGAATGGCAGCAGGGAAGACACTGATTAGCATACAGAAGGCAAAAGCCTTTACACAGTGCAGATAAAGCACATTGTAAACCAGTTACACTAACATTCACTGCAGCCATGAAAACAATTTTACAGCAGATTAAACACACTTAAGGAAAGGGAGAAGATGAGTGAGAAAGCAATACTGACACTAAATTAAGGTGCAGACAGCAGCAGAAAGAGCAGGAGAAAATGTTCCACCTGTCCTAATGCTTCGCTTTCTCCTAGGCCAGCTCTGTTTGGTGGTAAGCTTTGGGGTGCAGTTTGAATTGAGAGGTTTTACTGCTTTCTAAGGCCATGCCTCTTAGTGAAAACCACTAGAACTGTGCATTAAACTTAAAACGCTTGCATTGCTCTTGGGCAGTGTGTTCTGTGGAGTCAGTCTGCCTTCCCTGTCATGTCAAATAACCTGGGAGTGCTTGGGAGCACTTTGGAGTGTTGGAATCCGTGAAGCAAAAATGCCCTGATCACAGGCATTTCAGTGGGACCATTGTCACCAGGATTGTGTGGTGGTTTTGAGGTGCGTTATCAGCTGCGTGTGGTTCCTATGCGTTCCTATCTGTCAGTCCCATGCTCTTTGTGTCTATTGCAGAAGCTCAGGCAAGTGCTGGGTTTTGGTTCAAATAGGATGGTAACAGACTGCAGGAACAAAAGTATCCTGTGTTAGATTAAAGGTGCTAGAACTGTAGGGGATTGTAAACCACAGCCTGTTTCCTGGATGATGCTGTTATCCTCTCTAATGGCTGAACCACACAGGAATCAGGGGCTGTGATGCTAGTGCAGCACGTGCAGGTGATAGAGGCCTATGCTTTGCTGAAGGCTTTGAGCAAGTCCCCACTGTTGATTAAGCTTGGGAGGTCAAACCTGTTTGCTTGAGCTGCTTGGCTGTGTCTATAGAATTCCCATTACTGAGCAATGCTTCTTGGCTTTCCATGTGTGCACAGGCTGATGGTGCAGGATTATCCATCTTCTGCAGCACAAACACCCTTGCTGAAAGGAGTAATCTCTTTAGGAGCGGAAGTTCATCTGATCATTAAACACGGTGTGCTTACAACCCACTTGGCAGCTCTGCTTAATTCAGCATGCAGGGGTCTGTCAGAACCTGTATTGATCCACTGGCATTGTTGGCATCCCTGTAGATATTAATCTTGTGCATCTGACAAGCCCCTGGGCTATTGCAGAAGTTGCGAATGCTACAGGCTATGTGGCCTACTTGACCTTGTGTAGATGTCCTGTGAGCCTTTCCAGGTGGGTATCAGTACTAGGACTAAGGTGGCTGCTCCGGTCTCTGCTAAGCAGATGTGTAGCTCTTGCGTTAAAAAGAACTCTTCCTGTAGCTCTTGAACCTTTGGTGCCTATTCAGGGAACTCTGTGGCACTCCTTTGTGGAAGGAATGCTTGGAACAGTTTGGATATACGTCAGTGCCCCAGAAATTCCTAAGAGGAGAAGTGAGGATGTCAGGGAGTGCCTGCGGAAGACTGTGGTTCAGAGGCTGGCTTGTGAACACCAGAAGATGGGAGGCAAAAGGTTCTGAACTGCAAGAAGGTGCATCCAGGATAAGTATAGAGGAGAGGTGCTGCTTGCTGTAAGCATGTTGGCTTGTAACCGCATGTCAGTGTTAATCAGCAGAGAGGCTCCCTGTGACCGGCCAGCCTCTGTCTTTCTATTTGCATGCATTTATGTGGGGATGGCCCTGATGGAGCATTGCTCAAGTTCTAACTCTTGGAGGAGGGGAGGAGGTTAAATGGAAGCCACGGAGCTGATTCAATCGAGATATTCTGGGGTTTCCCAGTCTGGCAGGCTCATTTCCTTGCACAATGATAACTGAGTGTATCTGAAGAGGTGGGGGGAAGAGTGATTTAGATCATGTCCATTACCTGTCAGCAAGTAGTGCTGCATGCAGCAGCAGGGGGTGAAAGCAGTGCATCTGACACCATCCGTACCTCTCCTGTGTGATTCCCAATGAGAACTACTACTCGTGCTTGGGTTTGACTGATGGGAGCTTCAGGAAACCTGGTAGGGAGAGGAACCTGTGGACTGTACTCAGTGGTACTTGTGGGTGAGGGTGACCAGTAGAACACTCAGTTACACAGTGTGTCTTATTGCAGACACCAGTCCATGCAGGCACTGACAGAACTGGCATGGTCCAGTGTCCCAGTATTGATCTCTGAATGACAGGGAATTGTCTGAGTTAATCAGCTCCTAGCTCAAAGCAGATGCCTATACTTTTAAATTGGAAAATAGACGATAAAATAATTCCAAATTTAAGGATCTTCTGTTTCCTTGTTAACAGTCATATGTCTGTAATGAGTCATGGGGAGAGATTTAATACTTATTTGGGGGGATAATTTACTCTAATTCCCATTTCCTGCTTCTAAACACCTTCTATAGGTGTTTAGGACCTGATGTTGGAGGAGAGGCATAAAAGTTGGGAATAGTGTAGTTCTTGTAGCTTACCTTCCGACTTGCCCTCAGGATGTTGGCAAACCAGCTAATTCCTGGCTGGAAAAGCTATGGAAAGCACAGGAATTCCCAGTGGAATGTGTTTACCAGGTTGGCCAGCAATGGATGTGCAAGTGTCCTGCTGGGTCTGGGCTCAGTTAGTGGTGGGAACAGGAAATGTAGTGCTGCTGTAACCAGGCCTTCAGCTGGTGAAGGTCTGTGCTGTGGTGTGACTTGCTTATAACTTCTCTGCTGCTCGCTTTGTGGTTCTAGTGTTCTCTTCCCATCCCTGTTGTTGCCTGACCTTTACTTGCCAGGCCTTAGGAATCCCATTTATTGTGTGGGAATAGACTTTTAATCTTGCCATGTTAACCCACGTGCACTGAGCTCCATGGGAGATGTGGCGACAGCCCTTCAGCCTGAGTGCAGTTAGGCAGGAGCTTAGGCGCAGCCCTAAACGCTGCCCTGTCATCTCGACGGGCTCACATTGGAGCTGATCCATTCTGCTCTGTCTGAATGCATGGAACTTGCCTCCCAGCTCTTTGACAAGTCAAAGCTGTGGCAGTGCTGTGAGGCTGATCAATAAGTAGGCCTGGAAGTATTTTTCCAAGGCTATTTTATGGGAATAGCTCTCAGCAATCAAGATATAAAGAGATCGTCTTCTGGTTGATTTCCTGATGAAAGAAAATGCATCTTGTGCTCGGTGTTCTGAAGACGTAAAACTTGTTTGCAGTGGGTGGAGGTTGTGTTGTGTGTGCAGCTTTACTTCAACAGTGTTTAGGGACTGAATGTTAATAGAAACCCAGCTTTAAATAGTCAGTGGCATAATACAATCAGTGTCAGGGCTTAGAGGGGTATTCATGGGACTTATATTAAAGATGCCATAAGAAAAGACATCTTAGAGGGTTCTGGATTGTGTCAGCCTACTAAAATACCCAGAATTTGGGTTAGAGACTATCTCAGTGCAGGTTAGCAGAATATTTCTCCTTTACTCTTAGTAGTCTCCTATGGAATGAGTCCTGTAGCAAGCCAGCCCTTCCACTGGGATCATAGAACAGTTAGGGTTGGAAAGGACATGAAGATCATCTAGTTTCCTGCTGCATTTGGGTGCTGCTAGCACCACATGGGCTAAGGAGCCAATGTGGCATATGAGGGATATGTAAGTAAGAAGCAGTTGTTCTCTTGCCTTGGGAATCTTTGCTAAGCACAGCTGTGAGCCCGTAGGGATTTCTTAGCTGACAACCTATTTTGCAGTTGTTCTCCCGTAGCATGTGCTTACAGTTCACGAGTGATGCTGAGAGCTCTCCTTTCATCTGCTGATCTCAAACAGTGGAAGCACTGGCTAACCCTACCTCCAGAGTAATGTTCCCAATTCAGTGGCAAAAGATGGCATTACAGAAAGAAACTGTCTGGTAAGAAGGTGGTGGCTGAGGTGGGAAAAGTGTTTCCATGCTCTTTAGCCTGTCCTATGGCTGCTACTGTCCTGTGCTGTAGAATGATGCCGTGCCTGTGCACAGAGGATGTTACATAGCCTGTGCAGGTGTTAAACAATTGCCCTGTTTTCCTAGTGAGGTTTAGATTCTTTCTTGTTCAACCCCTACTTTTCCAATGAGGAGACCAGAAATGAGACCCTTTGAGGAGGAGCTATAGGTTAAGAGTAAATAAAAAGCAGAGCACACGTATCTGGTTTTATCCTCTGAGTATTTGAAGGATGCTATGGTGCAAAGGTACTAAGCAGCACAAAAACGGAGGGTGGAATTTAGGGTTTGGGGGCACAGAGCAAGATGGTCTGTGCTGGTGGCCCCTTCCAGTATGGCAAAGAAAAGCCAGTCTGGCCATGTATCTGATGTGTATGGTGTATGTATATGGCATCGCTTTGTAGTTAGTGAGCCTGAGCTGCTTGGCAGAGCTGAGGGGGCTTTATTTACATGCAGGTTTATTTTCAGCCTTCTTCCTGTTTTGACACCTCTTGGCAATTTTCCTAAGTGCTCGAACTGCACGTTACTGTGAAGCAGGTTTTGAAGCCGCTCCATGTTTAAATTGGGTAACGCTTATTCACTGTTTGACTCCTGGCTCTGACAGCATTCCTTTCTCTAAAGGATTCCTGCTAAATGAGTTATTTCCCACACTTGCATCTTCTTCTCCGTTTCCTTTCCTTTCTGCAGGTGTCAGTCACAGCTCTCAAGGTAAAGGATGCTTTTAGAAGGGAAACGTTGCTCGACACTGTGTGTGTGATCGAAGGGGCAGAGAACAGAAGGTGGCTGAGGAGAGCCTCGCAGCTCTTAGTGGCTGACTGGCACAGGCAGCTGAATGAGAACTCTTATTTCATTTACCCTCTTGTTTTCCAATAGGAGAGACTGCAATGATGGGCATGTGCCCAAGTAATGGTATCTCTAGGAAGAGGCTTCAGGTTGCCAGCGATAAATAGCTCTAATGCAATGAGTTTCTCCATACCTGTAGTCTGTACTGCTCATCCACAGGTTTGCTTGTCCCCTGCTCTATCAGTAGCCTAGTTTTTATGTAAGGAAAACCGGTTGCATTTCTTGGAGATGATTTCTCCCCAGAGTGCTATGAGGACTTAATCTTCATGCCAACCTCTCTCTTATTGTGAAATAGCTTATTTTGCCCTGCCTGAACTGAATTCCTCTAATCTTAATTCAAAGATGTGTGTTACTTAGCTCAGGCAAAAGTACACACATAGTAAGTCATGTCTGTTAAATGGATGCAATGAAACAAACTGGAGTTCTCAGTGCTGTATGAGACTTTGCCTCTAAATTGCTTCCTTCTGCTTACATAGTTCCAAATGCTAAGGGAAAAATACTGTATATTGACTTCTGGAGCACAAACTGTCTCATCTGAGTCCTGTCTGTGTTTCATAGGAGCAGAAAGAGCTGAGAACACTTAGAAAGTCATTGTCAGGCTCAGAAACATCTTGAGATAAGGCTGGGTCTCTCAGAGAGGCAGAGAGATGACATCCCTGTGCCTGAGAACGCAAGCTGGCTGACATGGAACCTGACCTGCTGTCCCCTTTTGGGCTGATACTGCCTGCTGGTGGCTGAGCCATACTTAGAATTGTAATGATGCCTGGTTTGTGTTCTTGGCCACAATATCTTTATAGCCTAAGCACCACTTGAGTGTTGCTTAGCAATGCATTTCTAGAGCGCTGCATGGACCTGGGATCTTGTGAAGCTTTCTAGGCCTCCAGAAATAAAAGCCCGAGCGGAAGGAGAAGCTTTAAACCAGCTCCACAAACCCCAGATTTGAGTTCTTTGGGTTTGGTGAAACGGAGCTTTACCTTCATACTTGAGGTTGGGATGCTTCCAAGCAGAGCATGGGGAGTAGGGGTGAGGGTGATGCTCCTTTGTATGGTGATGCTGTTGTGATTGAAAGCTTGGAGTTGGTGAGTGGTGACCCTGAGAATCCCCCTCTTAGATCTCCTGGTCTGGCCTAGACCTCTCTTTGTGGGCTGTGAGGCCAGGTCAGAGCAGCACAGCTGCTCCCTTCCTCCTGCTCAGCTGCTGTGGTGTGAGGAGCTGGTTCCATCAGTGAGCTGCCTGGTGTCGGGATAGGGAGCAGAAACCCCTCCAAGAATAGGACCTCGCCTGGATCTGGGTGAGGACCGTGCCTCCTTCCCGTTGAAAGGAGCTTTGTCTCTTTAACGCTGCTTTGCTGCGCAGAAAACTGTTCCAAGCCAAGGAAAACAGGGCTCCTTTGGTAATTGGAAGTTTGCTTCCAAACAAGCCATAACAAATGCCATAAAGTACCAATCTATTCAGAGAATTAATTGGAGACACTTAGGAGAAATTAATAATGAATGTTCAAGTGAGAGTTTCCTTTTGAGCTTTGCATCAAGAACACCAAGGCAAAGTAAACAGCAGAGGAATTAGAGTAAAGCAGGCAAACTGTGTGGGGAAAATTAGGTATGCAAAGTAGGAAAGTGCATAAATCTGCATGTTATTAATGGGGGGAGAGTTCCTGAAATTATCACATGGGCTGAATATGAAGTGTAATCAACACAAAAACGAGATGGAGAGGTGCTATTTGGGGGAAGATGGTACAGAAAAAGCAACTTTGGATTAGAAACCTCTTAAACGTTGTTTGGCCTCCTACAACCCAGGGTTTGTCATAAGGTGTTTTAGTTTAGAAACAAGCAATTCACCTTCTGGCTCATTTCTGTGTATGCTGAAAATGGCTTCTTCAGGCCATGGTATCTCTGCTGCTGGAATTCGGGGTCTGTTTTCCAGGTGTTCAAAGCACTAGGAAGGAGATGATGTGAACAATGCATTTTACAGAGGATGTCCTCTTAGAATTAGTGATGAACAAAGGATGTTTGGAAGGAATTTGGGTAAACCTGTATCTAAACCTGGATGTGTAACGCTCACCGTTTCATCTCAGGGCTTGGGTAGTGCTGTCAGATGGAGGACACCTGAAGCACCGGCTGCATTCTGTAGCCTTTCTATATGCTGCTGTTACCTTGACTGATGCCATTGGGTGTCCCGGAAATGCTGGAGAACGCAGTTGGTAACACTAAAATCGGCTGAATCTGAACGGATGGCTCTTAAATGAGTTGTAAAATTGCTCTGTCAGTTGTTAGTGCAGTAAAGTCATTCGATCTACAGGCTGCAGCGTCCCACTCAGATCTNTTTCTAGGCCTCCAGAAATAAAAGCCCGAGCGGAAGGAGAAGCTTTAAACCAGCTCCACAAACCCCAGATTTGAGTTCTTTGGGTTTGGTGAAACGGAGCTTTACCTTCATACTTGAGGTTGGGATGCTTCCAAGCAGAGCATGGGGAGTAGGGGTGAGGGTGATGCTCCTTTGTATGGTGATGCTGTTGTGATTGAAAGCTTGGAGTTGGTGAGTGGTGACCCTGAGAATCCCCCTCTTAGATCTCCTGGTCTGGCCTAGACCTCTCTTTGTGGGCTGTGAGGCCAGGTCAGAGCAGCACAGCTGCTCCCTTCCTCCTGCTCAGCTGCTGTGGTGTGAGGAGCTGGTTCCATCAGTGAGCTGCCTGGTGTCGGGATAGGGAGCAGAAACCCCTCCAAGAATAGGACCTCGCCTGGATCTGGGTGAGGACCGTGCCTCCTTCCCGTTGAAAGGAGCTTTGTCTCTTTAACGCTGCTTTGCTGCGCAGAAAACTGTTCCAAGCCAAGGAAAACAGGGCTCCTTTGGTAATTGGAAGTTTGCTTCCAAACAAGCCATAACAAATGCCATAAAGTACCAATCTATTCAGAGAATTAATTGGAGACACTTAGGAGAAATTAATAATGAATGTTCAAGTGAGAGTTTCCTTTTGAGCTTTGCATCAAGAACACCAAGGCAAAGTAAACAGCAGAGGAATTAGAGTAAAGCAGGCAAACTGTGTGGGGAAAATTAGGTATGCAAAGTAGGAAAGTGCATAAATCTGCATGTTATTAATGGGGGGAGAGTTCCTGAAATTATCACATGGGCTGAATATGAAGTGTAATCAACACAAAAACGAGATGGAGAGGTGCTATTTGGGGGAAGATGGTACAGAAAAAGCAACTTTGGATTAGAAACCTCTTAAACGTTGTTTGGCCTCCTACAACCCAGGGTTTGTCATAAGGTGTTTTAGTTTAGAAACAAGCAATTCACCTTCTGGCTCATTTCTGTGTATGCTGAAAATGGCTTCTTCAGGCCATGGTATCTCTGCTGCTGGAATTCGGGGTCTGTTTTCCAGGTGTTCAAAGCACTAGGAAGGAGATGATGTGAACAATGCATTTTACAGAGGATGTCCTCTTAGAATTAGTGATGAACAAAGGATGTTTGGAAGGAATTTGGGTAAACCTGTATCTAAACCTGGATGTGTAACGCTCACCGTTTCATCTCAGGGCTTGGGTAGTGCTGTCAGATGGAGGACACCTGAAGCACCGGCTGCATTCTGTAGCCTTTCTATATGCTGCTGTTACCTTGACTGATGCCATTGGGTGTCCCGGAAATGCTGGAGAACGCAGTTGGTAACACTAAAATCGGCTGAATCTGAACGGATGGCTCTTAAATGAGTTGTAAAATTGCTTTGTCAGTTGTTAGTGCAGTAAAGTCATTCGATCTACATCAGCCTGGCTGAAGAGTTAGCTACGAAAGCACCAGCTTAGCAGCTGCTCCTGCATTTTCTTCTCATCCATCTCTTTCTTTTCTTCCTCCTTCAGGCACAAAGGTGTTCACTGAAATGCCCAAGGACTTGGATTCACTTCCAACCCATCGCTTGGTGATAAACTTCCATTATTCATAAGGTAGCTTCTTCCACTTTATCTTTTGCAAATAGTGTTCTTCAAGAGCATGTTATTCATGCAGTAATGAAACTCTTGCGCTTAGAATCACTTGCAGTTTGCTGCTGTTAGGAAGAGTCTGTGAAATTGGTCCTACCTTAATTCTTGTGTGCTGAAGTTTGGCCAGGGTTTAGCTTTGCCCTCTGGAAACGCAACAGAGGGGTTCTGTGTTACTGCTCATAAGACAGGCTGGGAGATGGCTACCTAAAACTGGGAGTCATACCAAGGTCTTCTGTGCATCCAAAGCCAAAAGTCTCTCCAGAGTGGCCAGAAAGTCTGGGGAGAGCTGTCTCACCAGTGCTTTTAGTGGTGGGATGCAAAGCTGTGTCGGTTCTCTCTGGCCTGGAGCCTTGCATCCTGCAAGTATCTAAACCATCCTGGTTCCTGTATTGTCAGTTTGGGGTGGGGGGAAGGTTTGAGTGTCACCTTCAGAGCACCTGGTGTCCGAAAGGATGACATTGGCCTGTAGCTGTTGGAGCTGTAATGACTTTGAAATCATGTTCTGTTTTATATTCTATGAGGTTGAATGTCCTTCTCCTCTGTTGCATTTGGGAGAATATCCTTGAGATGCTGCTGACCAGATCCTCGTTATGCTGTTCTTGACTAATGGTATCATCTCCTTCCCTTGATGTCAATGTATGTTTGTGTTGCACAGCTCAATGCTCAGGCCGGAATTGTCACAAGGAATGCAGTGTAAGTAAGAAGCTATTTAAGGAGCTATAGTGCAGCAAAGCAAATGGCAAATGCCTGCTTCTGTGCTCTCTCATACTGGTATTAAATCCCCACATAGTATGTGTTTTTTCCAATTAAGTTTGACGTATCACTTCTATTATTCTCAAGCATGGATGTAAAAACTAAACTCGCCAAATACGTGGCTTGACTGAACTGTTAAAGGAAAATCTTTTGGGCTTTCTGCATTTCCCTGGAAAAAATTGCTCTGGAGAAGTATTTTAATGGATGAAACAGGAAATGAATGTGCGGCTGTGTTAGAGTAAGTGTGAAGAGATGAAATTCCTGCTGCCTCGCATTTTATTATGAGCTTGGAATCTGACAGCGTTAAGATGTTAAGGCAAACGGCAACAGGATTTCTGAACAGGCTTCAGGGAGGAGGGGGAATGGAGATGGGAAAGAATGCAACAGGGACCTTTCTTGTTAGCAGCATTCAGTTGTGCCCTTGCTCTCCCCTTTGCCAGCCCTGTCTGTCTGGTTCAGAATGGATATCCTGCCCGTTGCTCCATGTCCTCATGGGCGTCCAAGGGCCCCTGGAAAGAAGTCACCGTCCCTTTACCAATCAGTCCACTTGAACCAGAGCACCTCTGATAGAAATAGGATTGTTCTTCCTGGCAAGGCTTCATGTACCTCCAACAGGAAGGGCAGCACCGGCTGAGGTGAGTTAAGTCTGCAGGCTTGTAAAAGCCACCTGACACCTCTGAGTCAAGCTTTCACGAAACCAGCCCTGTTTTGTCTCTACACACAGCACCAAATTGGCACGAGGTGTGATAGTGCCTATTCCTACTGAGGCTTCCAAGTGCCTCAGTGTCACTCTAACACGTAAAGCATCACGCGTGAGGACAGGGAGAGGAGACAATGCGTGCAGAAGACACGCTGGAACAAAGACAGGGCTTGGTAATGCTGTCAACTCATCCCTGTATCAGCGTACCTGGTTGTTGGTGACACCCTTGGATAAATGTCCCCCTCTGAGTGCATCACCAGCGGCGCCTAGCAGCTGGTGTTGTATAACCAAGACAGGAATAAGGACAAACCCGACCCTGTAAGTTCAGAACGAGCTGTAAAACCTCACTGCAGAGATGCCTTTCATCCTCCGAGGTTCACTTTGCTCTCTGAATTCCAGGCACGAAGAACAATGCAAAGGCAGAAGTTGAGCTGTCTTCATAGCTTTGAGAAGACACCTCCGAGCCTTTAGAGGCCCTAGACTTGGAACCTTGCTCTACAGTCTTCTGAGGGAATGAAGGAATACTGCCACAGGACAGGCTCATGGAAGAGCTGATGTGTAAGAGGTAGAACGTGTTATTTGCAGCCTGCTCCAAGGCTTTGTGAGATGAGTGTTGGAAGCTCTACTGCTCTCTCCATGTGCCCTATTTTTTGACCAGTGGCAGGGAGAAAGAATAAAGTCGGGTTTTCCAAGAGCGAAGCTTTCCTGCAGTTCCAAGAACTGGGTCATGAGTTGAGTTTCAAGCTTGCACGTGAACATAGGACACAGTCAGAGCTGCACAGCCGCAAGCCTGGTTTTCCCAAGGAAAAAGCCTGTTTCCATTGGGGGGGGGATTGAATTTCCTTACATAAGAGATGAGATCCCATGCTACTCATTTGTGAGATAAATCCTCTTGTGGCTCTGCTTTGACACTGATTGCTTATGGCAAGGCTTAACCTTTCTGTCTTGCCTCTAAAAGTGGCTCTTAAACTCTTTGCCTTGGTATTGACTTTGTGGAGACTCAGTTACAAATGGGCTAAAGAATTTGCACAGCATCAATGTGTGCTGCTTCTTGCCTTCAAATAGGAGCTTTTTGCACGGCTTGGCTGGCTGACATGTCTTTTTTATTCTTGAACTAGGGATGCTGAATGTTAGTTGAGCCCTTCAGGCTCCAGCTTGCTTGAGAGCTGCCCTCTGGTTTCTCTCTGCTGGGTCTGAAGGTAGTTTGTAATGTAGTGTTAGAGCTGCATGGGTCTTCCTGGTTTTGTTGGAATCACAGAATCAGCCAGGTTGGAAAGGACCTTTTGGATCTTCGGGTCCAACCTTTACCCCAGCGCTGCCGAAGCCACCGCTAACCCATGTCAATGAGGGCCTCATCTGCACGGTTAGGGTTCTGTTTTCTGGCTGTGCAATGGATCTGTGGGCTGCCTTGCCAGAGGTGGAACAAGGAAACAAAGAGCTTTGAATGTGTCGAGCACACTGCCTCTGTCCCCTTGTGGCCCTACAGTAGCATCTAATGTGTTTGCAGGGAGCTGAGCTGGGGCTTGTTCATTCATGTCCCTGCTTGATGCCAGTGGCTGGTGCCTGCTTGTCAGGTCAGATGGGCTGTGAAAGGAGGCAGAAGTGCTGCCTTTCCTAAGGAACTGTCTCAAGTGAGTACCAACTACAGCAGGAAACCAGCTCCACTCCTGAACCAGCCACTACAGGGCTACTACATTACAGACTGCAAGAGGGAAGGAGCCATCAGCAGGGAGCAGTCGTAGCACGGTGGCCTTGCTCTTGGTTTGTGTTGGCTCAAATGGTTGAGAGGGGGAAAACTGAATGTAGAAGCATGAAGAAATGGCATGAGTTCTCATTTCCTTGTCAGGACCGGGGTTTATAAGCTCTTAAAAGACAGCTAGCTCACCCACAGGGAGCTTTTGCTTGATACTTGAGTTAGGTGCAAGGAAAGCCAAGAGGTGGCAATGTTTGGATGCCTCCTGAAAGCTCCATTCGAGGCAGGAATTTAGCTTGGGTTAAACTTCCTTAGGGTGATAGCTCCAGCAAGCAGCCCCACAAGCAAGAACAGCTACTTGTCCTGATGGGACCTCTTCACAGGGGTGTTTTCCAGGCAGGTTCCTATCAGTCACTCTTGCCCTTGCAGCAAGCTGCTAACAAATGCAGCAGGCTATCCCATGCCACCGAGGCACCGATGGTTCTCTCGTGCCACTTGGTTTAGGCACTGGGCTTCTTTTCTGTCTTTTCAGTTGATTTAATACTTCAGAGAGAGGATTTGGCCGTGAGGAAGGGAGAACCGTGTGATGTTGGTTGGAGTCAATGTAGAATAACGCTAGAAGCTCACCTAAACAACACTCCTAGCTTTTCTATGCACTGCATAAACCTTGGTGTGTGCTGTGTGGTTTCTTTCTATATGGGTGCTAAAGGGATCATCGAATCATAGAACAGCTAGGGTTGGACAGGCCCTTAAGATCATCCAGTTCTGACCCCCCTGCCATGGGCAAGGACACCTCACACTAAACCAGGTCACCCATGGCTTTGTCCAACAGGGGAATATGTGATGCCCCTAAATACTACCATGTTCCCATGCCTGAGCCAGTCTGAAATGGGAAATTCTCTGGAATACCTCTCACTGCCTTGGAAAATGGGGCAGTTGGGACAGACTCTGGGTATTTTGCAGTATTAGTATCTTCTGTAGCTCCCTTTACTCCAGTGATCGTCTGAGGGGGGGGAAAACCCAACCCACAACTAAAGAATTGGTATCTGCACAGGGGAAGTAATGGTAAATCCCAGAGCTGAGATTTCCTTTGCTTTGCTAGCACATTACCTTGGAAATAACAGACTGAGTGACTGCTACCGAAGTAGGATGCAGAGCGTGTGCCTTTAGTCCTAAAGGAATTGGTTGTTGGAATGTTTTGTTCTTGGATTGCTCTGTAATTTGCTAATGCCGCTCCAAACCCAGAGGCTGCAGGGAAGAAATACGATCCCATTCTGCCTGCTTTAGTCTCTCTTCACTGGTTACCAGTTCATTTGCAGTTGATTTTGGCAGTTCTTTTCATGTAGATTTGATTCTGGGTGCTTGTATTCTCATTTCTCGGTTGCTCTATTGTTATGCGGAGCCACGCATTCATCAGCAAAGGACTTTGCTCTATTCTGGCAGTGGAGAGAGGCAAAAGCCTCCTTCAGGCTGTTCCCTTGACTCCTGTGGGCTGTCTGGAGACCTTCCCTAGAGTCATCCATTCTGAGGGAGGCTTTACTCCACGGTTTAGCTGTGACATTGGGGATGGGACAGGCTGAAACCAGTCAGGAGGGTTTGGGGTTACCCGGCTGTGGCGTAGAGAAGCTGAAGGAGCAGGAGTGAAACTTCCTTTTCCTTTGCTGTGGTCTTAAGAAGTACAGTCTTCATATGCAAGAATACATCAGTAGCCTTATTCTTCCCCTAAAGAAGGAATGCAAAGGTTAGAGTTCCCTAGGTTTCACTGCTACATCATGCATTTCATCCTACTAAGGAGAGCTTATTCTCTAGTAGGTAGGATGCAGGGCTCCCTCCAGAAGTAGGACAGGTTTGTTAATTCTCTTTGGGCCCCTTGCTGCTGTTCCTTCCCCAACCACTGTGTCCTTTTGGTTATTAATAGTTGTTCTTATTGCCTTAGAAAGAGCTGGGTTTCCATACCTGCTGTGACATCTAAAAACGATAGCATCCTTCTTCTGAGCTTGTATTGCTCAGGCTTTCATAGGAGTTTGAACTGTAATTTTCCTGTTCTAATGTGTTTGATACTGAAATGGCTTTTGGGCTGGTGGTGCACGTCTTTGGTGTTCAAAAGAACAGGCTGAAGAAGGAAATGAAACCCTTTACCTGCTTGGAAAATGATTCTCTTGTACTTCTCCCTGAACGCAATTCATTTGTCAAGGCTCTTTCTTAGCTGAGGTCCCATGGCCCCAGCTCCCAAACCTGTGTTTTGCTGTTCTTGTCTCGGTGTGGAATGTTGAGCAGTTCTTGCCCTTCCAAAGGCTGCAATGTCAAAAGGGACCCAGCATACGGAAGCAAGTGATTGGGAGCATGAGTCACCGTGGCAGCCCAGCCAGCCAGCGTTAGTGCTTTGCAACCTGGCCCTAGGAGGGGGAACACTTGCCATTTGGTCAAGAATCAGTCCTTTAACACATCATCTACTTCAGATGTCACAGGAACCTGTGGCAAAGCCAATGCAGCTTTTTTAGTAACAAGCACCTGTAAAACACCTGAAAATCAGCTTTTTCTTCTGTTTGGCATCTTATGCTGCCTTGGCCTTTTGGCTTCTGTTTCCTTAAATGCCAACAGCTCTTGCCAGTGCCTTTAAGGAAGGAGGGGGGGTTTAGTGTGACCATAGCCTGAAAGTCCAGAAATCCATTTCCTTGATGCACTGTGGATACTCCATATGATTTCAGACAAGCCCATTTAATTCCCTGTGTCAGTGCCCAGCATGGAAAAGGAGGGTAATAGTGGTTTGCCTGAGCACCTAGCCTGGGATACGGTAAACCCTGTACCATGCTAGCTGTCAAATGGCTTTCTTAATGCTTTCAGCTCTTAGTCTCTTCCGAGATAGGGTTTCACAGTGCATCCATTCCTGACTTCTCTTGAAATCAGCCATCATTCATTGCTCCAAAGAAGTCTGCCTCTCTCTAGTCCGTCAGCAGCCGCTTAGACAAGAGAACTCTGTCCAGCCCGTGTGTGTCTGACTTGTCAGTCTGAGTGATCAAAGGCTATTTCTGAACTCGAGTAAGGAAGGTAAGGCTTGGTTGATGGTTTTCTGAGCCAGCAGCAATGGCATTGCAGACCACTGAGTCTTCACTAGCTTTCATACCATGCTGTCAATCAAGCCTTCACTTTAGAAAGACCAAAACCTATATGCCAGGCTTTACAGGACAAGCTGGCCCTGAGTCTATGAGTTCTTTGAAACACAGCAAACTTTGAATTGGATCCAACTTCATCATTATAACTTGAAATCAGGCCAGGCTCAGTGTCGGATGGCTCAGGATGGGACTCTTTAATGCTGCTTTGGGCTCACAGTGCCCAAATCTAAAGCCTTGGTGGTGAGTATCTTCCAGACCTCACCTTCACTCCCCAAAGCAGAACTCTTATCCAAGAAATGTGGGAAGTCAGAACTGGCGAGGATGGGAAGTTCTGGACATAAGCAGCTATTTAGGATCCAGAGAGGAATCCTTGCTGACATATGCTGCTAGCGTTCTGCATTTCCATCCACTTCATGTGGCTCAAAATGGCAAGGTTAAAGCAGTGACTTGCTAGATGATCAAACCCTGCTTCACAATTCAAATGGCTCAGTAATGGTCAAGGTCACACTAATGAATTACTCTGCTCTTGCTCAGGCCAACAAAAGAGAACGCAGACGACTTCTGGACAAGCAGAAACAAATACTTGAAAAGGGCAGCCTAAAGAGCAAAGCTTGACATTGATCCTGTACCTTGGGCAGCCACTCACATGCCTGTGAAGTGAGGTTGTGATGTCCTGTCATCCCCAAACAGATAGCCTAGAGTAAAAGCTAATGGGAAACTTGGGGTTTAGGCTTTAACCACCAGATGTGAAGCCAGATGTGCAGAGCTTTAGTCACTGTTGCTGTGGGCTACTTCAGTACTAGTGCCCATTGGCTTAGCAGCAACATCTCAGTGCTGCTCCCTGAGCTTGTGAAGTCCTCCCCTGAAGAGAACACGTGCATGTCACTTGTACCCTGCCTTGTCACCGCTGTCAGTGCTGTGGAGATGGCCAAATGTGACCCTTGGAGCTGGGGAAAAGGAAAGGGACAGACATTCTGTGCTTTTCCTGCCTTGGAGGAGGCACCAGTTTGGAGCTCAGTGCTGTGCAATGCCAGCTGTTGGCTGCTGTGCAGCTCAATGCACCACAAAGGGGAAACTAGGGTCAAAGCCAAACTGGCTTCTTGGAACAAACGCCCCAGCAGTTGGTGGTATCACAAAGCATTTTGGCTGTGGTCTGGCTGCAGAGAGCCTTTAAAATCAATGCTACACTATTTATCAGGGCTGAGTCAACTGAAAGACTTTAAGATAGGAATGGTACGTCCCTCACATCAGGGACTGGGGGTTTTAGTCTGGAGAAGGAAACACAGTGAGTGAGAACCATCTTCTGGTAGAAAATGGTGTCAGTGACTGTGGCTTTTAAAGGAAACCTGAGCACAAAAACCTAAATACAAAATGCAGTGGAAACCAGAATGGGTAAAAAGGCAGAGAGAACACGGAGGTTGCTTTCAGGCCTTTCTCTCCCTGCTAGATGTTCTTCATTCAGTGGAATTTTGCTATTCTTTCTTCCTTCAAGTTCCAGTAAGGGAATGTGGCATGGGAGTTGGTATTAGTCTTTCCTCAGCAAAAGATGGATGATGTGGAATGGGTCCAGCTATTAGAGGCACTGACACATCTTCCTAGAAGAGACCTGCTGCTGTGGTGGTGGCTGCAGGACTGGAACATCTTTCAGGGGTGATCTCCAAACAGGACATTCCAGGTCCCATCCATCAGGCCTGGGGTTATTTTGACTGAAAGTGTCCTGATGAAAAAGCACTTTTTAATGAACAAGGGTCCAAATTCTGCCGTTCTTGCTCATGATGAAGAACAGAGCAGTGAAAACAGATTATTGGCCCAGAATTGAGTTTCCAGGTGTTACAGAATATGCGCAGGTCCATTGCCACGGGTAAAGAACAGTTCCGAGAGCTCCTAGGAAAGGAACTCATGGCTGCCTTCAGGAGCCATGGCCAAGCACCGGAGGCCAGCTGCAGAGGGGAGATGGGAGCCCTGTGGAATCCGTGTTCCCCTCCTCACACCAAATCTCCTCGTGCTTTCCACTGGCTGGTGCCAGCTGAGCAGGCAGGTGAAAGCAAGGGTCACAGCCCCAGCAGTGTCCTGAGGGCAGCGGTGACACAGGAATGGCAGTGACAGGGAGAGGCTAACTGAAGATAAATGAGGAGTTGAGACGGAATAGGCAAAACCGAACGAGTGCGAGGGAAACGCAGGGGTTTGAGTTGGTCCGCAGTAACAAGGCAGCGAATCTAAGCTGGGGACCAAACCAACTAAGCTACCAAGCAAACTAAGCTACCAAACCAACCACAAGAACCAAACCCTGCTTTGTAAGCAAAGTGAATTGCTGTGAAAAGCTGTGCTTGGGTTTGGCTTTATGGCAAATGCAGCTCAAAAAGGGAAAGAACTGGGGAGAAGCAGGCACTGAGTTTGCGTTGTACAGTTAACACGCAATGAAACCAGCAAGCCTTTGCAATGAAACGTTTTCCTTCCGCCAGTCAGCGAGCTGACCGTTGTTCCTTCATGCTCTGTGCTCGTCTGTCCCTGTTGTTTGAGGAGCTCCCCTCCTGCTCCAGTCCCCAGGAACCAGTGAGCTATGGCGTGCCAGGAGATGCTCAGAGGCTCGTTCGACACGGCTGCTATGGCAGTGCCGATAACAGGGCAGCTCTGCTGTAGTGGAGTCCTCTCAGACCAATGGCCCAGGGAGGGGGGAGAGCTGCAGCAGAATTAATTGCTACCTGGCACACAATTTCATGCTAGGCTAAGCAGGGATTAGAAACTTCCAGGGGCTGGTTCACAACCCAGGCTTTGGGTTTAGAGGGGGGGATGTGTGAGAGAGAAATAGCAGGGAGCTACCTCAAGATGTGACTGCAAACCTCTCCTATAAAGAAGACGTAGCTTGGGCTGGTCTGAACCAAGCAGAACTCCTGTGGGACAGTTTGCTCCTGATAATCAGTGAAGCATTTGGCTTCCTGCTGTGGTTTCCTGGGGATGTATGCACCTTGGGCATGGGAGAAGGAGAACAGGCTAGCAGGAGAGGGAATGAGTGTTAGGGTATCTTAGTACCTTACAGGTAAGGACACAACATGGGGTCCAAAGCTGCACACAGCCATTTAAAGCAAAGGAACCTACTTGGTCTCTGAAGGGCTGTGCAGTGTTTTAGCCTGTGGCTGAATGTTTCTGCTGTGTACGATGCACTTTGGCATTTAAGCAGCACACAGAGGAAAGATTCTTTCGAATGCAGCACTTCTGTGGATTAAATGTGCACTGATAGTGTCCTCCCTGGTGCTATCCTGCTGCTTGCTGCATGGAAATAGCTGTTTTAAAGGGGTTAATAGGCTAGCGTGCTTCTGATATTCAGGTACTCGAGTGAAACAGCAGATGGAGCTGGGTGCTTGCAGAGATGCTCATGTGGAATAGGAGGTCCTGAAGCTGGGGAGTTCTGGGACTCGGAGTTCACGTCCTGCTGCGCTGTGTGCTCTTTGGGCAAAGCACTTAAAGGAAGATCTGTAGAAGCTTTTAGTGTTGCAGCTGCATCACTGCCACTCCTGGAAGGTCATGGGATGGAGCAGAAGCCACTCGACCCCAGGTGGCTTTTGTCTCCAATTGAAGGTAAAGCCTTAAAGCTGGGTGAAACCGTGTCAGAATACCCCAGCATGGTGTAAATGCCTGAAGGGGAAGGTGTGTTACCTTGGTTAGCGCATGAGAGCACCCCAGAAATGCTCTTCCCTTGGTGCTGACGTCGTGTGCCTTAAGGTTGGTCCAGCTGCTCAGACTCCAGTCTTTCAAGTGGTTGAATTCAGACCTCTTTTCATTCCAGCAGCTTCTGTTCGCTCCTGCCATTGGCTTTCTGAATCTCAGCCCTATTTCCAGGGGGAATACAGCACACTCTGCAGGGAGTGTGCTTACAGGGAGCTGAAGAGGTGAAGCTTCACTTGCCATAGAGCTCTGAAGTTATTGTTAAATAGCCTGCTCCTTTGAACAAAGGCTATTCTGTACACAACAACCTTTCTTCGGTGCTGTTGAGTCACTGCCATTCAGGAAGTGGCACTAAAAAATACAGTTAAGTGATTTTTTTCATGCTTGCTAAACTACCTGATGCTTACAGGAAACAAGGGTAAGACAAAGCAGCTATCCAGGGCTTTAAGCTTAGATATGAGAAATAATGGGTTCTGGCGCACTATGGAGGATAACTCAGTAGTGTCTATTGAACACTGTTCTCTTCCCAGAGAACAATTCCAGCTGTTACAAGGCACCTCTTGGACTCAAGTTGTTCTTGTACAATGCAAAGCTTCCAGGGTAAAGAAAGAGAAGGGCATCTGTGTCCAGAACTGCACCATGAGCCCAAGCCACAGACTGAGAGGCCCCTGCAACCAGAATGCTGTGATGGTCCCTTGCAGCTGAAAGAGGCCAAAACCAGGTTTTCCTGTCCTTTTGTCCTGGTCCCAGGGAAGTGGTACAATAGGTCAGGGGTGCAGAATGAGACTGATGGGCAGCATCAGTTGCCCAAGGCCATCCCCTTTCCAACATACTGCTCTGCTGTAAGAGCCTGAGCTGCACGTCGAGCCAACTGTGCCTTAAGCTGTTGATCCCCCTCTGTCCCGGGTGGCCAGGCCCTGCTCTTGACAGGCTCTGGTAGGGTATATAAATTGCACAGCCCTTAGAATTGTTGCAGCTTATGGTAAGGAAACCATAGGTGGGAGGGGAATGTTGGGGCAGTGACCACCTCGGAGACGTCCTGTGCTGCCTCAAGAGCTGCAGTCTGCTTGCAGCCGCTCAGACACTGTGTGCACGTGTAATGCTTTGGACTTGGAATGAATTTCCTGATGTGATGTGGCTGGCCTAAAGTTCCTCCTCCTGGATGGACGTGTTTGTTTCATCTGTCCTGGCAAAGCCAGTCCTTGCTTTAATCTGAATCTGAGGCTTCCATTAGAGGCATCTAATTCACGATGAAGAGATGGAGAAATCACAGAGTGGCTCTCGTGGGTTATGTGAGGTCCCTGCATACAACACTTGCAGCTTCTGACAGATCACCAGCCTGATGTTTTGGAAGGCCTCGGTCTGTCTTGTCCGCCTTTCTCTTCAGTCGCTCCATGTTCTGCTCCTGGCACCCACTTCAATCTTGTTTCCTTTCAGCTGCTTAGTTTGGCCTTGGAGACTTGTGACATGGTCCAGGTCCCGCAGCAAACAAGCACCTTTTACAAGGTCCTGGCAGGGTGTAAAGGAGAGTTGATCCTGCTGCTTCTGGGTGACAGAATTGATCCTGCTTTCGAGGTGATGTAGTAGGCTTTTAGCTTTTCTGTCCTCTGGAACAGGAGCCTTGCTTTGAAGGGGGAGCTGCCAAACTCTTGTCAGTATTTAGATCTGATCATTAGGCTGTGCCTTTGGTTTTGGTGCCTTCTGCAGGATGAACTATGAGTGTATTGAGAACCTAGATAACACAATGATGGGAGCCGTGGGGTCACAAGTAAACCTGCACATTTAAGTCAGCTCCTGCTGCTTGCCTGCTGTAGCAGCAATCTTGTTTGCCAATCAAATGCAGGATAGGGGCTCTCAAAAGAAGACCTGGTGCTGTTGGGAGCCTTTTAACTTGGGATCCCTTCTGGACTATGGCCACTTGATGCATATACAGCAGTGGAACGTTGGGGTTATCTGCACTCTTGTGTTTTGCTTNGGATAGGGGCTCTCAAAAGAGGACCTGGTGCTGTTGGGAGCCTTTTAACTTGGGATCCCTTCTGGACTATGGCCACTTGATGCATATACAGCAGTGGAACGTTGGGGTTATCTGCACTCTTGTGTTTTGCTTTGTGCTATTAAATCACAGTTACCTTTGCCTAGTACCAACCCCAGTCCTTCAAACTCACACATGCAGAAAGAAGGGGGGAGAAACAACCCCCCAGCTGCCATATTCAACTGACACTAGTGTTCGAGTTCTACCTTTATGCCACTGATGTCTCAGCTACTCCCAATATTGGGAGGGAGCAATGTCGTTTTCTCCTGTACCAGGTTCCTAGTCCTGCTGTGCTGAAAAGGGGGATAGATGTGCACAATACGTGCCCACTGACAAGGGTGGTGTTTCCAGATGTATTCAACACGCAGCACACTAATCAGGCTACGCTATAACAGAAGAGTCAATATTGAGGTAACGTTCCTTCTCTGCAACTGAATTACTCATTCACCAGAGCGTAGAAGCTTGTTGTACTGATACAACAGGTCTGTGCTTGCTTACATTCGAGCTATGATTCTGCTGCTATGGTTTTCTGTATGAACTCCCCAAAGAGTTTTTAGGGGCTACTGTTGTTTAAAAGCCAAGCCAAAATGCTCTCCCCGCTTCATGCTTTATCCAAAGCTAGGAAAGGCTGCAGCTATAGGGAGTTACCATTTGTGTTCTTCCTGCCAGTGAGAAATGAAGCTCCACTGCTGTACTATGCACACAAACTGAGCAGGTTCTCCTAGGATAAGCAGGCACCACTTCACTAGCACCAAGTGTTTGTTATCCCAGCCTGATGCCAGCGGAGATGGGATTCATGCCTCTGCCTGGGATTCCTGATATATGTTAGTTTAATCAGTTCAGACCTTTCCTGCTCTTTCAGCTTCCAACACGTTGATCAGCACTGCTTGTGGTGCTTTGCTCTCTGATCCTGTATCAAGCTCTGGGCACTGTTCCCCATCAAAACTACTCATTAGCAGGCAGTGCCTGGGTGAGATACAGACAAGCATTGGGGCCCTTGCCGAAGGAGAAGCCAACCAACCACACTTGACCACACAGTCCAGACGGGGTCATTTAGACGCCTTATAGTGAGACTGTAGCATCCCTCTGTTGCTTTTCCAAACTGCTTTCCACGTTGCTGGTCTTATTGCAGCCTGGGATTGTCCTGGCATATGACAGAGCTGGAACCAGCCCCGTTTGTCACTCTCTGTACTCAGAGATGCTCCCCTTGGTCTCTTTGGCAGATGCTCTGCACAGTTGTCCTGCTTCCTCTAGGTAGTTCCAGCCTCAGCTGGGTTTGGTAGCTGAGCGCTGGGTTCATTTTCCAACCCAGTCATGCTGCTGGAGCGAGAGGCCGTAGCTCTCTAAGTCGGTAACAGCCTTGATGTGTTTGTCTGTTTATTTACTTTCCAGCAATGCACCAAACACATTTGTTAACCCAGCTTCTCCCTGTGTTTGCCAGCAGTGGAACCCTCACCGTTAGCTGCTGGGTGTGATTTCAGGTGTGTCTTTTGACAACCCATCTCTGGGTGATGTCCATCAGGAGCTGAAAGACACCAGGAGTTATCAGTGCTGCCGAAAAGCAAAGGGTTATGGGCAGCAGAGGTCAAAAGGGACTTTGTCCTTCGGGTCCCCTTCTCACTAAGGACAGTACACAGAAATCAGGGGTTTCCAGCAGTGTCTCACTAGAGTGTAATTCCCACTCACTGCGCTGTAATTAGGTAATCACTGTACCAAACGCAGCCTGAGGCAGGGTGCACCAACCCAAATCCAGCCTGTGCTGATGTGGGCTTTATGGCACTCTGGAAGCCTTGTCTGCCCTGTGACAACATCCAAGGCCAGCCCTGGGCTGTGTTTTATACATACATGTTTACAGGGACAACCAAAACCTGTGGGAGAGCACGACAAGACAAGGATCGATCTGTTCTTGCCTTGTTGCTTCGGCTCATCCCCTGGTGCAAACATCTGCTAATCAGATAGTTGGATAGATGCCCTGACCTGGTGTACAGCAGGTAGCAAAGTGTCTGGGAGGGGTGGCTCGGTACTGTGTGTGTGGCACCCTGACTGTGATGCTGTTTGCATGGATTGAACATGCCACTCACCTTGGTTATCCTGTGTTTAAACCTGGTATTTTCAAGTTCCAGCTTGTTCTATCCCCCCCAGTGCATTCACCTGCCCTGAGGTGAGTAGTGCTGCTGCTTGCACATGCAGGAGCTTGTTGCTGTTGGCCATGAGATGGGCAGAAGGGGGGTTTTGGTGTTCAAATAAAGAAGAATGGTGCTTTCCTCTTCTCTGAATGACAACAAAGAGCTGTAGTCCTAGAGCTACTGCAGAGCTGGCTGGTTGCTTAGGACTGACCAAACAGATGAGCTTTTCAAAGAGAGGCAGGTCTGCTTGAAGCCATAGTCAGGTTATTGGTGGAGGGAAGATGAGTGTATCTGTTCTGGAAGCTGAGCTGGTTTGTATCCCAGAGGAACATGCTGATACTTGGTAGGCCTCCAATGCCTGCAGCTGAGAAGAGGACATGCCTATTGGTTTTCCTTGCTGGAGTCTCCGTGGTCCTGTGCATTGTATCCAGCAGCCCAGATTTAGAATTCAATCTGCGTCTGTTTGTTTCTTGACAGAAGAGGATGAAATAACAGCCAGGCTCTGTTTGCTTTATAGCCAGGAGCAGAGAGCTGTGTCTTACCATCAGCATAAACTGCGCAGGGGTTTGTGATGGCTCAGGTGAGTGATGCTGCTGCCCTGTGGGAGTAAATCGCAGCGTTCTGGAGCGAGTCCCAGGTCCTTCTGTAGCAGTGCACTTGGAAAGAAGCAGACCAGAGGCACATCTCTCTCAGAGCACCAGGAGTGGCAGGCACAAAGTTGCTCATTCAAGCTTGGTGCCGAGCCCAGGGATGTCAGAACCTGTTTTGAGAGGTGGGCAGTTCACAGGGGGGGGTGATGTCCAGCAAGTCACTGACCCTCAGAGCTCCAGTTTGGCTGAGCAGAGGAAGGAGCATCTTTTAGCACAGGGTTGGTATGAGACTGCAGTGAAACAGCAGATCCTTCCTTGCCTTGCTCTAGTGCGTGCCACAGGAGTGGGACTTGAGCAGTTCCAGGATATGTTCTGGTCCAAACTGGGAAGATTGAAGCTATGGAGTTGTATGTGTGCATAGGGGACTGTCCTTCCCACCAGGAGCTCTGTGTTCCCTGACCTCTGTAGCTGTCCTCAGCTCCCTTCTGGAAGGCTTGGAGAGGTGAGAAGAAGACCCCTCAGGAGCTGTACAGGTTTCTTCAGGAGGTGGTATGGAGGAAGAAGGATCTTGTTTGGTTTCCAGACCCCAGTAATTTCATGTGAGGCAGCAGCCAGCCTCAGGCTGGCTCCTGGACTGGAATGATACCAGGAATCAGACTATTTCCAAAGCCCTCATCGGTCTCTGGCTTCCAGGAAGCTATAGGAAATATGGAACAAAGAGAAAGTGTTGTAACTTACAGAGAAACAATCTTCATTGGAGCAGGTACTGAGCTTCTCATTTTCCATGTTATTCCTAGAAGCATTTCGCCTTGTGCCTCATCAAAGAGCTGGCCAGGAGAAGCAAAATTGACCTAGTGGGTAGGGGACATTACCAGGGAGAATGCTGGCTTAGGAAGAGTTCATCTGGGGAGTCAGCCTGCAGAACAAATAGCCAGGGAGCAGGGAGCATTTCAGCTGAATGGTGAAGGAAAAGAAGACCTGTGGAACCCTAAGGGCTCCTTCTCATAGGGTCATCTTGTTGGGCAGCCAGACAGGTCAGCAAGATGATGGCAGGCATATCCCAAGCTCCCTGCCTGGCAGATGTTTAGGAGGTATGGATTCATTCTCTTCTGCTGAAATGGGTTTCTTCACTTTTAGCATCAAGAGTGCTGCAGGGATGGGGCTGAAATGGGTTTCCTCACTTTTAGCATCAGGAGTGCTGCAGGGATGGGGCTGAAATGGGTTTCCTCACTTTTAGCATCAGGAATGCTGCAGGGATGGGATGCTCCCATGGGATGAACTCTGGGTCCATCTCTCCTTTCCGCGGCTCGGTGTTGCTTTCACTTCAGGCTGGTTTGGCAATGATTACCTGGGAAGGGTTTGGTTACACTGAGCTTCAGCAAAGGCACCACCAGGTGCTCAGGGGGTGTTTTAAGCATAAGCTCTAAGCTTGGTTTTGTTTGAAGGACTCTTTCCTAGTCCCCATGGCTGATGCTTGGAGATGGCTGATGTTCTGCTGTAGCCTTAGGATCTTGCTGCGAGGTGAGTGGATAACTTTCTCATACAGGCAGACTTCTGGTTTAGTCGGGTTTGGTTTTACTTTGGTTTTAGTGGTGCTGGTATGGTTACCTCCAGAAAGCTATAAGCTAACAGAGATGGTGGTTGTGTATATATATATATCTATATGTGTGCACATGTGGCTCGTTCTGGTCATAAAGAGATGAATGTAGCTGCCATTCTTCCAGTCTTTTCTGGGAATTTATTGAGGGAGAAGGCAGTAGAAGGTGGGGATCTATTCACTGAGAGGTTTTAATTGTCCGAAGAGAGAAGAAAACCTGAGCATGTCAGTGTTTTCAACATAGAAAGTATGGAGGGCAAAAAGGACAATAGTAACCCAGGGTTTGTTCTGTTCTTGAGGGTCAGGTTTCAGCATCTTTGTATTTATCACCTTTCTCTTATGGAACATGAAGTCAAGAGATATCCTCCAGAGGGCTGGGTGAAATGGTGGGGTTCTGTGTCCCATTCATAACCACCATTCCTCTAGAAAGGCAAAGCAATGTTGTTACCAGTAAAAGTCATTGCTCTAGTACTGCCAGTGCCATTAACACTAATGACAACAGAGCGCCGATACTACGTTATGGTGTGATAATAACCGGGCATCAACTTGGAGTCCGGGATTTGTACCTTCCTTTATTTCTCCTGCTTTCTTCTAGGGACCTTTTCCCTCTCCCCAGGCTGTAGCACAGCCTGCCAGACCCACTGCCTCATAGACTGCAGGCAGGGATATTACTACACAGCTGGCAACTGCCTGGAGTGTCCAGCAGGTTTCTAGTAAGTCTCCGTCCTTCCCTTCCCTCCTGCTCGGCACTGCGGGAACGGAGTTGAACGTTTGGGACATGGTTTTTCCTCAGAAAATCCTGAGGGCAGTCTGACAATGCAGATCAGGAGGTGGGGCACGAAGCAGAGCGCCCAGTCCCTGATAGGTGATGAGGAGCCCACTGTCTTTGACTTAAGGTGCCATCCAGGGCTTTCTACAGCATCCAGAGCAACCCTCGAAGTCAATGGGAATGGGGGATGTACAAAGTCAGTTTCTCTTTGCTGTTGCTTAGGGCAGATTTTGTGTCCTGTGTGTGTTTAGGAGGGGCAGGGATGCTGTTTGGATTCAGGTTTCCAACTTCCTTCTTTCTGATCCAGCTGCCCTGGGGGTCAAGCAGCTCCAAGGAAATGCCCGCTGGGAACAGCCAATGTACTTACGGCTCAAACAGACATCACTGCCTGCCAGGTGAGCTGGGGGACAGGGGGTTCTCTCTGCCTCTATTCCCTTGTATTCTGAACCAGCAGGCTTCTTCCCAGGATTTACAGTCTGCTTTGAGATTGTTGGGGATATTCCTGCACTGGTTGGCTCTGATTCGGCTCAGAGACAGTGGCTTGCACTGATCATGCAAAGAATGTGTCTCTGTGGATCTGATGCTCCTTGTGACCCTGCTGCAGGTTTGTCCCAGTGGCTCCCTCAGCCTTGAGAGTGGAGCTGGGTGCCGTGCGTGTCCAGAGGGATATTCGTGCCATCCCCAAAGCGGTGTGCAGAGGAGCTGTGCTCCAGGTCAGTACTCACCAGAAGGGGACTTGGAGTGCCAGGAATGTCCAGAGACTTACATCTGCCCAGATGGACAGAGCAGACAGGTACGGAATGAGTGTGTTGTTCTGCAAGGGCAAATTTGGGGCAGGCAGAAGTGTGTTGTCAGGACAAGTCAGGCTTCCCTGCTTTAATAGTAGGATATGACCTTTCTTCCTCAAGGAAAAGCACTGAGTGCACTTCAGTGGCGTACAGTAGACCTCAGGCCTTCTACAAGTAGTCTGTATTAATAGAAATAAACGTTTCTCCTCTAAATTGTGAGGCTGTTAGTGCTCAGGTTATCTACCACCACTAAAACCCTCAGCTGAGGGCTCAAAACGCCTGGAGCTTGAAGTGCTCCTTTTACTTCCCTGGTGCTGGGAAGGGAAAAAAGGTGGACAAGGAGGAGAAGCAGGAGATAGAATGAAGATAGAATAAAGGGCTTTTCCCTGCCTTGGGCCTCGCTGGGAAACAGCTTTGTGCAGCAATGGCCATTTGGACCTTGTGCTGGGATCAACGCGTGTGTCTTCCCCATAGCATTGTGGGGCTGGCGAGCAGCCGAATCCAAGCCGCACTCAGTGCGTAGCCTCCGCTCGTGGCCCTCTCCCAAGGGAAGACTCTCTCCTGTGCCGGCCCTGCCCAGCAGGTAAGGTCCATCTCACCACGTCTTCTGTAGGCATTAGACCCTAAGGAGGTTGCAATGGCACTTTGCCCTGGTAAAGCTTAGCCGGCACTTTGGGAACAGAGATTGGCTCCTTGCGGGACAGCACCAGTGGAGGTTAAAACCAGCAGACGGGTTCCTGAAAAGCAAGTTCCTCAAGTGCTGCTGAGCCATGAGGAAAGCTTTGGCTTCCTCTTTCCTCCCGGGAAGCTCTCCTTCTCTGTGGGTTTTAACTCATCATCTGTGAAAGTGATTCACACACTGTCAGATCTTGCTCCACTTCAGGGGCTGGATTCATAGGCTATCACTAGTACCCATGTAGAGCGGGTGCTGTAGCACTTGGAATCAAATAAGGCCATGCTGTGGTTTTTTACCTAATTCCTCTCTCTGCTTGACACCCTCAAATAGATCCAGATAGGCCCATGTGTAGGGAGTTGCAGGGTGTTGTCATTGGGGGGGGGACACACAAATTCCTTGCTGAGATGCTGATGGCAAATCGGGCAGCAGGGGAACAGAATAGGAGGGACTGGGCAGAGAATGTCCTTTCACGTGATTTCTTAGCCAAAAGGCCATGATGGAGGAACTGTGAAAGCACCTGAGCTTGCATTCTGTGAGTGTTTGTTTGGGGATAACCCCAATCCAAAACCCCAAAGCTGTGTGTTTGTCCACGCATGCGAGTGTGCAGCTCTTCAGTGACACTGCAGCTTAAGCTGTACTGAATGTACTGAGTGGTCGCTTGGCTTAGTTTCCCCATAAAGAGAGAGCTTTCTGCAGCATTGAAATCCTGGCATGTCCCTTACACACCCTGGAGAATGAGTATGAGCTTAGAGGGGATTTGGTAGCCCAGGGTTAGCTTCCTGTGGTGCTTGTTTCCTGTGATACAGTGCGGTGCTTTGGTGTCCCTCCAAGGTCCTCGGCATCAGTTCTGCTCCGTTCCTCACCGCAGTCCTTGGTAAGAGGGAAAGTTGGGTGCTGCAGTAGCAGGACTATCGCTAAGAGTTCCCTCCACACGCCCTCAGACTTCATTTCCTAGCACTCTGGCCTGACAGGGAGAGAGCATGGGGTAGCGGTTACTGCGGAGATGCAGTTTGTGATCTGCAGTCCTATCATGCTTTTCCTTCTCCTGTAACCCCTACACAGCTCCAGGTACCTCCTGCAGAGTCACTAAACTCAGTAACTTGATTCTTGTGTCTGTAATTAGAATCCCTCTTACTAAATAATGAAGAGTTCCTGCGCTCTGGGTGCCTGACGTGTTGTGCGGTAGAAGGAGAAACGGTGAAGCTAAAGAGATTATGCTAGAGCAAGAGCTCAGGAGTTTAGGTTTAGATATAACAGAGAGACAGAACAGAGGCCTTCTCTTCCTGCCATGCACGTGACCAGCCAAAGGCTGCAGGCAGGTTTCACCTCCAGTCTACCAGCCACAAAACCCGGGAGAGCAAGTGCAAACCTCTTGATGCTCAACAGGTTCAATGTATGGCAAGGATCCCAGTGTGAAATTCAGTGTTAAATGAGTACCTCTTGTGTCCTTCAATCAGAGTAAGTCCTCCAGCCCAATTGCAAAGCTGGTAAGGGTTTTGACTACCACCACAAGCAGGAGAGACCTGAGGATTCCCAGTGGGATATTTCATGGTTTGCCTGAGCTTAATTCCATATCATCTGTGTACTCAGTATTGTGTGCATGGGAATAATGTGTCATTGCTATTCTAATACATAGCAACATGTGGCACTTCATGCCAGAGTTAAATCCTTCTTTTCACTCTTCAAATATCCATCTGGACTTTGGTAAACTACTTGATACTCAAGTTCTACAAAGCATTACTTGGAAAGAGCAATTCTTTGTAGCTGGATATGAGCATTTCATCACTAGGTGTGCAACTGGCAGGAGGATCTCAAGGGAAAGAGGAATGTGGTCTTAGAGCAGCAGCAGCACTTCAGCTCATCTTTCCTCGCCATGATTTTGGAGAGAGGAGAAGAATTGGAATAGGAAGAGAAGAATTAACTCTGATGATGCCAGCTAATAAAACTACCTGGAGTATTTAGCTGGAAATGTCACTGTATGTTTGAATTGGATTTGAATCACCAGCTCAGGTTTTACCAAAGGAAGAAACGCTTTTGGATGGGAAACCAAATCTTATCAAATCTTGTCAGAATTTCCAAACCCAAAGATTTGGGCTGTCTGTAATGTGCTGCTTCTACCTAAAGTGACCTGCTGCTTTCTTCCCCTGATTATGCCCATGCATCTCTGCTTCTATTGCAGAACCAAGCCTTCAGGGTGCAGCGTTCAGACACCATGATGTGATTTAGCCAGGGGTACTTGAGCTTTCCCATTTATCCCCTGCAACACAGACAGGCACCAGCATGCAAGAAACCCAGCAGCACTCTGCTCTGATTTGGAATGCCATTGCTGACCCACAGCTGGTTTTCTTCTTCTCTGTAGGTCACTTCTGTCCTGATGGCCTTGCAGTCCCTCCATGCCCCGCAGGGAGCTTCAGGCCCAAAGAGGAACTTCACCCAGCCAGCAGCAGTAGCTCCTCATGCTTGCCAGGTCTGTGTCATAAAAGATCTTCATTTGGGGCACTGGGGTTATAATTTTCACTGTAGGTCTCATTCTTGTGAAGGGGCTGGCAGTTACAGCACCTATTGACTCGGCCCTGGCTCAGGCACTCCTAGGGCTCGGCATGAAAGGAGCGCCTATGGAATTGCCTATGAATCACCAGGTTTGTGGTGAGCCGTCTGGGGATTACGAAGCTGTTGCGTCCAGAAGTTATTATCCACGTACTTCACTTCACTTCCATCACTTATGGACTTGGACCCTGATACTTAGATCTCTGCCCTATGCAGAGACTTGAAAGGAGTTGACATGGCAGGGAAAAGCGATGCTTGTGCTTTGAGCAGAAGGAAAGAAAACCAAGGAGCGACCTGACACAGTGTGCTCCAGGCACCCAGCAGGTCGGCTGTGAAGCCAAAGTCAGCTAAAGCCTGTTGCTAAAGCTTGTTCAACTCCGTCAGCTTTGCATGAGCCACCTTTTTCAACACAGTTCTTGTAGCAAAGGGAAATAAGGTTCCAGATTGGCAAACTTTCATTACCTCGATCAAAAAAACAATGGAATTGAAGCCTTCAGAAGCTGTAGAAGAGTTAAGAGTTCCTAAAGATGGAGCAGCATGTCGTGCTCTGGAATGCGTGCAAGGAGGTAGGCACAAGGCTTCCACAGGATTCCAGCTCTCTTCTGTGACCTTTCCTTTGGTTTGCATCCAGCAGGGCTGAGTTCCCCTCGTGACTGGGAAACCTGTGGAAGGTGATTGGGTTCTGCAGTTCAATAGTGGAGAAATGGATCTAAAAGGGCACAATAATGGAGCTTGGTAACTCCATCTTCGCTTAGACATGGAAAGGGGGACCTGGCTTTCTGCTGCAGCGATTGCCTGCTGCTTTCTCCTTCACACATGGGAAAAGAGGGACAATCAGAGGGGCACTCGGGGGATGAGCTCAGCTCAGTCGAGTAGACTTTGGTCCAAGTCCAGGATGTTTTATCCAGGGTCACAAATCACCATTGGCACTGGTAGGTGCAGAAACGGTGCGCTCAGCTGCTCAGGGATCATTGTCAGGCCTGTACTGCTTTAGGTACTGATGCCAACTATGCTAAGGAGCACTTGGCAAAGGCAGGACAGCACCTGCAAAGTAGGGGATATGTGAATAAACCCAGAGTATTTCATGTGTGCTATCATGAGGCAGGTGATGGCTCTTATGGTTTAGGTAAAGTGGTGTGGATTCTGGTTCTGTCCAATGCCGTTCCCACTGGATTTGCTGCCAGGACAGACCCCATCATGCAGCTGTTTTCAGCTGAAGGCAATGCTTACAGATCCATGAGGTCGCAGCCTCCCTCAGCTGTGCTGACCCCATTGCTGTGCTCAGAGCTGGGGGCTTTTATAGCCTTGAGAACTTCAGACCTGGTTCTGGCGAGGTTTTGGACCCTTGTGTTCTTCTGGGCCCTGTGGAGTAAAGGTAGGGGGGAAGCAATGAGGTTTTTGTGGGCAGGGAATGAGCAAGGGGGTGGCAGACAGAGGTGACCCTTGGACTTGCTTTGCAGCCTGAGGGATCCTGATGATGACCTGCACCTTCCATCTGTGGAGGGGGAAGCATAGGCTGATCCTTTTGGGGTGCTGGAGAGCTCTATTCCAGCCTGCAGGAGCACATACACGTTGGGACGTGCTTGAGCCTTGCCTCAGCGAGCATTTGGAAGGCAGCAGCTCAACCTGGGAGTGCTCCATCAGGCAGTGCTTCCCTCGCCCCTGCATTGCTCACGCTGCTCTGTGCAGGAGTGACTGCTCCTGTGCTCAAGTTGTGTTCCCTCTTCAGCCAGTGAGATATTGGGGGCATTTTGTGATGAAATGCACTTTCTTGGTTAACAGCAAGGGGGAATCGCTGGTTTATTGCGCATTGCTCTTACGAGCGCTCCTAATGCAAGCCTCTTGTTTAACACCCAGGGGTTTAGGGGTGCCCACAGCTCATTGCTTGTCCTTGGAGCAAGGTATCCGTGTGCACCGAGCATATCTGCAGTCTGTGAAACAGGGAAAACCCCATCCAGACATGGAAAACCCCTGGCTCTCTTGCAGCGCAGGCCTGAGCATGGGCATTATGAAATGTCCCAGCAGCAGAGCATGGTTTAAGGCTGATGGGTTTATAGTTCATGTGTCTCATTTCTTGCCCTGCTGTCTCAGAACACAGTCCAGACAGGTTCGAGTGCTTCCATGAGCCACTCCACCTCCCCAGCGTCCGGCTGATCCAACAGCACCACCTTCTGCCATTGCAGTGAGTTTCTGGTTGGTACAGGTGAACCTCCGTCATGCAAGGGAAGGAAGCGCATTTCCTGGGCCCCTCTGTTTTGTCAGCACATCACACTCCCTCTGGGGACCTTAAATGCCTTCTTCCTGTCTCTGCTTAGGACTTGGGTTGTGCTGGAAGTGCCCTGCCGGGTATTTCTGTCCTGCTGGAGCAAGCCACCCGGTGCCGTGCCAGCCAGGTACGCACAACCCTCTGCAAGGCCAGGATGAAGCCACTGACTGCAGAGCCTGCCCAGCAGGGAGAGCTTGTACCCAGCCTGGCTTAGCCCAGCCTGATGCTGAGTGCTTCCCGGGGTAAGCCTGGCTTGGTTCCTGTGCTTCTGCTGATGTCTGTGCACGTATCTCACCCACCCGGGTTTTGCTTTGTGTGCCAAGAGGTGCAGGCGGTGCTGCTATGTCAAGACTTGACTGCAGCTCCTGGTGAGCCGGTGTCGATGCAGCCTGTTGTGGTGGAGGGCACTGCTGCCTGCTGCTGCCACGCAATGGGTTATAGAGATGGCCAAGGATGAAGCCAGGCCATACACCCCATGGCTGTGACCAGCACAACCTGGCTGAATAACCCACTTCTCTTTAGGTGCAAGGGGTGCGATACAGCCAGCCCATCCACTGGGTTTCATCTTCAGCATTGCTGCGTCTCCCCCGCTGCGGCACTCACCCTAATGCTGGCACAGAGCACAGAGTTTGTCTCCTTCCTGCACCAAAGCTTAACCTGCTGTGTTTTGTCAGGTACGTGTGCCCAGCAGGCTCAGCCAGCCCTCATTCTCCCAGCAATGCCTGTCCTCCAGGAACAGTGGGCAATGACTCCAGCCTCTTTGAGAAGTCCCAGTGTGAACCATGCCCGGCTGGATTTGCCTGTGGGAGAGGTAAGGAGGGGCTTTATGGCCAAGTGAACTGTGCTCTTGGCTGTCACAGAGCCCACTGGGAAATCCTAGAGCAGGTCACTGAGGTATCCCAGTGATGGTAAATGGGGAACAAGGTGCCCAAAGTGGGACTGCAGAGATTGCTGTGCCCTCTGGACTGCAGTTTTATTCTCCGGTTCTCCCTTGATGCCACCCAGAGCGACTCTTTTAACTCCATGGCCTCCAAGTGGCCAGCTTTTAACGTCTTCAAAGCTTTTAGCTTCTGGGTGGCTTTAGTACCGGTGCCTGCTTTGGGCAGGGACACCACATAGGATACTCAACCTGATGGGAAGCTGCTTTATCGAGTTACCAGTCCTGAGAGAATCTCTCCTGAGAGGATGTAACTCTTGTTACCCTGTTTCAGATAGAGGAAAGGTGCAAAAGGAGGGGAAGACTGAACTCGGCAGAGCTGAACACAGACGGAGGGAGCTGGGCTTTGTAAAGGCAGCTTTAGGCTACTTTGCTTGTCTTCAATGTGTGTTACAGGAACAGGGGGGAAGCAGAAGCCCCCCGCTCCATGCCCAGCTGGCCACTACTGCCCACCAGGCACGAAGCATCCAATGCAGCACAAGTGTGCCCCGGGCACCTGGAGCAACCGGACGAGCCTGACCTCAGGGGAGGAGTGCTCCCCATGCCCTGCAGGCTGGTTTTGCTTCCGAGGAGCCCGTTCTCCTACTGGGATGTGCAGCTCAGGGCACTACTGCCCTCAGGGTAGGAGTGAAGGAGCTTCAGTGAGCTTCTGTCCTTAGAAATGGTGTTGGGCTCTGAGAAAATCACACCCTGACTGTATCAGTGCATCTTCCGCACTGGGTTTGCAACGCGGAGTTGGTACCAAACCATCCCTGCTCTCTAGTACATACACTGTTTGCACAGAGCACATTGGCATGGGTTTCTTTCCCTGCCTTGGCAAAGAATTCAGGTTCAGATACCTGCTGCAGTTCTAAATGGGAAACTTCCTGCAGAGATTCAGCACTCTTTGCTAAGTGGTGATTTCGTTGCTGCTGTTCTCAGAGCTGTGAGCAGTGAGTTTTGTACATAGAAATGCATATGTGCATGTAACTGGTGTAAACACCAGCGATGAAGAGCAGGGGGCTTACTGCCTCCTGTCTTTGGAGCTGTATTAAGAGCTAGGCTGCTTTTCTCCTCTCTCTGGCAAGGTACACAGAGGGGCACCCAGTACCCCTGCCCTGCAGGAACCTATGGCACCGGGCTGGGAAATGGGAGAGTGGAAGATTGTGCTGCCTGCCCTGCAGGAGCTTTCTGCACCAGTGGGACCTCCAAGCCAGTTCTGTGCCCAGTGTAAGTACATCCCATGTGCCGGGCAGGTCCAAAAGAAGCCACTTCTCCGTGGCATTTCAGAGCACTTCTGGGTTTAAAGAACAGCTTCCTGCACCAGCAATGTGCCTTTGACTTTGTGTGTCACTGGCTGATCCAGGCAGGACTTTTCTGGATCAGGGACTCTCTTGCCTCCAGAACTGGTAGATTTCCTCTATGCAGAAGACTGAGGATGCAGACCCGAGGTGTGCTGTCATAGAGTCATCATGGAGTCAGGGAATGGCTTGGGTTGAAAGGGACCTTAAAGCTCATCCAGTTCCAACCCCGGCCATGGGCAGGGACCCCTTCCCCTGGAGCAGCTTGCTCCAGGCCCCTGTGTCCAGCCTGGCCTTGAACACTGCCAGGGATGGGGCAGCCACAGCTTCTCTGGGCACCCTGTGCCAGTGTCCCACCATCCTCATAGGGAAGAGCTTGTGCCTTGTATCTAACCTGAACTTGGCCTGTTTCAGCCTGAACCCATCACCCCTTGTCCTATCATCGCAGTCCCTGATGCAGAGCCTCTCCCTAGCATCATCCCTGTAGCCCCCTGCAGATACTGGATCGTTTTGCTGCTGTTGTGACCCTCTCTGCTGTTGGATTTTCTTCTGCAGAGGAACTTACCGCAGCGAGCATGGTGCAGAAGCGGCTGCAGACTGCAGCCCTTGTCCTGGAGGGTATTACTGCCCTGAGCTGGGCACTGCATCTCCTCGGCCCTGTGGTGCTGGCAACTTCTCAGTAAGTAACCATCATTTTCTCCTGGCACCTGCTGAGCCGAAGGACTGGAATTTGGCAGGAAGGGGAGCTTCAAGGGGAGCTTGAGGCTTTGAGGGCCTCAGAAGGAGGGAGGCATTGGAGGGAGCTCGTCTCCTTGAACGATGGCTCTGATGTGGGGAGACTGTACCCAATGCTCTGAACAATACTGGACACATGGGCTGGCTCTGCAAGTAGGGAGGGAAGGTGCTAGCACAGAGGAGGAGTGTTTCTACACAGTCAGGTCTGGATTTGCTCCAGACACGGTGCTAAAAGCACACAGCACACGTGCAATGCTGCTTTTGCTGTTATTGCCACTCCAGAGGCTAGCACCAGCAGTCTGAGTCCATCTGTCATAGAGCTGAGCAGGGACTTTGGGTGTTCATGGCATATTTGAGCCTGGCCGACAGGAGAGCTGGCTCCTGCTCCACAGGAAGCCTTTGGCTGCAGTGGAGTCAAGCTGTCAGTTAAACAACAAGATGGAGCCACAGCAGGGAGCAGCAGTGGCCCAACTGTTCTCGCAGGCAGATGCTGAGGCCTGTTTCTGAGCTGTCTACCCCAAACCCGGCATCAATAATCCAGTGCTAATGGCCATGTTTCCCCATTGATGGGACACGGGCTCTTGAGCTCTGCCAAGTGACCCCAGTATCTTCATCCAGGCCAGTTTTCCATCCCTGCACAGATTCGGGAGTTACCACTGGAGCCCTTACTGGGATTGGAGAGGAGGGAAATGGTGATAGGAGATTTATGTACAGCAAAGAGATTCCTTCTTGTTTGTACTCTGGAGTTCAGTGCAGCAAGGAAAGAGGAGGGGACGTGTCTGTGTTCTCTGCTCCCGCTGGCAAAGGGTGTTGGATTGACTGTTCTGAGGATCAGAACCTTTCCCGTGGGTAATCATCCATGGGACCTCCTTCTTTGTGAAGCCCAGGTTTTCCTGTCTGCAGGGTGAACACACTGAGTTGAAGCTGCCTGCTGCCCACAGGTTAGCTTAGGTGGGAATTGTTTGTGTCTCCGGTAGCATTGCCAATCGTGCAAGGGCTCTTTTGCCCCTGACAAGTAGAACCACGTGCTTTCCCTGTCGTAGGACCAAGGTTCAGCCTCCTGCTCGCCATGCCTGGTGGGACATTACTGTGCTGGAGAGCACACCAGCTGGGAGGTGATGCTCCTGGCCATGGTGTGCCCAGCGGGTCTCCTGTGCCCACGAGGACAGGCTGCTGTTCCAGACGCCAGTGCAAACGCCTGCCCAAGAGGATACTACTGTCCCCAGGGAGACCCTGTGAGTGAGTCTGCTTTGGTCCTTGGCACGGGGATCGAGTTGGCTGTGCAGTTACAGTCTGCACTGGACTTTGTCTTGCTATAGGAGCCTTTCCCAATAGTCTCCAAACTGGTTTCTGCACTCTTTTGCTGTTCGCAGACCCTAGCAATAGTTGCCCTCCGTACAACTGTTGCTAATACTGGGATAACGTTTTCTGTGCACAGGCCAGAGCACTGGGTCCCCATTCCATTGTGCTGTCTTTTCAGCGTTCACCCCAGATTCCTAGTGCCTCTTGTCAGCGTTTGTTCCCAGTCGTATTAGCATGGTAAAGGTCCATTTTCCTGTTTCATTTCAAGGGTAAGCCTTGTCCCAATGGGACCTACGGTGAGCAGATGGGTCTAAGCAGTATTGCCGAATGCTTGCCCTGTCCCATGGGGAAGTACTGCTACAGAGACGGGATTGAGCCTGCAGGAATTCCCAACCCTGTAAGTAGAGCCCAGGTCCTCCTGAGTTTTTTCTTCTCCAAAGGCTACAACTGTAAATGGAGTGAGTTTAATGCATGGTGTTTGTCTTTACTTAACCTTCTGCCTGTCAAAGCGGGCTATGAAAGAGGGGACAGAGATCAGGAACTGGTGCTGCTCTGTCTCTAATGAGTTTGGGGATCCTTCAGGGTGATGGGTTTGTCTCTAGGAAGAGTGAACTCTTGCAATGTTAACAGCTGTTCAGAAAGAATCCTCTTCTCTTCCCCATGGCTGAATCTGTGCTTTCATTTAGGAGCCAAAGGATAACTCTTATCCCAGTTCCAGCCCTTTTTCCAAGGGTGGAAGAAGAGCATCTTCCCCACAGTTGTAGAGACGACATGTAGGGCCTGTCTCAAAGACAACATCTTACCTTCCAAACCCCTCACCTAGCATAATGATCCTACATGGTCCGAGTTTCACTGATACGACTGTGAATTCCCTCCCTCCCCTTCTTTTCTGCCCCATTCTCCTGCATTAGAATTCAAATGAGAGGTTCAGCTTGGTTCTTTTGGAGTCGAACCTTTAGAGGTTCCCCACTCAGAAGAAGACAACAAAGCCATGCCTGAGAGTGCGTTCTGCTTTCCAGACAGGGGATTGCCCACCTGGCTATCACTGCCCTCCAGGGACTGGATTCCCTTTCTCCTTCCCCTGTATGCCAGGCTTCTTCTGGGATAATTCCAGCACAGAGGGTGAAGACCCCTGCACACTGTGTCCACCTGGGTACTACTGTGACTCTCCTGCCATGCCAGAGCCCAAAGCTTGCCCAGCAGTGAGTTGTTCTTTCTTAGTTACCGTGGAAGAAGCTGGTGTGTGTGGGTCTAATAGCAGAGCTTTAAGTGGTGTATTAAGCTGACTTTGATTTGCAGGGCTTTTTCTGTGTGGAAGGCAGCTCTAAACCAGAGCCCTGCCCTGAGGGGACATACAGTAGCAAGAAGGGGCTCTCTGGACCCTCAAAGTGCAGCCCGTGTGCCCGTGGGTTCTACTGTGCTGCTCCAGGACAGACTGGGCCAAGTGGTCCCTGTCAGGCTGGATTCTACTGCCAGGGCAGAGCCCTCACTCCAGTAAGTCCCGTGGCAAGTTCTTCTCCTCCTCATCTAATTGTGCTCCAGTGCGGTGGCTCTTTCCCCACTGTGGTGCTCTTTATTAGCTGGGTGACTTCCAGAGTCACAATTCTGTGCTGCTCACATGGAGTCATAGGATCAACTGGGTTGGAAAAGCCCTTTCAGATCAAGTCCCCAAGTAGATGGCGTGAGGACCACTTGCTGCCGTCAAAGGGAGCGTAGCCACGTCGTATCTGTCCCTCTCAACACCAACATCCCCCTAACTGAAGCCAAAAGACATGTGAATTCCCGTGGGATTGCTGCTGTGAAAACATCCATTTGTTCATGTTGTGTTTACTGCATTTCCCTTAAGTAGGTATTGTCTGTGCTCTGCACAACAGAAGATGTCTCTGTTTCCCTGCCGTGCCTTGGGCCCAAAGCAGGATGATGCTGTCAACACCTGAACCCTGGTTACTCCTGGTTTTGAATGATGCCTTTTCCCATTCCAGCTGCCCACAGATGGTGTGACAGGAGATGTGTGTCCTGCTGGGGCTTACTGCCCACCTGGCTGTCCCTCACCCATCCCCTGTCCTGCAGGGACTTACAGCAGCCTCAGTGGGTTGAGGAGCCTCCAGGAGTGCTTGGACTGCCCACCTGGGTGAGTGTCCTCTCCAGAGAATATGGCTCAGCTCTGTCCCATTGCAAAGGGATTGTTAAGCCTTCAGCTTAGTTGTCCCAGCACCACCAAACCCCCCCTCCCCCCCCCATTCCAGGGCTCTGTTCCTATGTGCTGCCTGAGTTCTCCATGTGTCAGCAGATTGAGAACATGGGATTGAAACTGGCTGTGCTGTCCCCCAGCTTCTACTGCTCACTTGCTCTGTTAGGCCCCTATCAGAGGTGCAGCATGGTTTCATCCAGCAGCTCCTGCTTAAATGCCCTCCCTAATACTGATGTTATATTAGCAGGTAGTATAATTCACCACCCCGTTGCATTCCTTTTAATGACACCAAAATGACATCACCTATTCTGAAGGCAAAGGAATGGCTTGTGGTGGTTCTCACCTCTCTGTGAGTGTGCATTTGCTCAATGCACACTCACTGTGCATTATTATTATGTGCAGCATAATTATTATTGTGCATTATTATTGTGTGCATTATTATTATTGTATTATTATTAGGGTGCATTATTATTTGTGTGCATTATTATTATGTGCAGCATAATTATTATTGTGCATTATTATTGTGTGCATTATTATTATTGTATTATTATTAGGGTGCATTATTATTAGTGTGCATTATTATTATGTGCATTATTATTGTGTGCATTATTATTATTGTGCATTATTATTATTGTGCATTATTATTGTGTGCATTATTATTATTGTGCATTATTATTATGTGCATTATTATTGTGTGCATTATTATTATTGTGCATTATTATTGTGTGCATTATTATTGTGTGCATTATTATTATGTGCATTATTATTGTGCATTATTATTATTGTGCATTATTATTATGTGCATTATTATTAGTGTGCATTATTATTATGTGCATTATTGTGCATTATTATTATGTGCAGCATAAGGCCAGGGAGGGACAGAGACTTTCAGTTGTTGTAGGTCTCCATGAGGTGCAATCCAAAGCTCTGGGAGAATCCAAATTCAAAGNATGTGCATTATTATTAGTGTGCATTATTATTATGTGCAGCATAAGGCCAGGGAGGGACAGAGACTTTCAGTTGTTGTAGGTCTCCATGAGGTGCAATCCAAAGCTCTGGGAGAATCCAAATTCAAAGAACTATCCCTCTATTGTTTTACTTAACTCTGTTTTCCCAGGGGAGGGAGGCAGGAAAACCGAGCGGGAGACTGCTCCGGAATCCCTGTTCCATGCAGAAGCTGGAGGGAATGCCATCAGAGTGGCTTGCTTAAGTACTTTTAGCCCAGAGCTGCGGAGCAGGGTTGAAGCAAACCAACATTTGGGTGTTCGTATGGCCTTCAGGCAGAAGTTGGTGCAGATGCTGCTCCCTGCTTGTAGAGGGGAGGATTCTTCCCAGGGTACAGGCACGGAATCTAAGAGGTTATGGTCCTTAAAAAACACGCGTGAGAAGAGGCACGTATCCTCTGTAACTCCCTTTCAAGGCCTGTAAGCAAACAAGGAACAGGTCTCCAAGGTTCCAGATAGACAGCAGGGATATTTTTGTACTGAGACTGTGTTATCCAGTGACAAAAGGAGTGATTTGTACCCACGGTGTCTGGTTTTCCCCACACAGCCTGTACTGTGATGGGACAAATAACCAAGCTCCCTCAGGACCCTGTGAAGCTGGCTACTTTTGCACAGGAGGTGCCAAAAGTGCTCTTCAGCACGTGGTGATGGAAGGGCATTACTCCTTACCAGGAGCTTTCAAGCCAGAGCCATGTCCTCTTGGCAGCTTCCAGCCTGTAAGTCTGTTAGTATACACCGTGTAATGGACTTGGGGGGGGGTGGGGGGTGGGAATGGATCAGAGCCCTTGGAAACTGTCCAGTGTGGGAACAGAAACTCAGGAGGTGGTTGTAAGTGGTCAGGTTATGAAAAGTGGACTTGGGTTTTCTCCTGCGTTGGGTAATCACCACCTCCTTTGCTTCTACCCTGCAACAGAAGAACCCTGTGCCGAACTGAAAAGGTCTGGGTCAGGATGTCAGGTCCATCAGTCCAGCTCTGTTGTCTATAGCTCATTTGGCAGTTTCTGTTCTGTTTTCTTACATAGTGCAAGCGTAGAAGTGGCTGAGGAGGCTTCAGCCCTAGTTACCATGTGCCTGCGCCTACGAATACGGCTCTGTTAGATCAGGGCTATGCTTGCCATTGCTTTAGTGGTGGAAGGTGCTCTTCACATCCCCCAGCTCTATTGCATTCGGACTGCAGTTCATTTGCTTCAGGGTGCTTATTCTGTAGTAGGGAGTCGGGAGAGCGTGCCAAGTTCCCCCATTCATGTGGCAAGCAGCAATACCCCACACCTGCCAGGTGCTTTCCGTGTTCCCCCTTTAGGCTCGTGCTCAGGCTCTCTGTAGGGACTGTCCAGAGGGAACGTTCTGCAGTGAGCCAGGCCTGGCTGCACCCCAGGATTGTCCCAAAGGGCATTTTTGCTTGGCTGGAAGTTCCTTCCCTCTCCCATGTCCAGTGGTAAGAGTCGAATGTGAATTTGGGTTTCAAGCAGTGATCGTCTGCAGGCTCCCAGCCCCTTGGCAGAGGACATTCACTGGGTCTCTCTGTGCAGGGCACCTACACTGATGTAGTCAGGGCAGGTTCTTGCAAGCCGTGCCCAGCAGGCAGGTACTGCAGCAGGGCTGCTCTGACCGAGCCTGAAGGACATTGCCAGCCAGGGTATTACTGCCTTCAAGGTTCCAGCACCTCCTCACCCGTGAGTACTGAATATCTCACATTGCTTCACTCCTTTTGGCACCACAAAACCTTTCAGAAACCACATTAAGGTAATTTTCCTCGCTTCAGATGGGGCTGCCAGTTGGAGATCTCTGCCCACAAGGATATTATTGCCCTGCTGGCACAACTCACCCCAAAGAGATGCCATGTCCTGCTGGCACCTGGAATGCCGAGAGAGGAGCCCAGGATGCCACTTGGTGCCTGCCTTGTGCCCCTGGGTTTTTCTGCAACATGTCTGGCCAGGCTGCTCCTGAGGGACCCTGTGCACGAGGTGAGACAAGGCCAGAGCTCCTTTAGCTTCTTAAAGATTCCCTTGGTTCTGGATCAGAGACAGGACTCAAATGTTTTCTGCTTTAAGGCTATTACTGCACAGGAAGGACAAAGACTGCAAAGCCAGAGGATGGGGTCACTGGAGATCTCTGTCCCCGAGGACATTTCTGCCCTGCAGGCTCAGCAGCCCCTTCTCCCTGCCCCAGTGGGGAATACACTAATGCAACAGGTCAGGAAGTGGAGCTTTGCAACTTGTCTGTGACCTGGGGGATGTAGAAAACACCAATTGTGTTACTTGTCTGCATCCAAGAACGTCCTGAGAGCTGCTGGCCATTATCAGCATTCAGAAGGGGGTGGGGGTGGGGGTGTTGTTTTATCCCTCGTGTCACATGGGGGATGTATTTCAAGCTGGCAGAGAGCTCATGGGTGAGGATTGGAGCGGTAGGTGCACAGATAGCTGGTAAGCGGTTCACTGGCTTTCCTTGCTGTTCTGCCTATGGTGAGGTGTGGAGGTTACTGGCACTCTGGGGCTGGTGGAGTTAGGAAGCTGCATCAAGCTCTCCTGGTTTGTGTTTGAAGGGCAGTTATGGCAAGGGGGGCTTACAGGACAACTTCATTTCCATTCCTGCTCCCTAAGGCAGAGGGAAATTGTGCACATGGTGGGTTTCTTCCACTTCATTACATAGTTCCCTTTAATTCCTCTCTTTCCTTCACAGGCCAAGACAAATGCTTCCCCTGCCCTGCTGGGTTCCACTGCTCAAATGGACTGCACCGTCGCTGTCCTCCTGGCTTCTATTGCCCTCAGAACACTGGAATCAGCTTTTATCCCTGTCCCCCTGGGACCTACAACCCCTCCTATGGACTCAGCCAGGCTGAGAGGTGTCAGCACTGCCCTGCAGGTGAGGACATCACTCTGTCCTTGTAGAGCAGCGTCTAAGAGGGTGATATCTCTGCATATCCCTTTTCCTAAGCCACTGATGCATGTTTCAGCTCTAGGGAACACAAACATCAAAACACACAGCCCAGGAGGTTCCTTACCCCACTGACAGTGTCCCCAGTTTCCCTGAGGCTCTGCAGAAGGTTAGGTTACAGTCAGGGTTTCCCAGAGGAGCATGACCTGGGTTGGGATGCGGTTCTGTCCCCGTTGTGCTGATGCTGAGGGACTGGCGCTCTCTGTCGTCCCTTGTGCCTCCCGATGAGTGTGTGCAGCACACTCCTGGCTGTTCTCCCTGTTTACCCATACTTGATGCTATTTTCCCTCTGTGGTCTTCTAGGGATGTTCTGTGGAGAATGGGGATTATCCTCTCCAAGTGGTCCCTGTTGGCCAGGATTCTTCTGCACGGCAGGTATTGAATTTACTGCTCACGGGGCAAAAAGAGAAGTGAAAAGGAATTCCCTGTAGGAATCGGGTTTTGTACATTCTCTGCGCAATCTCTCCCATGTTTTTATTGCAGACAGTGCCAGGATGGTCCTGAGGAATAAAGCAATGTGATAAGGTTATGATCAAGCCCATCATAAGTTTCTCTATGTAGATACCTGCTCTCTGAGCCTGCAAGAAGGACTTGGGAGAAAACTACAAGAAGCAGACTCAAGGAAGTCATTACCATAGGGCTTTGACTGTTGTGAGCAAGTTCCCTGGTAGCTTGTAGCTGATGTTTGCATAGAGTAAGGGCTTGGATTTGTAGGGACAAAGGACTACACATAGGAAGATGGTGGCAATGTTGTTCAGTCCTCCTGCACTGTATTCAGCAGCACTGAATGTTCTCTGTGCTGCATGCTGTAGCCATGCTGCTGAGGATTAGTGCTTGATACCTCTCATGGAACCACGGGCCCTGAGTTTGGGTGATTTCGTAAGGATCCTGACATTTACTTTACTTCTAAGTTCTTATGTGCTTGGAATTATGAAGAAAAGTCCGAGATAAGGGCTGAAAACCACACAAACACGGATTTCCTAGAGGCCTGGCTCTCTGGTTGTGACTGGTTTGGGCAGCTCATCCCTTCTTTGGGATCTCTTTCAGGTCAAGCGCAGAAGGCAGTCAGCTCTCCTGTGACCAGCATTCAGATCCATGCTTTGTGATGTGGAGGACAGGCTCCATAGATGCTCTCACTATTCCCATATAACTTAAATAGCTTCTGTACATACTGGCCCTTCCACAAACAGGTGGCTCTGAGTTTAGCATGGAAGGGTGGGCATTTGGGGTCACTTTTAGTCCTGGTTGCAGCAGTGGGAACTTAGATGAGTTTATTCTCTGCTGGGTATGTTTTCCTGGCTATACACTGGAGAGTAATGATACATGCCAGGGAGGAATTTGGTGAGCTATAGTTAAACAGCTATATAGGGGTTTACGTGCAAATGTGTGGTCATTGTCTCCTCCTCCCTGACATCTCAGTTTTTAGAGGAGTAGGTCTGTGGTGGACTAAACCATCCAAATGGTTCCATTCCCCTCTGGTACTTGCTGTTAGTTATTCCATTCCACTATAGATCGGCTTGAGTAACAATCAGCTGCTCTCTTCTTTCAGCTGTGGAAATGTTTCTTTAGGCAGGAATAGCCACCCATGTCATTCAGGACACCTTTGGTTTACCTTCCTCATGTAGGAGCAAGTGTCCCAAACCCTAATGGAGCCACAAACACAAGCACTGGTGGTCCATGCCCGCCTGGCCACTTCTGCCCCGCTGGCACAAGCATCCCCCAGCAATGCCCTGTGGGCACTTACTCTGACCGGTAAGTAGTCTTCTTGGTTCTGTTGATGCTCATTGGTGCTATCCTTTTCTTTTTGGTTTCTCCCTTAGTCCTTTAAGTAGCAAAGTCCAACTCAGCCAGGCTCATTCAACACATATTTGCATTGATCATAAAAGCCTCATGGGTGCTTCCACTTGTCCAAAGCTGTAGGCATCGGTGGTCTACTGCTGACCTTGTGCTCCTGCCAACAGAAAGCCCACTTGTGTCCCTCACCAGGCTCTACAACAGGCAGGACTCCAGCTGCACAGTGTGTCCGTCTGGCTATTACTGCAGCTCTGCTGGCCTCACAGCACCCTCAGGACCCTGCTCAGCTGGCTACTACTGCTTGAGCGGAGCTTCCTCACCATCACCACATGGTGAGCTGCCCTGGGTGAACAAACGTTGGTGTCTTCATCTGTCTGTGTCCAATAATTAGGGGGTTTGGCACCTGTTGTGCCTGCAATGGACGTAGCCTGGTTGTTCCTTGTCATTTTATTGTGTCTCAGAACTAAGGATTTCCAGGGAAATCTCTTACAGTCAGTTCCATGTTCTCCAGAATTCCTGGTAGGTGCAAAGCAGAGCATTTAGAAAGCTGATCTGTTCAATACGATTTGTCGTGGCTTTGCCTGTGAAGCAAGGCAGGAAGAGACTTGGTAACACAGCATCAAAGAATTCCAAAGCTGGGATGCTGTGGTCATTGTAGTTACTGTGTTGATCTGTCTTCTGGGATCCCAGCGAAGACAACATCTTTCTTGGTGGACCTTTGTTAGCATTGTCCCTCCCTCAGCAGCTCCCTTTGCGGGCCATGTTTCTGTGCTTTCTATGCTCCAGGTATGTGGGAGAAAGGAGGTCCTTGTCCTGTGAGCCACTTCTGCCCAGAAGGAAGCAGCTTTCCCTTGCCCTGCCTTGCAGGGACTTACAACAACCTCACCAGACAAGCTGCATGCTTCCCTTGTGCTCCAGGCTACTACTGCCCAGAAAACACCACCAGCTACAGTATGAACCCTTGCCCAGCTGGCTTTTACTGCCCCAAAGGTGAGATGGGTCCGGGGGACAAGGCAATCCATGGGCCAAGGAATTGTCTCTGTGGACCAAAGGTTTAAGGGTCAGTCTGGTTCTTCACAGAAAGAAACCCCAGCCCTGGAAACCACAGGTATGGCTGTTGTTTGAGCATTAAAGGCAAACCAAACAGCACTGTCTGCTTGGCCATGAAGGGCAAGCTGTGCACTGTGAGGGTCAGCAGTGACATAAACTGGCAAAGATGACCTCAAACCATAGGATGCCACACAAAGCGATACAGCAGGATTGGTAGCCAAGATAGTATTTATAGTCCATGACAGCTATTTGCTCTTTTTATTCCAAAGGAACCAGGTTTGCTACTGAGTTCCCCTGTCCACGGGGCTACTATAACCCTGATCCCATGACACAGAGCTTGGATAGCTGCTTGCCTTGTCCTCCTGGCCACTACTGTGGGAAGGAGAACTTGACAGCTGCCTCAGGCATGTGTGATGCAGGTGAGACTGGATCTCTGTGGCTTTTGCATTGCCCAGCCCTTGGGGACAGCATAGTTTTGGGAGGCTGATGCTTGTATCCTGCAGCAAAGCCATCCAGGATGGGTTATTTGTGGGAATTCCTTGGGGCTCTGTCATCGCTATTGCTTCTCAGTCGTGTTTTTTGTTCTCAGGTTGGTTTTGCATCTCAGCTGCTTGGACCTCACGGCCTTTCGATCTGGATAACTACACCAATACCAACTGCCTCTGCCCAGCCACTGCCACTGGAGGGAAGTGCACAGCTGGTTTCTATTGCCCCAAAGGAAGCCCAGAGCCACTTCCTTGTCCTCCAGGGTTTTACTGCGATGCCTCAGGTTTGTGTGTTTGGAGAACAGGAGTGGCCTGGTTTGAGGGGAGTTAAAAGGAAGGCATTGTGCGGGCAGGGAAATGCCTGTGGTGTCAGAACTCATTAGAGGACCCTAAAGCCAGTTTTGTTTCTGGGTGATAAACCTGGCTTTCCTGGAGTTTGCTGTGTGTCTTTGAGTGAGTCACTGCCTCCATGGCCATCTTCAGAGGACCAGTGGGAACACAGGTCGCTGTAGGTTCATAGACATGGAGTATCAGGGTCTCCTGACAGAATTCCCTGTAGTCTGTGCCCCTGCAGAGCCTGCAGTTGCCAGGATACAGACAAAATGCTGCTTCATTTTCTCCTGCTCCTTTCCTGTGCTTTCAGTGTTCCTTCTATGTGTTAAACAGGAGCTGATTTTACCCTGATATTTCTGTAGAGCTGTGACGGTGCTTGTGGGATGCCTTTGGTGTCTTCCAGAGGGATGCTTCAAGTGGGTGCTCTTCCTGCTTTCCTTCCTTTATCTTAGTGCTTTGAGTGGCATTATCCCCTCTGTCTTCCAGGTCTGTCTGTGCCCACTGGGGAATGTACTGCTGGTTTTTACTGCAAAGCTGGAGCAACAATCCCTAACCCAACAGATGGTGTGACTGGGAATATCTGCCCTGGAGGCACTTACTGCAGTAGGTATCCAGCATCCAGCAGGACTGAAACCTTCATGTCCCAGAATGTCTGAGATACAGAAAATTCCCTGTCGTGCAACATCTGAAACACTGGGGCTGATTTTGGGAGTGTAGTGGCCAACTTGCTACTGCCTAAACACTCTGATTCTTCCACTAGTTTCCCCCCTGGCCTGTTCTTTGAAAGTGGGGAGTGATAAATGTGTCTCAGCACCTAAACCCCTCCATCTTTGGACTGTAAATCAGCTGCGCCTCATTTTCCCTTGTTAAATGAAGCTGGTAATGTCAGTCCTCTCCCATGCAGCACTGTTTGAGCTCTGCATGAAAAACACGGCTTCCCCGATCCTGTTTCCATGCTGCTGCGCGTTCATCCAAGCCCTGAACGCAGCAAAGACCTCCTTCATCTTTCACTGCTCAGTTCTCTCTGTCTTGCTCCTCTTCTCACAGCTGCAGCATCAGCAGTACCCAAGCTCTGCCCTGCTGGCACCTTTTCCAGCCTCCAGGGGAGGAGAACGCTTTCTGAGTGCCAGCCTTGCCCCTCTGGCTTCTATTGTGAGGAACCTGGCCTCACCGCTCCAACCGGAGAGTGCTGGGAAGGTAAGGCACGGGTAAACAGATGGAGAGTCGCAGGGCACACGCTCAAGGGGAATTGCGTGTATTGGACAGGTTCAAATGAATGGGTGAGGAAAAGCCAAAGGTGGAAGAGCCATTTCCCTGCTGGGATCTCTGCCAGGAGTCGAGAAGGTGCTGTAGGCTGTGCAGGCATCCAGAAAACAGGAGTTCCGTTTACACAGTATCCAACTGGTGTTCCATGCGTCATACAAGAGATGGCCGCTTACTGTTGACTCCTGAGCCTTCCTATGGGTGCAAGTTTAGAGGCTTGCTGCCTGTCTCGGTGGTTTCCCTCTCTTGGCTTGGAGAAAAGCAAGCTCTGGCTTTATGTGGAAAGGCCTCTAGAGGTCAAAGCAATTCAGACCTGTGTGCCTGGCAGCACCTGTTCTCTCCTAATGAGCATCACCTCAACAGCTCCTATCTCCTAGTAACCGTCTCCTAAGGTGGCTTTCTTTCCTCTGCAGGCTATTACTGTAACAATCAGCAGGGGCCAGTTGTCGATTTTACCCTTTACCCCTGCCCACGAGGGTTTTACTGCCCAGCAGGAACCAACAGCAGCACTCAGTACAGCTGCCCTGCAGGAACCTTTGGGCCAAGGCAAAAACTGAAAGCAATCACAGAGTGCCAGAGGTGCCCACCAGGAAAATACTGTGACTTCCCTGGCCTCGCTGCCCCAACAGGTAAATTGCTGCTCTCCTGAGTGTATTCAGTGTTGTTAGAGTCACGGCAGGCGCTGATGGACTGGTGTTAGGACTCTAGGGTGCTGATCTCGGCTTAGGTGAACTATCCCATTTGCTTCTCAAGAACTTCTTGATCTCTTTCAATGGATTCAGGTGTTTTGTGTCAGTAATTCTGTTTTCTAGGAGATTGTGCTGAGGGGTTTTGGTGCAAAAGTGGTGCCCGGGTAAGAACCCCCCAAGATGGAGAATCAGGACTTCCTTGTCCTCCTGGTCATTATTGCCCTGAAGGTAAGAGTGCTTTGCTAAAGCAGAGCTGTTCCTCAGTCACAGAAGGCATGAGGTGGTGTTTCCTCACTCCAGTGCAATGCATTTTGCCAGGTGCCCCACTTCCATTGCAGTGCCCTCCCGGCACATGGGCTGGTGGGGAAGGCAGCAGGAGCTTGCAGGAGTGCCAGCCTTGCCCTGGGGGATATTACTGCAATAGCTCAGGCCAGAGAGCCCCCTCAGGACCCTGCAGCCCAGGGTGAGTAGAAGAGCACACCCATTTACACGCTGTGTTGTGAGAAGAGGAGGTCTACGAGGGCTCTTCTTAGCCTCGTGGAAATGAAGGATGTTTTCCTGGCTGCAGGTACTACTGCATCTCTGGGGCCCAGTCCTCAGCTCCCACTGACGGCCACTCAGGAGCTCCGTGCCCGGTCAGTCACTTCTGTCCATTGGGATCCAGCAGTCCGGCTCCATGCCCCCCTGGCTCCTACCTGCCACACACCCATGGAGAGGAATGCCGTGCTTGCCCGGAGGGGGAATATTGTGTCTCTGGTGAGAAGCCACAGCCCTGTCCCCAAGGTGAGCTAATGGCCTGCGAAGTGTCTGACTCATCTGTGCTGTTCCAAAGGCTGCTCATTCCCGTCTGCTCTTTGTTTTCCAGGGTATTTCTGTCCCAAGGGCACAGCTCTTCCTCTTGGTTGCCCAGCAGGGTCCTATAACCCTTCACCAAGGCAAGGCAGCTGCCTCCCCTGTCCTAAAGGGTAAGGGTGAGACACTGAGTCCCCTACATGTGTGAGTCCCTTACTCGCACGTAAGGGACTCTTAGGAATCATTGTTTATCCAGTCATCACTGAGAGGTTTGTGCTGGGAAAATGAGCTCTTTTACCACTGGAAAGCACTTGTCTCTGTGAGGAAGCAGAGCTCTGTTTAACCACACTACAGTTGATTTAGGACCAGGCAAAGTCCTAAATCCAGGTACAACTACACTGGAATTTAGCTCAGAAAGTTATTTGGAGCAAGGGAACCACTAGCACCATAAACCTTTCCCATGTCTGAAGTAAGAGACTGTTCCCCTGGCAACAAGCCTGTTAAAGGGAAAGAGGATCTTGGGTATCATCGAATCACCTGATGCTGAGTCTGGCTTTTTCCTATGGGGATTCATCACCAATTACTGCCTGGATTTGACCTTGATTAACTTTTACAAGTTGATGAATCACAGCCTGGGTGTGTTGTGACTCAAGTTAAGGAAATTATGTCTCTGTGGCTTTTGCAATTATGCCATCAATTTGGCAGAGGAGGAAACAACTCAAAATGTAGTACAATATGCATAAGGAGGTCTCTTGTGGTCAATACACCACATTAGACTAGCTGGTCCCACCACTAAGTTGTTGTTCAGGTATTTGTGGCTAGAATGTTGCCAGAAAATGTCTGATTTCTTCTCTTTTCGGTTAATGTCTCTTTGCACTAGGTTCTTCTGCCCCCAGAATTCCTCTTCCTTTATGGAGAATGAATGTCCAGCTGGCTACTACTGCCCTCCAAGTACTGCTTCTGCCACTCGGTTCCCATGTCCAAAGGGGACTTACAACCCCCAGACTGGAAGCAGCCTGCAGTCTCACTGCACCCCCTGTGACCCAGGCAAGCAGCAGATAAGGACATCTCAATAGGACAGGAGAATGCATGAACATTGGGAATGTTCTTGAGCTCCAGGGGCGACTTGTGAGGCTTGCTCTCTGGAGTACCTGGGGTGTTTTCCTGCCCCTACTTCATGGCATTGCATTGCTTTCTCAGGGCACTACTGCGCACTTGTGGGGCAGTCCCATGTTACAGGACCTTGTCTGGCTGGGTTCTACTGCAGAGGAGGGGTTTCTGTTCCAACACCTACAGATGGTCTTCTGGGGAACCCATGCCCAAAGGGGACTTACTGCCCTATGGGCTCTGCCTTTCCACAGCCATGTCCTCCTGGTTATTACAGCAACTCAACTGGGAATACTAGGATCAAGGACTGTCTCCTATGTGATGCAGGTACAATATCAAAAGAAAGGATGAATGAGATTCTAGCCAAGCACCAGCATTTCTAGGGCTCGTGAGACACTCTGTGGTTACAGAGCAGGCAATCATGGACAACTGCTTTCTTGGAGAGAGATACAGGGTAGAGCATAGAGGGACTGCATCTGCACTGCGAGCTTCCCCTTCCACCTTTTCTCTAGGTGGTTTTGTACTTGGAGATCATAAAGTCATAGAATCACAGAATGGTTTGGGTTGGAAAGGACCTGAAGATCATCCAGTTCCAACCCCTTGTAGATGATACAAGGAGTGCTGTTTGTTCAGGCGTGTAAGCTCTGTACTTGCAGCTATTCTCAGTGACAGCATCTCCAGGAGGTGCCATCAAACATGATGCTTCAGTGATTATTTCCTCATTGCATACTTGCTGTTTGTCTGTCTCGTGTGACCAGTATCATTATTGTCCTTTCGTGGTCCCTTTTCATGTCAGGGTATTTCTGTGACGGGACTGGACTTGTTTCTCCAACTGGATTATGTGAGGCTGGGTTTTACTGCAGTGGAGGAGCCATTTCTCCTAAGCCTCCCAGGGTAAGCTGTGCTTGTACTGTGAATAGTGTAAAACCTATCTGTGGAACTGAGGACCATAAAGTCACCTTAGTTCTTCTGCCCCTGATTGAACTGTCCTTAACTACATCACGTTGTGTATTGGGTGCATCTGGTTTCTTGATAGCAAAAGGGGCAGTTGGCCTTCTTTCAGCTTTCGCATCTAAAAGCTAACCGAAAAGAACTCTGTATTTGCATCCTGATGCTGCAAAGCAGAGTGAAATGCTGTTTCAGATTAGAATTCCAGAGGTTAGGAGTGCAGGCGTTCAATGAGAACACTGCATCTGTCAGCCCCGCTCCTAGGCAAAACACAGTGAGCCTCTTTAAAGGTGATAACTCAGCTGAGTTATGCCCCAGCTCCCTGCAGACTGTGAAGGATGAAAGGGTGGTGCCATCTTCCAAATGGCCACCCCAGCAAGATTTGTTATGGGCACAATTCTGATCCCTTCTCTTGGAAAAGGAATAGGCGTGCAGGCCAAGGGATGAGCACAGGATTTCATACGACAGCGTCTGGTTCTCATCAGCATAAGAACCTGACCTAAATCACTTTGCGAGGGCCACCCCTGAGTTGGCAGCCTTGTAACTGGGGTATTCTTCTTGCAAGACAACGGTCAGAGGAGGACCCTGTCCACCAGGACATTACTGTGAGGTGGGGAGCAGCAGAGCCCAGCCGTGCCCTGCGGGGAGCTACAGCCCGTCCTGGAGCATGGCACAGTGTCTGGAGTGCCCAGAAGGCTTTTACTGCACCTCTGCTTCCGCAAACTACACAGACTGCCCTGCAGGTGGGTCTGGTCGTTCTTGCCCTCTCACCCTGGGACAGTTTGGGATTGGATAATCTGGGATTAGCAGATGCCCCGATAGCTGTTTGGAGAGGATTTGCCCTTGGACTCGGTTGCACGATGCGGCGGATGGACAGACCTTTGGTCAAAGCACTTAAGCTCTTTGAGATTCAGCTCCTGTCTGAGTGAGGAAAATGGTAAATAGAGCATCAGCGTTGGCTTTTATCGTACACTTTGAGACCTTGTCATTAAAACCGAGAAGCTTGCGATCAGTCCTTCTCAGATGAAGAGAATGCTGTGTCTAGGTTGGTGATTCTTCAGCACGTGTTAACCTTTGTGAAACCTCTCTCTTCTTTCCTAGGTCACTATTGCCCCAGGAATACAGAATTTGCCACTCAGCATCCCTGTCCCCCTGGAACCTACAGCGAAGCTTTAAATATCTGGGATGCTTCCAAGTGCCAGCTGTGTCCTCCTGGAAGGGTCTGTTCCAAGCCAGGCCTAGCAAGACCAGATGGACTGTGCACGCCTGGATGGTTTTGTCCACCTGGATCCACATCAAGCAGACCAGTGTTTCTTGGCAATCACTCTGGTACAAAGGGGAATGCTAGAGCATGATGGCTGTTGTTATTGAGAAGGTGGCATTACAGAGTCACCTTGTAGGCTCCAGCCACTTCAGAGTGGGTTACTTTCCTGTTTCCTTTCCTTCATTCAGCACTCCAGTTCTGTTTTCCTGAGCTGTTTAAGTGCTCTCAATTCTTCTGTTTCAACTCAGTCTATGTCTTTTCCATTAGCAGGCATGGCAGCTCCAGCTTCTGGATCTCTTGCCTTGTGCCAAGCAGGAGCCTTTTGTCCTGCTGGGTCCTTTCTTCCTCTTCCCTGCACCCCAGGTAGGAGAAGACTGCTTGCTCCCTGCAAAAACGGGGTTTTGCCCATGCGTGCTGTTCCCCCTTTTGCCAAGAGCAGTAGGCGATCCCAGTCTTGTGCTGGGACTGGTTCTGAGCTCTCTTAGCCGACAGCCTTGCTTCTGCCCCTGTATCAGGTTCATACTGTGCAACAGCAGAGCTCTCGGCTCCGTCGGGTCCCTGTGAGGCTGGCTTCTACTGCACAAGGGGCTCAACGCTCCCAAACCCCATGGATGGAGCAGGAGGGAACGTTTGTCCTCGAGGCCACTTCTGTCCTGCAGGGAGCTCTTCTCCATCTCCGTGTCCACCGGGTAGGTTTGATGGCAGCTGCTGCATTCGGCCATTTCTCTTCCCAGTGCACTGCTGAGCCTGAGGCTGTACCATTGTCCTGCAGCCCCTTTATTTCCCCAAGGGACAGCTGCTATCGGCACAAAGCACATCCTCTAATCCAGTGCTGTTGTATTGGGAACAGCCATCCTAGATGTGCACTCAGAGAGTGGTTGCAAAACTGCCCCAGGAGCTTCAGCCTGTGGCCTACATGATGCTGAAGGAGAGGTCACACAGCCCAGCACACCACTGCCACCCTCCCTGCACATCAAGAGCTGTCCTTTACCATCACCATTCATGAGACAGATGATTAAGTTGAAGGAGAAAGACTGTGGAATGTTTGTTTCTTTCCTGTTACATTAAACAAGTGGTTGCCCTGCTCAGCCCAGACCAGAAATAAAGGGGAATTCAGCCCAGCCAGCACTCAGGACCAACCTGTCATCTGGTCTCCAAAGGGACTGTATTCCCTTTGGATTCCTTCCTTGCCAGCATCCTCTTGGCATCTTCTGCAAGAGGTTTCTGGGGCTGGTGTAGTTAGTTACTGTGTGAGCAGCTCCCACCCTTCTCCTTTAGTCTAGGATGGCAAGAGGATGTGCTTTTGATGGGTTTTCCTTTCCAGGCTCCTTTTTGGCTCATGCTGGGGGCCAGTCAGCACAGGATTGCCAGGCCTGCTCCCCAGGGTGGTTCTGCTCTCAGCATGGCCAGAGCTCCCCAGAGGGCTTGTGTAAAGAAGGATGGTTTTGCCCAGAGGGCTCTGTGTCAGCCCAGCATTCAGGTAGGAAATCGTTGGGTCGTTGTTTACCTACAGGAGTCACAGGGCTTAACATCTGACTTGGTTATGCTTTCAAGCATAACCGCTTAGAAATGACCAGCTCTTTAGATTAGAACATGTTCGCAACACAGGTTTAGTGGCGTGTAAATTGTGTGTAAATATAGTAGGAAAAATAGGGGATCTTACCAAGGCAAAAACCAAGCTGAAAGCAATATCCCAAGAGAAGTTTACTCCATGGGATATTTTCACCTTTGTTAGAAAGAGAGCAAGAAGATGTATAAGCAGTTGTCTATTCTCCCTTTCATAAGAGTAACTCAGTGTAACTCAGATTCTGATGGATTAAAAACATCCATGGGGCTCTGAAGAGGAAGTTATTGAACCATGTGGCAGTGCAGAATAGCTTTATAAAGATTTTATATCCCATTAGATCTTCCAGTTCTAGGTGTGTGGTGAAGCTTCCCCTCGTGGCACTATGCAGCTGTGCAGCACGTAAGCAGAGCAGTGACATTAGAAGTGTGTTTCTTTCTTTGTTCCTAGACTATTTGTGCCCTGTGGGTCACTATTGCCCCACTGGCAGCCCAGAGCCCATACCCTGCCCCTCTGGAAAATACCAGGATCAGGCTGGGAAAAGCCAGTGTGAAACATGCCCAGCAGGGATGTAAGTGAAGTGGATTCTCTCCTTGCTCTTGGTGCATTCCTTAACCCAGTCCAACCCTCTGCCTTAGACTGCATTGTGTGCTGTATCCTTTGATACTCAGGGCTGGTTTTCTTGCTTCTGTCATCACCTTTCCCTTATTGGGTCATTTTTCTGTACCACAGTCTGTGAACCATAGAAAACCCATCCTAGGAGCTCTGTCTGCTGGGATGGACAAAATGCTCCTGACAGGTTGCATCTTTGTTCTCCATTTACTTCCTTCCATGTAATTGACTTTCCTTCTCTTGCGGAGCCTCAGGCTGTCACCATCATGCACAGGTTTCTTGGCCTCTGGCAGGACAGAGGGAAGAGCCTGACCTGAGGCAAGACTTTGGGCTCTTTTGGGCAGGTTCTGTGCCCTGGAAGCCCATCCAGGTGATGTCCCGAACTTCCCACATGCTGTGGTCAAAGCAGTAGAATGCCCAGCAGGATATTACTGCCTGCCAGGAACAAAAGCTGCCGATCAATACCCATGCCCAGAGGGCACCTACAGCAACCGAGCTGGGCTGGAAAATCCCAGGCAATGCAAGCCTTGTCCTGGAGGCATGTTTTGTGCCAGTGCAGGTAGGAATCACCATGGGTTAAATAGAATCCTAGGCTGGTTTGTGTGGAGCAGAGGCAAAAGCTTTCCCCGTGGGTGCTCTTCTGTAATGCAGTTTATGTGAGTTTGAAGTCCCATTTGCAGTGAACTCTGGGACCCCTTGAGTAGAGATTCTTTGTGATCATGCCCCAGATTTTTACAGTCTTTTGTAAGTCGAATGAAAGAGGCAGGTTGAGGTGCATCTGGTTAAGCAAAGAGGATGAAACCACAAACCAAGCAGCTTGGGTTCTGGGACTCGTTAGTTTTCGGTTGCCTCTTAGTGGATAGACCAAGCAGCCCTATCTGTGAAGATGATCTAGAAAGCTCTTTAGGTCTTTAGCTACCTGGTGAGTGAATACAGAGACCCTGGATTGAGCTTTTAAGGGGCCAGCAAACCCTGCAACCATTGTGCTGACAAGGCTTGGCTGGGTTGTTTAGTCCAGAAGCTGTGATTTACATCATGCCACTGGCTTATGTTGTATGCTCCTTGCCTTTAGGACTCTCCTCCCCAAGTGGTCCTTGTTTGCCTGGGTATTACTGCACTTCAGAGGCCCGAGTCCCCAATCCTGTCCATGAGGAGGCAGGCAGCCTTTGCCCAGCAGGACATTACTGCCCACCAGGCAGCAGCAAGCCAGAGCCGTGTCCCACTGGCACCTTTCTGCCTCAGGTTGGGATGGTTCATGCTAATGCCTGCGTGCCCTGCCCTGCGGGGAGGTTCTGCCAAGGAGAAGGCCTGGCCGGTGTTTCTGGTGTGTACTGCATGCATCTGACATCTTTCTTGTCTCCCAGGATTGGCTTTCTTGATGTTCTCTGGTTGCTTAAACCTAACGCGGGAGCTTTTCTCCCTTGCAGGAACATGTTACGCTGGGTATTTCTGCCACCGTGGAGCCACGCAGCCAGATCAGGAGCACTGCCCCCCTGGTTTCTACTGTCCTGAAGGCTCTGAATCCCCAAGCCCTTGCAGCCCTGGAAGCTTCAACCCTGAGAGTGGGAAACGGCAGCCTGCAGACTGTCAGCCCTGCCCAGCTGGGTATTTCTGCAGTGGTGAGTTCCACGATGGGATCTGCAGCTTTATTCTTACAAGCTCATGCTTAGCAGGTACAGGAGAAGAAACTCAGTTAGTGCCATGCATCATCTTTGGTTAGCAGCACTTTCTGCACCAATATGAGTGCCCCAGGTCATTTGTTTCCCAAAACTCGTGTTGGGATCTCAATAGCAGTCTCAGGTCACCCATAACACTTCTTGCTTGTTATCACACCTTTCTCCCGTGGCTCAGTCACCTCTTTTAGATGTCTGTTGTGTCTTTGGCCTCAGGAAAACAAAGCTGCTCAGCAAACGGGCACTCAGTGCTCGCTGACAGCCAGGGTCTCTGCAGCTTCTCAGATGTTCTCACCATCTGGCTGTGTAAGATGTTGATGTGCTCCCTACCCAGCACTGCAGTGTCTGTGGGCACACTGACAGTAAGGGCATCACCTTCTGTGAGGCAAAGAGGCTTTGACTTTCTCAGGTGAGGAGTTGAAGTAACAGGAAGGGAATGACTTGACTGAGCTAACACAAAGCTTGAAGGGGAGCTGGAACCACAACTGAGAGCGTCAGTCACAGCTGGGCATTGAATTGGAAGCCTGTGTTAAACCAGGCAGATAATTCAGAGCTTACTTTCCTGTACAATAAGATGTCCTTTGTCTGAGGCTGAACTTCAGAGAGTTGGTGCTTTCTGACCTGTGTTACAGGTGTACGGTGGAGGAGATGGTGATTTCAGGAGCTAAGGGTTTCCATTGTCTTTGATTTGGCAAAGGAAAAGGAAGGGCTTTGCTTTTGTCGTCACAGAGCTGGGCAAAACCAGTTCTGAAGGACCATGTTCTGCAGGCTACAACTGCACCCCTGGCCAGACTTCTCTTACCCCATCACTGCTTTTACTGCCCAGTGGGATCTGCCTTAACTATACCCTGTGAGAATGGGGCATAGCAGTCACAGGAGAGGAAGTACTTTGTGACCTCTGCCCAGCAGGACTCTCCTGTGAGGAGTGTGAAGGGGGGGCTGTGTATTGTGCTAAAAGGGATTCCATGTCTTTAAGGGCTGAGTCTTCCTGTTAGTGACACAGACAGTAAAAGGGATTCTGAATGCTGCCTTTCCTCTGTTAGGGTTCTGCTAAGTCAGTGTGGGTTGGACTGGACATGCGATTTCCATCAAGAATGGAAGGCAAAGCCCATGGGGTTGTTGGTTGAACAAGTAGGCTGAAGCCAAATCTTTCTCCTATTTGGGGAAAGAAACTCCATGCCCAGGAAAGTACCAGTTACAGAGCTCTCCCTGTGTCACCGCTCATGCATGCAACAAGATGAACCACACAGGATGGGGCTGCCCTAGATGGGACTGTGCTCCTAAAGCCACAGGCAGCTCCTATCACCTCCTGTAGCATCCCCTGAGCAAGGTGCTGTGCTTGTGCCCTAGGTTCTGGAGCACATACTCCTGAGGTGTGTCCTGCTGGGTACTTCTGCCTGCCCGGCACCAACTCCAGTGTGGAGCACCCATGCCCAAAGGGCACCTTTGGCCCCAGGAGTGGTGCCACCAACGAGTCTGACTGTGAGCCCTGCCCCGCAGGTAAGCAGGGACTTGGCACAAGCAACCCAGGGCCGTACATGGGAAGGATGAGGAAAACTTCTTCCTTCAGGCTATTGACTCCTCCATTGATCTCCTCTGCAGGCCCTCACACTGAGGTTGCTTTTCTGCTCCTTGCAGGCATGTACTGCTCAGCACCAGGCCTGTCACAGCCATCTGGATTTTGCTATTCAGGTTATCATTGTGCCAAGGGAGCCATCAGCCCAGCCCCATTCAAACACAGGGTGAGTGAGTGCCAGGCAGCAGCACAGTAAATCCAGTGACATAGGGACCTGTACCTTCTGGTGCAACGTTTTCCAAGTATTACTGCTTCCTATGGGGTTGCTTATGCCTTCTACTGCTGCCCTTGAGAGCTCCTCAGATGCAGTGACATGCCACTGCTCTTGATGTTGCTGCCCAGAGATAAACTCTGCTCAGCCCCCTGTGTAGCTTGCGCTGGGGTGTCCTGTCTAATACCTCCTCCAGGGATGGGATAGCCACATCTCAGCAGCCTGTGCCAGCTGTGCTCTTTGTTTAGTTCCAGTAGCAGCAGACTTGTAGGACCTCAACATCAGAAGGACATGGAGCTGTTGGAGCAAGCTGGAGCAAGAGGAGGCCATGAGAATGCTCAGGGGCTGGAGCAGCTCCCGGATGGAGCCAGGCTGAGAACATTGGGGTTGTTCAGGCTGGAGAAGAGGAGTGGAGACCTCAGAGCAGCTTCCAGTGTCTGAAGGGGGCTACAAGGATGCTGGAGAGGGGCTCTGCATCAGGGACTGCAGTGACAGGACAAGGGGTGATGGGGTCAGACTGAAACAGGGGGAGTTCAGGTTGGAGATAAGGAAGAAGCTCTTCCCTGTGAGAAGCTGTGGCTGCCCCATCCCTGGCAGTGCTCAAGGCCAGGCTGGACACAGGGGCTTGGAGCACCCTGCTCCAGTGGAAGTGGTCCCCGCCCGTGGCAGGGGCTGGAACTGGAGGAACTTTAAGGTCCCATCTAACCCAAACCAATCTGGGATATTATAACTCTGCTCCTCTGTGCCCTTTCCAGAACCTGTTGTCTGTAGCACATGGTGCCAGGTCTCTCAGTAACACTTCTCTCCTCTGTGCTTTATTGATGCAGGTGGAATCTTCCAGCTTCGGGCTGCCTGGGAATGACATCTGTCCTGCAGGGCACTTCTGTCCCAGTGGTACAGAGTATCCCGTGCCCTGTCCTCCTGGCTCCCTCTCCAGCATGGTGGGGCTGGAGGCCAAGGGGCAGTGCCAGCCCTGCCCGGCTGGACGCTACTGCAGTGGGGCAGGACTGTCTGATCCATCCCAGACCTCACCGTGTAACGCAGGGTATGGGCAGACACTCGCTTCCTGGGGTACAATAGCAGGATTTGTCTTAGAATCTTTGAAGTTATTTCACTGTTCTTATCAAAACCAAAATAACCTGGATTTTCAAGGGATGTTTCTTATGCAACCTGCTCTAGTGGAGGGTGTCCCTGTTCATTGCAGGGGGTTGGAACTGGATGAGCTTTGAAGGTCCCTTCCAACCCAAGCCACTCCATGATTCTACTGTGGTTACCCTTGGTTCTTGGTTATTGCCTCCCCCATCTATTTCTTCAGGACAGGGCAGTGAGCTCTTTGTTTCAGGTCTGCATTCTCTCTACAGGTATGTTTGTCTGGAAGGAAACTCTGCTCCCTGCCCTTCTGATGGGATCCATGGATACAGATGTCCCAGTGGTTTCTACTGTCCTGCAGGCACTGTGCTAGAGCTGCCCTGTGAGCCTGGCACATTCAGCCCTGTGCCTGGGGCCAGTGCCTGCCTGCCTTGCCCTGCTGGTATGGTCTGCAGCAGTGCAGCCACTGTTGAGCCACTGAGCTGCCCCAGAGGTGAGCAACACGAGTGTGCAGCAATGGGAAGAGGCACTGATACCTGCACAGCGTGCTGGTGCAGGGGATGGGGTCTTTGCCTTTGGAGCAAACTCCATGTGTCCACCTCTTCTCCTTTCCCTTTTGAGCAGTGCCTCACTCCCCTCTCCCCATGTACAGGTTACTACTGTCCAGTTCAGACTGCTGTCCCCCTGCCATGCCCCGAGGGGACACTGAACACTGTGGAGGGGGCATTGGCCCGCAGCGCCTGCAAGCTGTGCCCAGTGGGGAGGTACTGCAGAGGAGATGCCAACTGGGAACCTGATGGTGAGTTTGGTTCAGAGCAGGCACCCACCACAGGGGGTTTGGAGAGTCAGGGCTGCAGGATGTGGGGAAGTAGGGAACATACCTCAGTGAGCAGAGGTAGTGAAGGCACCCCCTGCCCTCTGACTCTGCCTATCAGTCATTTCTGTTTCGTTCTTTGGGCTGAGCATTTGTTTTGGATGTTGCTTTCATGTTTCTGCATCACTTCCCTTACCCCCCCCCCCCCTTGGGTTTTTCCCTCTTCCT
>NDXB01021281.1:67031-87825 GCA_002631895.1 Agapornis roseicollis
CCCCCCCCCCCCTTAGGTTTTTCCACTTTCCCATTCTATGCTTTTAACTCTTTCATTGCTTTTTTCTGCCCTCCAAAATCCTTCCCTTCGCATTTAAGCACAGAGTAGGTGTCACTGGGCCAAAAGCAAAGGTAGGAGGCATGAAGAGGAGAGTCACAGCCCTTCCCACACAAAACAGAACACGGGGAGCCAGTTAGAGAAGTGAGGAGAATAGGCAAATGCCAGATGAGGCCAGTGTAGGTCAGAAAGGGAAGTGATAGAAGCCAGAGATGGATGGGAAGGAGGGAAGGCAAACCAAAGGTGAGTGGCCCGGGATATCAGCAGTGATGAAACAGGTTCTTGTGGGGGTTGGAGGAGGTGCTTCCTCACTCACCCCATGCCATGGGCTGGTGACTGCCGCCCTCTCTGTCCCCCCACGGCAGGTCTGTGTTCAGCTGGCTACTACTGTGAAGGAGGAGCCACTGATGCCATTCCACGTGGGACACCTGCATTCCCGCTCAGTGGCCCCTGCCCACTGGGGCACTATTGTCCAGCGGGCACCCATTTCCCAGTTGCCTGCCCAGCTGGGACCCTGAACAATGCCACGGGTGAGTGTGGCTTCACCCACAGGGTTCTGCTGTGGTCCACAGATCCATACAATGGCACAGGTGGCAATGGTTGTCGGTCCAAAGCAGCCCTGACGATGCTGTGGCAGCACTGGGTTTGTGCTTTCATCTCCTTGCTGGCCTTGACTTCTGGTTTGGTCCCAGGTGGTGCCTCCCCGGAGAGCTGTGTGCCATGCTACCCTGGCTCCTTCTGTGCTGGTGTTGGGCTGAGCTCTCCAACAGGACCTTGTGCTGAGGGGTTTTACTGCCCAGTGAACTTCAGCTCCGTCAGCCCCACGGCTTTCCTCTGCCCTAAGGTACTGCTCAGTGAGAGGTGGGTCTCGGCTCTAGGCAGGAGGTTTCATTTCTCACCGTGCGGAAAGGTCATGGAAGTGTTGATTACATCCCCACGGAATGCTGCTTGGGCCGTTCTGGGATCACCCTTTACACGGATCCTATCCCCATGCAATCCCCTTCCTCCTGTCATTGCCAGGGTCACTTCTGCAGCTCCGGGGCAGCCCATCCAATGCCGTGCCCTGCTGGGGAGTATCAGCCAGCCAGGGGCTCTGCAGCCTGCATCCCGTGCCAGAGAGGATTCTACTGCCAGGAGCTGGTGGCAGGAGACCCCAAGCGCTGCCCCCCGCATTCCTACTGTCCTACAGGTACACTGGAACTTGCACAGCAAGGATCCCAATGTTGAGGATTCACTGTAACCCAAGAGTTACACAAGCCTAATGTGTATCATCCTGCAAGGCAGGTGATGGGAAGTGGCAGTGAGCAAATGTGGTGTAGTTGGCATCTCGCTTCCTGGGAGCCAGCTCCTCTGTTCTAGAGTCTTGTCAGAGCACAACAGGGGTTTTATTGTCTCTGTGGGCTCTCTTTCAGGCACACGGGTTCCTCTCACGTGTCCCGAAGGCACCTTCACTCCTGCAAACATGACTGGTCTGTGGAATGAGAAGGACTGCCTGCCTTGCTTACCTGGTCACTACTGCAGGTTAGGATCCGTTTCGATCTGGCACCTTTCCGCTCCGTTTTAAGCAGTTTGGCATCTTGGTTTGTGCTGATGAGTCGAAGCCAGGTTCCTCCCAGCTCTCTACCACATCTCTGTCATTCAATGGAAAGAAACAGAAGCTTAGACACAGCTTTTGGGTACAGAGGTGTTGGATCCGTGAATTTGGGGGACACCTCAAAGCAGTCTGATACATCTGAAAGGGATAGTAGGTAGCGCTTGTGAAAGCATGAAAGTAATGCAGGCTCCATCCCTGGCAGTGTTCAAGGCCAGGTTGGGTGAGGCCTTGGGTACCATGGTTTAGTGTGAGGTGTCCCTGCTTATGGCAGGGGGGTTGGAACTGGATGATCTTAAGGTCCTTTCCAACCCTGACTATTCTATGATTCTACAATTCCAGCCCAGTGGAAAGTCATCCACAATTGCATCTAAAGCACTTTGCCCATGTTCATGGAATTTGAACTGCCTGGTTCAAGCCATCTGCATGGCTCTGTAAGTGGAGAAATGGGTCTGTTTTCTCTCTCGTATCAGCATAAGAAGGTCTTTTTCATTGCCAAGTTCACTGCATCTCCTCCTGCACCAAATCATTAGCAGCGGGTGCTACAAAAACTCTTCCCTGTCCTCTCTGCTCCAGGCATGGGCGGCTGGAGGGGAAATGTGCTGCTGGATACTTCTGCCTTGCTGGGAGCTCCCAGTCCACCCCCCAGGGCCACAGCTTCTCCTGGCGCTTGCTGACTGGGTGCCGCTGGGGTCAGGAGTGTGCAGGGCTCTGTCCTGCAGGTAAGTGAGGGTCTCAGTCGGATGTGAAGTGTAGAGCAGAGACTTGCTGGGGAGTATCTGTTAGCCTGCAGAATGTACTGTGATCCCTTCCGTGAAGATGTCGTTGCTCATTGGTTTCCTCTGGTTTTACGCCTTTTGAACAGAGAGGTGTGCCTGACCTAAAGGCTGCCTTGAATGTGTAGTGCTAGACCGCTAGTGCAGTGGTTTTGGCTCTCTAAATGCACAGCAGCACCCCCACAGCTGTGTAGCTGTTCATCCTACAACAACAGGAGGCTCTTGCTGAGCCATTTTTTTTGCCATTGGAGGGCTTTCGGATGTCATTTTCATCTCTTTCCCATCCATTTCTGTAGGTTTCTACTGCCTGGAGGGATCTGAGGTACCAACACCGTGTCCTGCAAATACTATTAGAGATGTTCCAGGAGCTGCGAAGAGAGAAGACTGCCTCCCCTGTCCAGCAGGCCACTGGTGCAAAGCAGGTAGGAACGTGGAGATGACCAGTAAGGGGAGGGAATGGACATCGTTTTGTATCCCTGAGTCTTGGAAAGCTGGCCTAGGAGCCCAGGTACCGCCCTGGGGAGCAGTCCTTGCAGCAGGCACGCTCTCTAGTGGTGAGTTCTAGTGCCTGCAGGGAAAGAAGGCGCTGAACGCTTGACAGCACAGCGTGCTATTCCAGCAAACACTGGAGATGCGGGAGAGGCTGGAACCACCACCAGGCTCCAGGTTATCTCCCTGTGGCAGAGGGGATTGGATTGTGAAGGTGGATTGGACGCATCTGTGCAGGAGCTCAGGAAGGACCCAGAGAGGGCAGAGAAGAAAAGCGTTCCGATGACAACGCAAAGTTGGCTCCTGAAAGCCCTGCTTTCTGCTTGCCAGGGGATCCGGAGGCTTATCCGTGCCCGGCAGGACACTATTGCTTCGGAGGCAATGGCAGTGAGCACAGCAGTCTCCTGGCACCTCAGAAATGCCCTCCACAAACCTATCGCAGGCTCCCAGGAGCTCAGAGCCTGACAGATTGCCAGCCCTGTCCTCCTGGCTACCACTGCCCTTTATCAGGTGAGTGCCAGGTGAAAACCAGCCTTTTCCTACCTCCGGAGCTGGTTACAGAATTCCCGGAGATGGGATAGCGCTCATGAGCCCTCCTCTAAACCCCCTCATGGCCCCGTCTTCATTCCTTTCTCTTCCTAGCAGGTCTGACCAGGTTTGAGGATTATCCCTGCCCCCCTGGATACTGGTGCCCAGGAAAAGGGGATGCTTTCCTTTGTCCAGCTGGCACTTCCAGGATCCAGCCTGGTGCAAAATCGTTGGAAGACTGTGATCCCTGCTCACCCGGATACTTCTGCCCGGATCCAGCAGAGACAGGGCTGCCTAACACCCAGGGAGTACCTTGTAAACCTGGCTATGAGTGCCCAGCAGGTGACATGACCATGCTCCTGTTTTCTTCATTTCCAGCTGTTTCTGCCTGGAATCAATCACTGTTTCCCCTTTTTTTCCACCAGGCTCAGTAAATCCAAAGCCTTGCAGGCCTGGCCTGTACTGTGCTGCTCACACAGCCCTGCCTTCCATGTGCCCTGCTGGGTATTACTGTCCTGAGGGATCATCAACATACAATAGCCCTGAGCAGCTGTGAGTACCTGGTGTGTTTGGTGCAGCCAGCTTTAACCTTTCTAAGGACTGAATACCCTGAAGGTGCCTGTGCCAAAACCTGTCTTTAATGCATCAACCATGGACTTTGTGCCCTGTGCAGAAGCAAAGGTACCTCTGGAATAGAGAACAGTCATGGATTTGGCTAAGGCTGAGTAGGGTGATTTATGATTTCTGCTCTTTAGCTTGAGCCTGGAACCAGGTGAAAACCACTTTTAGTTTTGCCCTCAGTCAGCACTGGCCGTGGAATCTGGAAATCCAGACACTTCCAGACACTTTTCCTTCTTTCTTCCTTGTTTTGCATTCCAGGTGTGTGTTTCCCTACTACTGCCCCCCAGGCAGTGCCCATCCGCTGCCTTGTGAAGGAGGGTACATGGCCCTCAGCTTGCCTGGTCCAAGGGATGCACCTGAGAAGTTCTGCAGGATCTGTGATGCAGGCACCTACCGCAGTGACTCCCTCATCATGTCACCCTGCCAGCCCTGCCCCGCAGGCTTCATATGCCCACAAGGTAAAAGGAGCTGCCACTGAGGAAGGAGGCAAGAAACAGCAGCTTAAACTGCTAGTTCTGAGTGGGCAAAGCTCTGGTCCTCCGCAGTTGCAAACCCTGGTGTGGGCTGTCACATCAGTTTGTGAAGCATTTATTGTGATAGGTGGCTTATGTATGAAGAGAAATGAGTCCAGAGTGGTTTGGATATCCCCTCTGGCCCTTGTGAACAGTGTTCTCCCTAATTCTGTGGCTTAGCTGAGAGGTTCAGAGTTAGTGTATTACCAGAGGAGTGAGCCTAAGGGCTCAAAGTCTGTGGCAGCCCCTGCTGCTTGCAGCCTAAGGGGTTCGGATGTGGGAGGAACAGGTTTATGAGTAATGGAAAGCGTGTTGGCTGGTATCGTGTGTGAAGCTCACTGATGTGTGTTGAGCTCCCATGGGGGAGATCTTGTCCGCTCACCCTTGCCGTTGGATTTGTCCAGTGAAAGAGGCAAGGCAAAGAAACGAAGATTTATATTTAAATATCAATGAATTAAATGAATGTTTATGAGCTTTATATGTACCTACCTATGGTAAAAGCCCCATCCTGGGCAGTGTCCAAGGCCAGCAGGTTGGACAGAGCCTTGGGTGACACGGCCTAGTGTGATGTGTCCCTGCCCATGGCAGGGGGTTGGAACTGGATAATCTTAAGGTCCTTTCCAACCCAAACCAGTCTGGGATTCTATGATAGAGAGGTGTGGATATGTACAACGGGAATGAGTAGCCTCTGCCTATCTCTTTAGCACGTGCTTCAGTCCCTACGCAGTGTCTGTGTCTCCAGGCAGTGAGAGCTACCACAAGAAGCCTTGTCCCAGTGGCCACTACTGCCCTCCCCTGGCATCTGCCCCTCTGCCCTGTCCCCCGGGGACCCACAGGAGCAGCAGCTTTGCGAAGCACGTCGAGGATTGCCAGGCCTGTCCTGCGGGCACCTTCAATCACCTCCCTGCCCAGGCTGCCTGCTTCCCCTGCGGCAGCTCCTCCTCCTCGCAGCCTGGTGAGTCCCTGCGTGCGAGTGAAACTTCCACCTCTATTGAGAGACCAGGAAGGAGCTTGCCCAAAAATGTCATTCCCCACATCGTGGTTCCCTGATGGAGCCACAAGTCCTGATGCTGTTGGTGCTACCAACTGCTCTGCCTCCGCCGCACCCAGAAGGAGAATTCCATTTCCAAAGCTCTTTTTCCTCTTACGTTCTGTTAGCCAAGGGGATTTGTCTCCTTCAAAGGAAGAGGTGAGCAGCCCTACTAATTCTTGTTCTACCATTGCTTTGAAAACATTGGAGTTTCACCAGGAGTACCTTTGCCCTGCACTGGGGAGCTCGCATTAAGTGTAGGGGTGCCAAAATTGGGCACTGAACCATATCCAGCTTGGGAAAAGGCTGGAAACCTGGAAGGTAGGTGGCGAATGCCTTACTGTGTGCCCTGTGGTGGATTAGAGGCACAAGAGAGGGGGCTGCAGCATTGACTGACTAAGTCCTTACCCTACCTAGTGGCTTGATGCACAAGTGACTGGAGTGCTTGTCAACGTGCCGCTGCTGCTCTTCTCTAAGGTGCAACCAGCTGTACCTGCCACGGGCTGAACCGGGCTTTCCAGCACTCGGATGCCTCCTGCATCTGCCAGGCAGGTTACATTTACTATGATGAGAGAGGCAAGATGGACCCTGACAGCAACAGCGATCAGGATTGCCGGCCCCAGGTAAAGCTTGGCTTCAGAACAGGGCTGTCGTGTGATACGAAGGGGAGGGAGAGCGATTCGGTGCTTCAGGCGCTGTCTCAGGGTGCGTGCATTCAATCCAAGTTCAGTTCTCTGGGCTGCTGCAGACACAGGTCCTTTAGCTGCTTTGTTTGACCATTCCTTGTAGGATAACGGCACTTGTCTTTGCCAAAATTCATAAGAGATGGAGGCAAAGGATGCTCCTTCCGTGCTGTGGCAACGGGGAGCAGCACAGTGTCACAGACAAATGCCAGCTGCAGGAATTAAAGCATCCACATTGTTCCTATGGAGTCCTTCGTCAGCCCTGCTTGAGGAGTCTGGATGGGGAAGCCATGGCCTTTCTTCCATGCTTTCCAAGTTGTCTTGATCAGCCCATGCGGGGTTACCTTTACTTGAATGTCAGCAGGTTGGAGGGGGAGGAAGAGGGTTTGAGGGCTGCTGCCTCTCAGTGGGAGCTGCTCAGGTGCCCTTCACCAGCGAGTGTTGCTCTTCCAGGTGGATGAGCTCTGTGCTCCAGGAGAGGTCCGGCTCGCGGCCACGCGCCGGTGCGTGCTTCCCGAGCGGCACGACTGCTCCCCTGCTTGCGGGCCCGCGGGGGGAGAGGTGAATGCAGAGCTGGGCATGTAAGTGTCACCCAGAAGCAGCTGGCAGTGAGTCCTGAGGGGCTGTTACCGATCCCATCAGGGCATCCCGAGGGAGGTGTTATGGGCAGAGACACCGGAGTGACACTGAGGGACAAGGGGAGGGTGGGCAGAGCTCACGTTTTCCGAGGTAAACCTTCTCCATGTGCCTCTGGTTGAGGAAATGAATCCTTATCCCCCCCCTTACCTGTAATGCCCACCAAAACGCTAGTTTAATGCCAACTAAAAGCTAGTTCTTGTCCAATTATACTTTTAAGCTTCCTGTGGAGGAACGTCTATATTGCAAAATCTCCTCCTGACCTGAAGTGCACAGGAATGAGGTGTGTTGAAGTTAAACTCTGTTCCCTTCAGGCATTGACTGAAAGCAGAACTTTAGGGAGGGATGCATAACGCTGCCACAGGACTGAACTTGATCTCTGTTAGATACCTGTTAGAGAGTGGGGTATTACGTTTTGGCCTTTCATAGGGCACTGAACAGCAGGCAGTGCTGGGCGAGATGGTCTGTGAGCTTGCTCCATCCTGGTTTCCATGGACATAGTGTAGATTGTAAGATCCTGACCATCAGCGTGTCATAGCTGTTTGCTCAGGGATCGGAAGCGATCAAGACCTTTTGCCCTCTGCACAGATGTCACTGCAAGCAGTATGTCTCTGCTGAGGAACTCTGTGACCAGCTGTGCCTGCTGAGAGCCCCACGGATCTCCTTGGGATTTGGCATCCATAGAGAGCTGCTGCTGAGGATGAACGGAGGAGAAGCGTGGGTAAGTGGGAGGTTACACAAGGGTGGAAAGCTGCGGGTAGAGAGGAGAGGCTCTCACTGCTCAGGCTGTGGCACTGCTGAGAGATGACCGCTTCTGAATGGTTGGGGAAAGCCCTCCATAGAGCAGCCTGGTGCAGCTGACACTGATCACAACCCAGGCTCAAAGCAGTGACAACTGTTCCCTCTGCTTTTAACAGGAAATGGCAAACGTTCTGGGCCCGGATGAACACGTGCAGAAAAGCCAGCGGGTGCATTTGGTTCTGTTCAGCCCCACTGGAGTGCTGGGTTTCATTGCCTCCAGCACGGATGCTGTGGATGCGTTTCTCACAGGTAAGGCTTGAGGGTGACCCAAAGTTCCAGTCAGACAAAGCCGTTCGTTTCCTTCCAAGTTGGCACAGAGGGAATTTATTGTCCGAGTTGCTTACAAAGCTGGGAGAGATCTTGCTCTCTGTGGCAGTAACCAGTGGTGACCTGCACTGGCTCTCTGGGAACGGGTCAAATACACGTTATGGAATGATTCTGGCCTGCCAAGAAGCTAGGAGGAAACTCCACGCAAAGGCAGGTCTGTTGCTGGCTCCTAACTCCAGTTGCTTCTCATTGATGGTAGTGTGGCTGGGAGCAGAATTTGACCTCATGAGCTGTAATTGCCCACAGATACAAAGAAAGAGCTCTTTGTTTTCAAGAGCTCCTCGTTCTGCAGAGTTCATTCTGTTTGTCCTCTTGCCCATGTCAGGAGACTTTTCATCACATCAGTCGCTACAGAAAGGTCGTCGAATGCAGAGGGCTTCCTCCACAGATACCCACACTTTGCCCCTCATTCCTAACCCAGTAGTATGCCTGGAAGCAGGAGACACGATCCTTTTCCAGCTCAGCATCGATTCCCACAGTGAGTGTTGTTGGGTCTCTGTGCTTTTCGTGTCCAGAGCAATGACTCCACATCTGGAAGCACTCCATGTATGAACACATTCCTTCACCTCCCTGTCTCTCCTGCCTTTGGGGGACTCCAGAGCTTTAGCCTAGTGACTTACATGGTGCTTTTTCACTTTTTGACTGGATCTCTGCAGAATAAAGATATCATTTGTCCTCTGTTAGAAAGCAGAAGATGTTGCTGGGCAGTAACGCTCACCTCAAAGGAGTTGGCCCTGCATGGCCCCATTAGAGAAATGCAGCTCCATAGTTCTTTGCCAGACCAGTATTGACTGAAATGGGTCACTGTTGCTGACACTGTGCTGAACCATTCCCAGATCGTGCATCCAGCCATTACCCTGTCTACCAGAAGCAGCATCTCTATAACAGCAACCCAAGCTGGGATTTTGGAGCCTTCCGAAGGCTGGACCACCTCATCCAGGAGACTCAGCTCAACATCTCGTGGTAATAATGCCTGCTGTGGTTAATATACACGTGTCATGGGATCAGTGAGCAGTGAAAATGCCAGCTTGGTGTGTTCATGTATTTAACCGTCAGCACAGCTGGAGGCTAAAGGAAGCTTGGATCAACCTTCTTTCCTTTTCTTCCTTACTTCTCCCTTCCAGGTTTGCCCATGTTTTCCTGGAGTCCGGGACATACGTTTTCAGGGATAGGACCATTCAGGAGCACTTCCTGATCGTGACTGTGAATGAAGCAAACGTGGGTTGTGACCCCCGAGATGTGTCCTTCCAGCCCTCTTCTCTGTTCCAGCTGGCCAGACATGGAGTTCTGAAGCAACAGGACCTGAACTTGGCTCCTAACTGGGCCACTATCACAGGTACAGCCAAAACACTGTGAGAGAGGGAAGGGCCAGTTGTGCTTCTCCCCACTCCCTGCTTGAAGAATTCAAGCGAGGGCTTTGTTTCCCTTGGCTTGAAGGCAGAAAGTGCCAGTGTTTTAGTGCTAAACTCAGCTGAAATGAAAGGCATCATTTAAAAGGTCACTCAAGGCTAAATAACAAGGGCAGTTGAGGTCTTTCCTCAAAGCTGTGCCTCTTTAAGTGCTGTGCATGTACCAGCCCCGTGTCCATCAGTGAGAGGACAGTAAAGCAATAGAAATGAAAGTGTGGCTTGCATCCTCCTTGCCGTCCCTCTTGGCTTTCCCAGCAGTTCTCTTTGTCCTGGGCTCCCTAATTGTGGTGCTGGCAACCCTGGCTGTAGTGCTCCAGCCTGCTGTGCCCATCATCAGCCCCTTGAAGGGTTGGAAGCCACGATGGAGGAGCCTGGGTGAGCCATACATCCCTCCGGAGTACATCCTCCTTAAAGACAGGTAAACCCCCTTCGCATGGGAGCTGTCAGGACACCCTGGTAGTACAAAAGCATGTCCTGTTGCATTACTCTCAGTCCCTGATGCTGGACCTCTTGCCAGCTCTACAGTATGCTGAGTTTCTAACTCATCGGTGTTACCAGCTCAGTGGGTAACTGTTGTGTCCATCTTTGGTTCGACTTCAAAATCTAGCCAAGAAACCTATCCTTGTGCTTGACGTGGGCTGGTGATAGTGCAGGATCTGATTTTACTGACGATGAGATACTCTTCACCCTCTTTCTGTCATTCCTTTTAGCCTTCAGTTCTATCAGACAGTTGGTCCTCGTGCTTCTGGAGAAGATGCTGGCTTTGAAGAGAAGGGAGCTGTGCATAATGCAGGTAAAGTGCTGGGCCAGCTTGCTGCCCATCGTGTTGTTATCTGTTAGCTCTCTGGTAGGATACCTTCATACCTACTCACCAAGGTCATACAGGCGCTTTGGCTGCCCTGTACTCCTGTGTGCCCATTTACACACACACTTCCATTCTAGGTTCGTTTGAGCTCCTCAGATGGGGACTGTAACCTCCTGTCACGGAATGGGTCAGTGTTTTATTCCTTAGGAAGGCAAGTGGCCAGCTCTCTTTGGCCTTGTTTGCCTTCGGGAGATAAACCTCACCTTGGGAATTTCAGGATGTTCACAGGGTACAGTAAAATCCAGGGCACAGCCGATGGTGATGTTGAGAACAGAGGACCAGAAACCCTGAGTTGGGAGGTGCTAGTAACACTCTCTCATCCTCCCCCTCGCTAAGGAACGGGGCCTTCTCTTGCATCTCCTGCCTCTTCCACTTTCCCCCTTCACATTACACCATGCTATTGCCTCCTATGGACAGGCAGTGCCCCTTGTGGGAAATGAAGACTTGCGGCCGCCCACCAAACACTTTGTGTTTCAGAAGAGCATTTGACACGGAGGCTTCTGGAGGACTTCAGCGTTCGCACCCTCTACGATAAGCTGGAAGATCAGAACCTGCATCTGGCATCTCAGCTGGCCAAGCACAGGACGGACGTGCTGGTGTTCTACAACGGAGTCAGCCAGCAGATCCAGAGCCTCATGGTCAGTGTGGAAACAACTGAGGGAAGGGAGTTTGTAAGATAAATGGTTCCCCTGCAGTGGCAGTTTGCTCCTTTCGGTCCTTCCTGTTGGCATAACAAAGTTGTGCTAACTCCTGGTTTTATACAAGAAGCAGAATGGGTGGACTGTGGGACTCGCAGGGTTGAACACTGCTGCTCTCTGTGAGCAGGACATGCTGCAAGCACTGGACACCGAAGCCTTGAAAAGAGCTCATGAGCACAAACCTGCAGAGAACAGCAGGGCAGCAGCGTGCGCTGAACAATGCGATGGGCACTGTGGACACGACTTCCAAGCAGGTGAGAGAGCCAAAGTGCAGAGCAAGAGAGCATCACTGGGTGGCACAGTACACGATGGCTCATACCATCAGTGGATGGCTCATACACGTGAGAGGACATCCCATGAGGCTGTCTTCCAGTGGTGCTGTAGTTCTGTAGGAGCTCTGTGAGAGCTGACAGCCTGTCTTCGTGTGAGGCCATTGAGAAGCCAGGCACAGCTTAGGAACAGGTAAGCACAGAGTTCTTTGGAAATGCTACAGCATGAGGCAGCTTGGAGTCACAGGGTGGTACTTCCAAAGGTTCGTGCTCTGGAGATGACTGCAGCTCTTCACGTGGTTCTGTAGGAGCCCATTGAAAGTGCCTGTTGGGTTCATTAGGTGCTCCATGGCAAGAGGCAACAGAGTTAATGAAAGCTCTGGAGATGCTGCTGGGGAACGCTCTGTACAGGAATGCATCCCTGAAGCGGGCCGTGGAGCAGAAGGTCCAAGGGCAGGATGCGGTGGCAGTTGTGCCCTCCCTGGACAGCCTGGCCAGCGAAGGAAAATCAGAAGGAATGGGAGGGCAGGTGAGTTGCAGGTGTCTTGTTGGGCCATCTCTCACCTCCCTGCTTGTTTTCCCACTTGCCCATTTCTTTAACTCTTGGGCTCTTTCTACCCCACAGGATCAGGAGCTGCCTCAGCAGTGGGAGCTCTTCAGTGGGAAAGATGTTCTTCTCAGCTTCCCTGGACATGAAGGACACAGTAAGGGCAATGACTTGGTGTCCTGGGTTTGGCCGGGATAGAACTAGTGCTCTCCTAGTGCTGTGCTTTGAATTCAGTGTGAGAATAATGATGGTAACACACCGATGGTTTAGTTGTTGCTCAGTAGCACTTAGTGTCAAAAATGTCTCCGTGTTCCATGCCCTGCCAGTGAGGAGGTGCATGAGAAGCCAGCCAGAACCTGAACTAGCCCAAGGGATATTCCATACCGTGGAATATCATGCTCAGGATAGAAACTGGGGGGAGTTGGCCAGGAGGGGCTGGGCATCGGTCAGCAGGCGCTGAGCAGTTGTACTGTGCATCACTTCCCCCCTTTGAGTGTCATTCCTCATGTGTGCTGTAGACCCCCAGCCATGAAGAGCCTCTTCTTCCTTTAGGCTTAAAAGTGCTCCCCTATTTCCTTCAGGTTTAGATGTCCAGTTGGCTTACCTGACCGAGCTGGAGGTGGAGAGCCTGATAGCAGCTTCTCCCCTTGCCAAGACTCTGTGTGAGATCAAGCAAGCTTTGGTGAACCTGCAGCAACCTTCAGACTTTGGTAATGCAGGTAACACACCTTGCTCTGCACCGCACTGTTTCCCAGTGGTGGATAGGATATAAGATTACAGAATGGGAGAGGAGTTGTCCCTCACCCTCTGGAAAAGCCACACACAGATATCTGCTGTTGAGCTGCAGGTCGTTAAAGAGAAGTCACCTTTGATTAGCCCAAAGTGCTTGATTAATTCACATGCGTACACTGGTTCCATTTGTTCTGTTGCCAGGGAATTTCATTTCTTAGAGCTTTTTCTGTTCATCACTATCTGGGAACACTGGAACTCACCCAAGATTGGGGTGAATCGCTTAGGGAGCAATTCATCACCAAAGCAGCAGGTTCTCTTCGTGGTTTATAGCAGCATGCACTGTGCAGATAGAGCCCAAGTCAGTGTAGAGTGCTTGGAGCCAGTTCCTTGGCCATTGGACCAGGCTGCCTTATGGTGGCAGAGCTGTCCCCTGGTGCTGTCCCCTGAATTTGCACTCTGCTTTTGGATTGCCACCAATGGCACCCACCAGACCAGCATGGGGAGCTCGCCCTCTCCTGAGCCCTTCTTTTGGGTCAGAAAAGAGGGATGAAGCTTTGCTGCTGGAAATAAAGAAGAGCTGCATTGCCCAGAGAATTGAAGGGGCAGAAACAGGACTTCCATCTTCTGCAAAGTGAAACAGCCACCAGCTCCCTTCCTTGAGGAACCTGGGCCTTGACAACTGCTAAGGGTGGATTATGGGTGTGTAACTTAGAGCTACCACACTTCTACCTGGCATCCCTGCATTGCCTCCATACCCTCACACTGACCTCTACAAGGGCTGCTGGCACACACCTTGAAGGTTTCTGCAGATGTCATGATTTGAGGAGAAGGGGCACTTAAAACTATTCCCTCTATGGTGACTGCATGGATCACGGGAGCTGCCAGTGTCAGCTTCACACAGGGTACTGGGAAAGTCCTGGATCTTATGCAATGGGAGGGATCAATACTCTAGCCCGCTGAGCACTTGGAGCTTGGGGTTTCTTCCCCCTCAACCTGCTGTGAACGTAGCTGGATTTGGGATTTACCTTTATGAAATCACTGCATGAACAGCCCTGCTGCTCCCCACACATGCCAGTAGTGTTTTCCCTATTGTTTATTCCCTTTCATCCTTCCAGGATGTAGCAACTGAGGAACAGCCTCATCCCAGGACCTGAGGCCACAGATCCCAGGCAGACTTGATGGGTTTTTGCCTACTTAAAGCTCCACTTCTCTAGTTTCTGTCTTTATTGTGTAGTGATTTGTATGTGGAAGCTTCTATTAAAAGCCTGTTCAGCAACGTTATGGCTGGTGGGTGATTTACTTGCCCTCTCCGACCCCTCACCCAGGGTCTGTCTCCTTCCTCCCCCCAAGGAGTGAGCAGGTCCTGCCTGCAGGTGAGTTATTTACACACAGAGGACAAATTATGAGGTTTATTTCATATAAATTATGTCTCTGAGCAGACAGCATTCAACTTATTGCACTGGAGCACATCTGCGATATGGAGCTACAAGACATTGTAACAGAGGTTTGTATTACTCAGTGTAGCACTTCAGACCGGGCTCAAGAGGCACTCAAAGGGAGAGAACACCAAAGCCACAACCAGTACCTGCCAGTATGAACTGGGTTCTTCTTCCTATGCACCAGCAAACACCATCACTCCTCATCCTCCCTCCACTGGTCTAAAAGAAATCCAAAAGCAGCTCAAAGGAACTAAAGCCTTCAACCCCCAAAGAAAAGCACAGCAGGTCCTTGCAGCATGAACAATACAAAGCTCTGGCTTCAGCCTCCCTGCGAGGGAGCCTGTGCCACCTCAACCAGAATGAAGGAATCCAGGGGAAGGGCTTTTGCTGGATAAGAGGAATTCTACCCCCCAAACCCATTCCCCTCACGCTGGCATCCCTTCATTGTGGGAAGGACGAGCTGGGAACGGGGTAAAGCATGTTCTTCTTGGACATCTGCAACAGCCATTGGTGGGGTTCAGGCCTTCATGAGCGCTGCGACCACGGCCTTAGCGTTAAGGCTTCGCAGATCACAGTAGGTCTGCCCGGTACCAACGAAAACGATGGGCTTGCTCGTGATGTAGGTCATGGAGATGGCAGCGCCGACCTGCCAAGCACAACAAGCACCATCAGCCACTCTGCCTCCTTGTTCTCCACTCAGCACATCACTGAATTGGGTTGCAATGGAAGAGGAAAGCATGATAACATACCCAAAGCACCCTGTGTTGGACACTTCCTGCCTCTCCAGCAGGAAGCTCCATGTGGAGATGCCTCAACAGCCTCCTTACCTTGTCATCGATGGTATCAAACTTGGTGAGGACAATCCCGTCAATGAGCCGTGGTGTTTGGGCCATGGAGTGATCAGCCAGGGCCTTGTTGAACTTGACCTGAGGGAGAAAATGGATCCAAGAAACTCACTTATGGTGCTGCCATTGTCCAAATGCCTGATAAACCTCCGGTTTGGGTTGGAAACGACCCTGAGATTATCCAGTTCCAACCCCCCTGCTGTGGGCAAAACCACCTTCCATTAGAGCAGCTTGCTCCAAGTCCTGTCCAACCTAGCCTTGAACACTGCCAGGGATGGGGCAGCCACAGCTTCTCTGGGCACCCTGGGCCAGCGCCTCAGCACCCTCACAAGGAAGAACTTTTCCTTATCTCCAACCTGAACTTGCCCTGTTTCAGTTTGAACCCATCACCCCTCGTCCTATCACTGCAGCCCCTGATGAAGAGCCCCTCTCCAGCATCCTTGTAGCCCGCTGCAGATACTGGAAGGATAATACTGATGATGATACTCTCTCTTCCAGGACCCAAAGCCTGGTCCCTCACCAGCTGATCCACCGCCTCGTTTCCCACCAGCGCTTCCCCAACGAACAGGACCAGGTCAGGAGCGTTGACAGCGATCAGTTTGGCCAACGCCGTCATCAAGGGCGCGTTGTCCTGCATGCGGCCCGCCGTGTCCACCAGGACCACGTCAAAGCCCTGGTTCCGAGCTGGGGAAGACGAAGAAGAGGCACCAGTGAGCAGGATGTTCCCCCAGAACAACGTCTCCCAGCCCCGGTTCTTGGCGTGTACCGTAAGCAATGGCCTCCATGGCAATCCCGGCCGCGTCCTTGCCGTAGCCCTTCTCATACAGCTGCACCATGGTGCGCCCACCGTGGCTCTCCGGAGGGTGCAGGGCGTTGAGGCGCCGGGTGTGGGTGCGGAGCTGCTCCACTGCTCCAGCCCGGAACGTGTCGCAGGCGGCAATGAGGACACTGAAACCGTTCTCGATGAGCCAGAACGAGATCTGCAGCGGCAAGGATGATGGAGAACAAACACCCATTAGCAACTACAGCCTCACCTCTTCACCCTGACCTCTTCACCAGGAGCACCGTGTCCAACCTTGGCCAAGTTGGTGGACTTCCCAACGCCGTTGACACCACAGAAGGTGACCACGTAGGGTCGGCGGTGGCGCTGGGCATCCATGACATCCCTGAGGACATCCACCCGGCGCTGGGGCTGCAGGATCTGGACCAGAGCCTCCTGCAGGGCCTGCTTCACTGTCGAGGTCACCGCTGGGAAGGAGGAGGTGGAATGAGAACCCTTCATACCCAGGAATGCTCCTGAGCCCCACACCATGAGCACGAGGCCTCATGGCCACTTACTGGTGAACGTTCCCATCACCTTCCCTTCCAGTTTCTTGGCCACTGACTCGCAGAGCTGCACCGCAATCTCAGCTGCCACGTTTTTAGCTTCAAGAGGGAAACAGAGGGAGGAGAGGGAGTGCTGCTGAGGTTACACACACCACACGTCAGCACTGCGGGGAGCATGGCGTCATCACACAGGCTCCCCACCAGACTAGACCATTGACCCCCTTTTGATGCACTCTCAAGATGCAAGACAAGAACCCACCACAGTCCCTGTGGGCAAGAACGTCCCAAGGCATGGGTGCTACCCCATGGAGCCACTGCAAATTAACCTGCTTTCAGCGGAGCCAGACCTACCAATCAAGTGATCCTTCATCTTCTCCAGTACGGGGTCCATGTCCCCTCTTGTCAAGCTCTTGGAGCCCACCAGGCCTTTCAGCATGCCAAACATGCCCCCCAGGCCACCTTTCTTCACACTGTGGAGAACAGGGGTCACCCTCATGTTCAAGGGGCGAGCTGCGTAGAGCCCACCACAGCTGACAACCAAAGCTTTGTCCCTGCTTCACCACCAGTTAAGAGTAAAGGAGTTACAGGGTAGAAACCAAGAGGTGTGTGACACGTGGGGACTGCAGAAGCCTCTAACCTGGGCTTTGAAGGGTTCTGAACAACCTTCTCCTCTTCAGCTTCCTCATCGCTCTCATACTCAAGGTCGTAGAGGCGGCCGGGCTCCCGATTCCTATCCCCCAGGGCCTGTGAAGAGGGGAGAAGACACCCTGAAAACCATCAACCGCTCCCCCTCATCCCGAGTCTCCATGGGCTGGGATCACAACACCCAGCTGATCCCAGCACAAGCCAGGACACAGTGACCTGGCTTTTCCTTACTGCATCGGGGTCAAATTCTTCCACGGGACAAGCCTCGGCGCTCCCATTGGTAGCAGAGTTGCTGTAGTCCAGTACTTTGGCATTAGAGTTCTCCAGATCCCACACTCTGGGCTTCTTCCCTTTCTCCTTCTGTGCCTCGGGCTTTGGAGATTTGCTGGAATAAAGATGGGAAACGTGGTTTGTTCAGTGCAGGGAAGCAGCAGCAATGGCCTCCTTGGAAGATGTGACAATTGCAAGCCTGCATTAACCCAAAAAGGCAGGAATTAAGGCTAAACCTGGTTGATTTAGTCTCCATGGTTTCGTTATCTTTGACTCTGTATCAGATCCCTTCACCTCAAGCCAGGCACTGATGCGACACAGCACTCCTGGTTCCTGGCTCTTCCAGGGAAAGAATGGATCAAGTGCCATTATACCTCCAGGACCCACAGTGTGCCCTCTCCCAGTCCTCCCAGCGAGCAGGGAAATAAGGAATAGAGAAAGCAAGGTTTGAATTCTGGGACTCCCCAAAGGCTGGAGGGACAGCGGGTTTGGCCCACAGGCAGCCTGAGCACATCCTTGTCACCCACCTGGACTTCTCCCCTGCTTTCATGTGTCTCCTGAAGAACTCCTCCCGGTTCTTCTGCAGGATTTCATCCTTGGTCAGCTCCTCCCTGTCCCCAGAGGACTGCTTGTCACCTGCAGAGGCTTTGCCAGGCGCTGCGACAGCTTCAGTTCCTAATGGAAAGAACCCATCATGAGCTCAGGCCAGCGTTCTGGAGCACAAGGGGACTGGGAAAGACACAAAACTCTGGAATCTTTATTCCCTCCCTGCCCCAGTTTTCTTTCCCACAAACTCACCCTCCTTTTTGGAACCTTTGTTCTTCTTGTTCTTGACTTTCTCCTTTGGTTTCTCCCCCCGGGTTTCAATCATACACTTGACAGTCTTCTGAGACTTCAGAGACTGCTCAAACGTCTTCATTACCGTGGGAGCTCGGACTTTACTGCTCTCCTCTGCGTCCCTGCGGAGAGGACACCCGTTAAGAGCCTGTATCTCAGCTCTACCTGCACTCCAAACAGGGATGTGGGAGGAAAAAGCAGGCTCTGCTACCGAAGGAGGCGCATGAAGTCGTCTTTAAAATCAAAGGTGCCATTTAGGAGGCCCAAGGTGCCCTTCTGCTGGAACTCGTTGCGGTACTTGTCCCTGAACTCCTTGTGAACGTCGTCTATCAACTTGTCCACATAGGTTAGAGTCAGGATCTTCTGAAACCCCACCTGGGAAGCAGCACAGCGGAAAAGATGTTGGTTATCTTCAGGTGCAAATGGAGGTTGTGTGGATTTAGAGAGAGAAGGTCAGCCAAATGACAAAGAACTGCACTAAAACACTCAGGGCCAGGCTGGACTGGGCTTGGAGTAAGCTGCTTTAGTGGAAGGTGTCTCTGCCCCTGGCAGGGCATTGGGACTGGATGAGCTTTAAGGTCCCTTCAACCCAAGCCATCCTCTGATTCATTCTACAACTCCCTAAAGTAAAGGGATGGCACAGGGATCAGTGCTGGGAGTGATCCTGTTCAACATCTTTGTCATTGCCATGGACAGTGGGATTGAGTGCGCCCTCAGCAAGTTTGTGATGACACCAAGCTGTGTGGTTGGGTGGATCCGCTGGAGGGAAGGAATGCCATCCAGAGGGACCTGGACACGCTTGTGAGGTGGGCTGATGCCAACCTCATGGAGTTGAACCATGCCAAGTGCAAGGTCCTACACCTGGGTGGGAGCAATCCCAGGCACAGCTACAAGTTTGGCAAAGAGGAGATTCAGAGCAGCCCTGTGGAGAAGGACTTGGGGGTGGTGGTCGATGAGAACATGAACATGAGCCGGCTGCAGTGTGCGCTTGCAGCCCAGAAAGCAACCGTATCCTGGGCTGCATCCAAAGGAGCGTGCCCAGCAGGGCCAAGGAGCTGATCCTGCCCCTCTGCTCTGCTCTCGGGAGACCTCACTTGGAGCATTGGGTGCAGTTCTGGTGTCCTCAACATCAAAAGGACATGGAGCTGTTGGAACAAGTGCAGAGGAGGCCAAGAGCATGATCAGGGACTGGAGCATCTCCCATATGAAGCCAGGCTGAGAACATTGGGGCTGTTCAGGCTGGGGAAGAGACCTCATAGCAGCTTCCAGTGTCTGAAGGGGGCTACAAGGATGCTGGAGAGGGGCTCTGCATCAGGGACTGCAGTGATAGGACAAGGGGTGATGGGTTCAGACTGAAACAGGGGGAGTTCAGGTTGGAGATAAGGAAGAAGCTCTTCCTGTGAGAAGCTGTGGCTGCCCCATCCCTGGCACTGTTCAAGGCCAGGCTAGACAGAACCTTGAGCAACATTATGTAGTGTGAAGCATCTCTGCTCATGGTAGGGGTTGGAACTGGATGATCTTCAGGTCCATTCCAACCCAAACTATTCTACAGTTTTATGACTTCTGGCTGGTTTTAAACAGATTTGGTCAAAATCAAAGGTTTCATTAGGGCAGAGCAACCTCTGCAGCTTCTCCTAGGCATTTAATTAATTTAAATGACAATCAAAATTAGCTGCCCCATGGTAGTGTGTGGCCAAGACCCCCATCATCCCCAAAGTCCTGCAATCTGCAGTTAAAGCCCAACCCCCCCCCCGGGGTTTTGGGGTGCCCTGGGGCTATCCCTTACCACAAACACCAGCTCAAACTGGTTGTCCAGCTTGTACTTGAGCGTGAGGGCTTCATGGGTGAAGGAGTTGTTGCCACCGCGCTCCTGGGGACAAGGAGACATTGGGAAACGGGTGTCAGTAGTGAACAGACCCGACCCCCCCATTATCCTTACCCCCTCTTCCTCCCCAGAGTGGTCCAGCCCGTACCCCCGGGGCAGGAGGTCCCATCCTTCTCCCTCCCAATGGCTCTGTTCTCCATATGGGTCAGCGCACCCCCAGTACGGGTCATTTCAATCCCCCCTCCCCACGTAAGTGGGCTCTCCCCTGTCTCCCCCCTTCCCCAAGCAGATGGTCCCACCCCTTTCCCCCTTAAACCCCCAAATGGATGCTCCCACCCCAATACATGCTGATGCCCGCGGCCTCCCCGCACCCACCCAGCAGGATGGTCCCGTCCAACCTAGAGCTCCCCCTCTACAAGCAACCGGTCCCGTCCCCCCTCTCCCATCACCCTGAAATGGTCCCGCCCGCCTCCCCCCGCCGCCCTCAGGCCGGTGGTGCGGCCCCGCCGCCGGTCCCGCCGCCGCCGCGCACCTGCAGCAGCACGGAGCGGATGAGGGCGTTGACGGGCGCGGTGGCGGCGGGGCCGCCCTGGAAGCACCACAGGACGAGCCCGCCCTTGCTGAAGATGGTGAAGAAGTCCAACATGGCGGCGGCGGCGGGACCGGCTCCCGCACACGTCGCACTACCCGCCCCCCCCTCCCCTCCCCTCCCCTCCCCTCCACTTCCCGTGCACTCTACTTCCGCCGGGAAACACCTCCCATTGGCGGAGGGGATGGAGGGAGGTGGGACGTGGGGTTAGCCAATAGCGAGGAGGGGGGGGCGTGGCCACAGCTATGCTGCGCCGGGGCAGCGCGCTGAGGGGGGGGCTCCCGGTCCGGACCCCGGGGCCGGGGCCGGCTCCGAGCCGGGGCCTGCGCACCGCGGACATGATCCGGGGTGAGAGCCGCGGGGCGCCGGGAGGGGTTGCAGGGGCTGAGGGTCACGGAGAGCCCGGGGGAGGCAGGGTTGGGCTGGGGGGGGGGGGGGGCGGGGGGG
>NDXB01021282.1:250-19258 GCA_002631895.1 Agapornis roseicollis
CATGGTTTAGGGTGACCCTGCTTATGGCAGGGGGGTTGGAACTAGATGATCTTAAGATCCTTTCCAACCCTAACTATTCTATGATTCTATGCTACTTTTTCTGTCTAGTAAGGTTTTAATAAAAAATAATTATTTAAAATTATAAAAACCTAAGTTGACATTTTTAAATGATCATGCACCATCTAATTTATCTAACGGACTTTTGAAATATTTTAATGAGTTTAATTATTGGAATCTATCCTAGATCTGCAACTATTCACTGAAGTTTATAAACCAGTTAGCTGCTCATTTATTATAGCATAGCTCCATGGAGAAAGATTGAAAATAGCAAGTTTGAAACCATATATCATGACTTCTCAACAGATGGAAAAATATTAATTTGCCTTTTAAATGCATGTCTATGCACTGCAGAGAAAAGAGAGATATAGTTCATGCTTACATTCACTTTCTCTGTACATAACATACATTATAGTCCTCATAAAGTTTCTGAACTTAATTACAATGTTTAAAAGCTTTTTGTGCCTGAATCAAGATGTGAGCTGTTTGTATTGATGAATGCAGTAAGTTCAGATTGGCTATCGCTGTACTACTAAATTAGGCAGAGCCAAAGTACAGTCTCCAACACTCCCCAGATTGGTTTGCCTTGGTTGAACTTGCATCCTTTCCACACAGCACTCAGGGTACTTGAGAGAAGTGAATAATTCAGAAAATGTTACCAAGAGGCAGTACAGATGGTACTTTATTGCTTTTTGAGATGATGAGATTTCAACTGTGTGGACATGTGCTGTGCTGTGCTGCATGCCCTCAGAGATCAGAGCAGACACCCAATCGTTTTACTTACAAGCATGGACACAGCCCTTTGGGACAGTGCTAAGTATAGAAATGAAACCAAAATATCATCCACTTCTAAGATGGCTAGTCTGACTCCTTTTCCTTTGGCTCACTGGCAAGTGCCTGTTCCAGAATACATTTGCTGCAAATGAGGAAGTGACTGTTTTAAGATGCTGCCTGGTAGAAGTCAACAAGTAGGCTTTATGTGCTTACCAGTTTGTCTCTGTGATAGCCACTCTATAAAATTATGTCTGTTCTAGTCTGGCACAGACCAAATAAAAGGCCAATTCGTTAATTTATTTTTAATTTGAGAGATAGGCTCTTTTTAAGTTCTTGCTGTACTTGTCAGAGGATGCCCTGTTTTTATTTCGGGCATGCTCCAGAAAATGATCCATGTAATATAATTCTATTTGTCAGTAAAACATAGAACATAAATATGTATGTGGCTATTGCTTGTTTAATTATATGCTTAAGATACTGCATCATTTTTCTATTGGAACTGTGAACTAAGGCCACAATCAATTGAGTGTTCTAATAGAGTAGCAGCAACAGATTTAAAGACAGCTTATCCCTAGATGCACCCAAACAGAAGGCATAGAGGACAGTAATAGAGCAATGCTTATACTAGAACAGTAGGTATTTTATTTTAAATTTCAACTTGCAGAAGTTAAAAATGAATTATTTTTCCCCTGAATCCATTTAAATATTTTCAATATCTTAACCATAAGTGTGCACTTCTGTAATTAACTATATGTAAGTATATATATTGTTTTCAGACAACACGTGAAGAATTTTAGAGGTTACCATGTCATATCACATTACTGGAAGCCTACATGTCTTCTATAACTCACAACTCTGGAACATGACATTAATGACTTATTCACAGAAATTACTTGTGTACATAAATTAAAAAAAAAAAAAAAACAAAAATATATTAAANATCACATTACTGGAAGCCTACATGTCTTCTATAACTCACAACTCTGGAACATGACATTAATGACTTATTCACAGAAATTACTTGTGTACATAAATTAAAAAAAAAAAAAAGTCTGAAATATATTTAAAAATATCTCAGAGTCATTGGGTTTTGTTTGGTTTTTGAATGAGACAAAATAAGACACTTTTAGGGAAAGAATAAGTAAATAGCTACAAATAGACTATCAGCATATTAACGTAGCAGGGCACACAAAATTTAGCTCTTAAACTGCTCAAGCTACAAAGCTTTCTGAGTGTCTCTAATGTGACAAAGGTGCATAAAAGGATTTTAACCAACTGTGCTTCAAATAAGCCATAGTTAGGTTTGGAAAGGACCTTAAGATCATCTAGTTCCAACCCCCCTGTGAGGGACATCTCACACTAAACCATGGTTCTGTCCAACCTAGCCTTGAACACCACCAGGGTTGGAGCATTCACAGCTTCCTTCCCATTCCAGTCCCTCACCACCCTTACAGTAAAGAACTTCTTCCTTACATCCAGTCTAAACTTCCTCTGTTTAAGTTTTAACCCATTACCCCTTGTTCTGTCACTACAGTCCCTAATGAAGAGTCCCTCCCCAGCATTCCTATAGATGCCCATACTGGAAGGCTGCTATGAGGTTGCCATGCAGCCTTCTCTTCTCCAGGCTGAACAGCCCCATCTTTCTCAGCCTATCTTCACATGGGAGGTGCTCCAGTCCCCTGATCATTCTTGTGTTGAGAAATGTTTCATACTTTAAGTCTCCATATCCCAAATTCTAGTCTAAATGTTGAATTTAAGTGGTGATATTTTATATATATTTTGTTCTCAGAGTCATGCTGTCACTTTGAAATTCTCTTACAACACAAGGATAGCTGAAGCTGCTTTTCATCAAAAGTATATAAAATCAGCTTTTTACCCTAGAAGTGATATTTGCTGATTGCTCCTAACTGAAGTATAAATGTTCGAAGTGAAGATCAATACTATCAGAAACACTCGGGTCAGGGAATACTTTTTGATGAAAAAGTAAAAAAGTCTGTAAAAAAATTTACATGTCTTTGGTTAAAAAAGAAAAAGAAATATTTTGAGTTGGATTTTTTTTTGTCCAGTTCATTATAAATAAATTATTTGGTTTCAGTTGCTGAAAATTGGATTTCAGTCTTGAGGGCTGGCCAAACACTGGACTGATGAGTGACTGCCGAGACTGTTGAGTTTTCACCCCCAGAGCAGAGAATTCAACTGGACACAGGCCTGAGCCTCCTGATCTATGTTGGCCCTTAGACAACCTCCAGAGGTCCTTTGCAACCTAAATTAGTCTGTGATTTTGTAACTACTTTTTCTTCAATAGCAAAATTTAATTCCCAATTAATTATAGAGTAATTTGCAAAATTTATATCTTTTCTGAATATGCTGTAGATTATGGATCCAGCTATTTCTTTGATGCTTTTGCTCTCTACAAACAGAGGAAATAATATCGCTGGTAATGCTTTGAAGATTTTTTTGTCTTCTTAAAAGAAACTGCTTTACAGAAGTCTCTGTACAAGCTTCTCCGAGGACAGCAGAGACTGAATGAACAGCCTAAAGCAGCAATCAGCTGAATCAACAACCTAATGGCAGCAATCAGTTCCCACAAGGGCATTTCTTCTGCAGCACAAAGGACACATAGATATGTAAAGATAGTGAAAAGCAGGACTCAGCATTTCTCATGGGCTCCTGAGTAATACTTTCACTGAAATATGCCATATGATAATAGTTTACACTCAAACAATATCTTTAAAATGCATAAACTGATAGGAATAATTTGTATTCCTGTTCTTCCATTTTTTTACATCCCTGAAACAAGATAACCAGAACATCATCTGATCCAGGAAGCTGGAAGGGTTGTTGCTCAAATACTGTGCCATGTTTAGGACTCCAACACACCAGTTCACTACCACAGCTGTCAGTTGTATGTCACCTGACCTTTCAGAACTCTGTTCGTATTCCTAGACCATAACAAATGCAAGATATAACAAATTCATATAGTTTTCTGTTACTGATATTTTAGCTAATAGGTTTTATCTTATATTTGCCACAGGCTGAGTGGGTATGATGACAATTACTGTGGTCACAGTTGATCTGTATCAATTTATTAAACTTGTGAATATGGCTGAATTCTTAGGGCAGAGAACAACCAATCACTCTAGGGCTCAAGCGGGAGCCAGCCATAACCTTTGGTTCAGTGTCTTGTAAAAATTACTTTGTTCCTACTTTATAACTGGAAATTGTGGACAGTATGATATCTTTTTTTCTTTATCATTGCAAAAGTCAACAGAAGGCACTTTCCTTCATTTTTTTTTCAGACTATCTGGAAGTAGGGTATGGCTATAACTACTGTTTTATAATTTGAATAGAGTACTATGTTCTGTTCAGACTTTAAGGAGTGTGTTTGTTTTAGCCACCTTCCTGTGTTTCTCTCTATGCAGTAAAAGCTTCCACCCTGTTGAAGAGAATTTCCATACATTCATGTTTGAAAATAAGAATTAAATGGAATCTTATTTTCACATGTACTCCAACCAACTCAGTTACTTTTCAGTCAATGAGTAAGTAAATCACCAGATACATCACTAGGCTACTAGATATTGATTTGCTTGCTACCTTAACTCATGGTGAATGAAGGCTGGCCTTGAGCTGGAGATCAGGAACTAGGTTTTGCTGGCTTGAGAGCCATGATCCATTCTTTGGCCTTCAAAATATAGCTCTAAATAACCATGTACATAATAAGCAAATATAAAGTAAGTAAATACATAAATAAGCATATGAAAGGAAACATTAACGTAAACCAAATTTGTAATCCTGTAAGTGATAGTGGATTCTATTTTCTATATGACCAATATTGCAGTTTTTGCTGATGGAAAATTCCTATAAACATTAGATCAAGCCTTACAATAGCACCATATTCAAAGTACTTAATTTGAGAGTCCTCTGGAGTCCCAATTCAGAGGTGACCCTTGCCATTTCAAAGGATAATGCTACAGGGACATTGATAGAGAATCCATCCTCAACAACATACATTCTACTAGTATGTGTTCAATATGCAGCCAATAGCCTACAGAATTTTAAAATAAAACAAAACCATGCATTGCACTTCTAGAAATAGAAAGTTATTCATGGGATTTTCCCTCTATTTTTTCTCATCTTTAAACACTGTTGTCTGAGAAACATACACTGTTCTTTTCAGCTGCATAACTGCCCTGCTAGCGATTAATTACTTAGATACTTCTGAATAAATAGGATGTAAAGAAATACCTAACAAAAGCCTAATGCATCTCCAATGATGGAACCCCATGCTATGCCTGAGATGAATATCCTTTTTAATTTTTTTTTGAAAGACAAGCAGATTATTCAAAATTATGGCAATCAGATACTGGCACAGAAGAAAAATAGGGATATGCTGAACAGAAACCACTTAAATACTGCAAGTCTTGATAATATAATATTTCCACAACTGTTTCTGTTTAAAACTAATAAAAATAAACATAAAACATTCCCTTCTCCTCCTATCAAATTCATTACTTTGAGCGACAAAATGACAAAATGATTAGCTGTTAATAAGGCCCTGGTTTAAAAGATTGACTGACATTGCATTACTCATTTAATTTCCGCTTCTCCTAGGTTTGGTTTTTTTTCTTCCTGCAAGCACAGAGGGAATTAATATTATCACATCAAAGGCCTCCCTTTAAATGGGAGAGAAAAATCATTTAAAAGGACAGAAGCTGTGATTATTCAAACTAGGTTATTTGCACCTTGTATATATAACGATATCGTGGTACAACTTCATTTTGTTCAAATTGCTGTCAGTCACTAATAGAAGAAATTTGCTTCCGTTTTATCAGCACTATTGTGTTCAGTCAGATTTGTGGGTGTGGGATGCGGGGTTCAGGGTGGGCATTAAACATGAAATCTGATAAGAAGGATATGAGGAATGGGGAGTAAGGAAGGCAGAGAGCGAAAGGAGACTGATTGTGAATCAAACATTCACAATGCAAATGCACACACCTCTCTCATGGGTTTTTTTCCCCCTCTCTGTGCCTGTTGTTTTTATTTAAAGACACAGATACAGCCACACACTAAAGTGCAAGCTTGAGACTGTGTGGAATTAGCAATTGAGATTTAGCAATACGACTCTGTGGTCTGGTATTTTATTTCCTTTCACTTTGATTCCTGACAGGCAAATTATTCTAGGGATGATTTAACACCTAAAGATGTATGTCATATTCCATAAAATAGTTGTATCGGTGGGAAAAATTATGAGTGGCACAACCCTTGGCCTAGCAACAGCCAATGATCTATCAGCATTTAAGTCTTGGCAGATTGAATTATTCCCCTCTCTAACTGTAACTGTGTTAGGGCTTGCATGACAAACAGTCCACTTGTCAGATATTCATCCTTCCTCTTAAAAAAAAAAAAAAAGGGGGGAAGGGAAGGGAAAAAAAAAAAAAAAAAAAAAAAAAAAAAAAAAACGAGAGGGGGGGGGGAAAAAAAAAAAAAAAAGATTGACCAGGAGGAGGAGGGGAAATAAAAGTGGTAAAAGACCAACCACAGCATGAAATATGAAACATAAATCACTGGGGTCAGGGAGAGCAGGGAAACTTGGTTACTAAGGCTCCAGATGGATTAAATAACACAGATCCTGAGGGAGGGTGGGAAGGCAAGAGCTAAAATAATAACAGAACAGAATGCTCCTATGTCGAAAGGTTTGAAGACAAGCCTTGTTAATTCAGAAAACAGTGGAGTTAAATTAGCCCGGGTCCCTGTGAAAAGTAGTGATACGTATTGTGCAGGAGAGATAAATTTTCACTCACTCTCTCCAATAAACTGGCCACTGACAGGTGACTGCTGTGAGTAGTTCATTAAAATGTCCAGTTCATGGGAGAGTTTCAAAATTTATAATGCTTCCTATAGACAACAGGGTCAAGTTCAATGAGAAAGGAAAAGAGCAGAGTAACTAAAGGAATTATTCACTAATTATCTTTTAAGCACATTTACTTTTTTTTTTTCCAACAAGTATTAACTTACTTTAAATGCTTTGAGGTTTGCAGCTTTAAATCAGAGTGGGAGATCAGAGTTAAGCACACATCCCTGTTTTCTCTGTCCTCTGGATGGAAGAAATTTGAACACATAAGACCATGTTTTATAGTCCTTAGAGTAAACTATTTTAAATTATATAGGATCAGACCTTTAGCGGGGAATATAGCAAAGACAGTAATTTTAATGAGGCTTCACTCACCTAAAAGCCAAGAATATACACTGCAGTTAAGTAATTACAAGTGGGGTGGATAGTACTGCATATTATTAAAGCTATTGTACATCTGTGACAAGACCTTATTGCATGTAAGTAACCTTATAGTGCTATCTGGAATGAAATATATTTTCCTGATGGAATACATGAAGTTGAATTCTTTTGCAAAATTTTAGCCATAAACATAGAATCATAGAGTAGTTAGGTTTGGAAAGGACCTTAAGATTATTTAGTTCCAACCCCCTTGCCATTGGCAGGGACATCTTGCACTATGACATATCATTCTAAAAGTATTCTAAAATTTGAAGGGTTACTTGCTTAGTCCAGGCTAAGAAGTCTTCTATATGGGAAACAGTATCTTCTACAGGAAGGACTATCACAATGGCAGGAAAATAGTGCATGCTGTTTGTTTTCTTTTGAGAACCATTCCAAATTTGCCTTTATTCTGGTAAAACACACACTTCCTTACATTGAAACTGGGCATGCTCATCCATGCTGATGGATGAGTAGGACTTTTCCTGAAATTGTAGCTTTAGGCTGCTGCAGACTGTCAGGTTTGCAGTGTCTCATCATGCCTTTGCCACCTGCAAAGCCTTCTAGCATAGAGTTCAGTCTCATGTAGGTGACAATTATTATTGCTGCCACTTTCTCCATTACTACATCCTTGAGTCCTGAGAAGAACCCGAAAGCTATCTATGGAATGTTATGAATTCTCACTATACTTTTGGACAGTTCTGACTATGTATAACCAGTATAAAATTATCTAGCAACTTGACTGTATTCTGAATGAGAGATAGTAGTAGATTGTCAGAACATGAGGACTGAAAAGCTAGGATTGACAAATGTGAGAATGGATTGGTTTGAATGGGTGGAAATGTCCTTTTTGTCAAAAGAACAGGAAAAAGTGATGAATTGAAAATTATTAGGAATGAGATAGAAGAATGAGTCAAATGAAGGTTGGAGAAAGATCCCAAAAGAAAACTGGAAGAGATTCAAAGGAAGTCTTGGAAAGGCAAAATGTGGCTGGGTCTTTATAAAGGCTAAACTTAGCTAGGGACAAAGAAGTTAACTGGAATTGCTGCCAGCATCAGGGAAAGATTTCCAGGAATTTCAGGGAAAACTGAGCTACATGAACAGTCATGTTGTTTTCTAAACATAACCTAAGGTTTGTTAATTAATATAATACCATGTTCAGAAATTTACCTTAGGGGTACCAAAGGATCTTTCTTTTATTGTAGAAGCTGGAAGATGTCTAATGAAAGTGAACGAAGGGAAGCCAAGGACAGGAAGAACCAGAATAATGTCATTGTTATGACAATGAGAGAAAACCAGAGCGGATTTCAACTTGCAGATTAAGGCAGCTAAATTTAGGTGTCTACATGTGAACTAGGTGCTGCATCTCCCCTTGTACTCAGGTAATTATAATATACTCAATACAGTTAATGGGAACTGAAGGGCTACTCAGTTGAGCATCACCTTCAGGATGAGCTGATTAACTCTTAAGACTCCATTCACTCACAGGCTGACATTGTCAGGATTCAAATCCTAGCTTCAGAGACTGTTTGTGACTATGCTGCAGAGTTCCTCTATGTTCCTGGGTAAGAAAGTTTAAAATCTGAAATAACCCTAAGGTGTTCTTGGTTGGATTAACACTATAGGTAAGCCATAAAGTTTTTCATCAGTGCATCTTCAGAAGGGCCTTGAATAAATATGTCCTACAGACTACACATTTACCAGTGAGGGGAAAAGAGTATGGTGAATAGTTAGTTGTAAGAAAACATCCATTTTATAAGGCAAAGATGTGTAGAGAAAAGAACATAATCTCTTCATATTAAAAACTTTTTAGTAATATACACACTGGCAAAGTAAATTAAGGTTGCATGAGCAATCTTAATTCTGGGGTTTTCTAATTTTTGAATGCTTGACTTTGCAACCTTAATAATGTCTTTTAATATATTTTTATGTGCAATTATATAAAGTGCAGAGCCTTTTGATTTATTGCAAATGAATATTCTTTGCCTGCTGGAGTCATGTACATCATTAGTTCAAGTGGAAGAGCAGCATTTAGATTATATGCGTTTAGAGTGTCATGTTATGGCTTTCTAAGGCGTATCTGACTATGTTAGAAAACCCACGAAAATGCAGGGTAAGAAGAAAAAGATGGATGTGATTCAATCAGCTAGCTTTTTGGATATATTTGTAAATTTCTTCATAACTATTCAGAACATTGTTTTTAGAAATGAATTACCATAAAACCACCTTTAAATGTTATTATATTAAAACATTAAACATATTTCAAACCAGTTTTTGGAGGGCTTTTTATTCTTTTAAGGTTTGCCCAATATAATGTTCAAACAGTTACCTAAATCATATGAATAGTCTCATTAGTTTCAAATGAAACTATGTTAAAATTATCATTATTGCTTTAGTGGAACAAGACCTTTTGATAATTGTTTAAAAATAACATTTATGAGATAAATCCCTGTATGCAATGTCCCAGATCTTTTCATATGTAGATTCCTGCATTCCCAGACAGCAAGAAAAGAAACAAATTTTTAAATCTCATGTCCCTTCATTTACTAAATGTTACTGAAATGTTAATTACTCCACTTGGGCATGGTTTTGTTCTTTGTGATAGCTGTATCATGCTATGCTCACTATGCTCAACAGTATCCATTCTTATAGAAGGTAACTTGGCTTCAGAAAGTGCTTAATCATGACACTAGTTCTTAGTGGCATGTCCTACCTTTGGCTTATCAGTGGGATTCCTGTGCTGTTAGAGGCAGAGCCTCAGGAAAGGGAATATGACCCCAAACAGTGTCATTACATTTTCTGTGTCTCCCAAATAAAGCTAGGATTAATGAATACCATCCCCATCACAAACACTATTCTATACCATTGTTTGTAGTTCTAGGATTTATGATGTAAAAGACAGCCTTTTTCATAGCTAATGAAAATAATTCCATCTAGATAAGGGGGCAGATGAATCGCACAGGGCAATTTTTATCCATCCTCCATAGTTATTTCACTTTATCAAGGCTACTTTGTATGAATATAATAATAAAGGATTTTACCTGGAAAACTATGACATTTACCCAGATGTACAAAAATAAAACCCAATGTTTTCAGAACTGAATTTTACATCATTTTACAACTCAGATGAATTGCCACATTTGAGGGGCTTCATTCCAAACAGAACAAAATATTGGCATTCTAAAAATTTTTACAAAATAAAAATAATCTCCAAAGTGTAGTTCAAACCACTGAAATATCTTCTTTGATAAAGTTTTCTTCTTCATGTGAATATTAAATATATATACTAAATATATGTACAAAGTATATAGATAAACATCAGTACATACATATTTATAATATTAAAATGAATGCAATAATCTGTGTTTCAGAGAACTGGAGAAAAAAAGTTTAAAAAAGTGCTAATTTTATCTCATTTAACAGCAAGGGACAAAAAACCCATGATTTTTTTCCATATTCTACTTCCAGTTCAAAGTTTTTAAATTGACATATTTCAGTTTTATAAATCAACATAAATTCAAACCAAATATTTCAATTTTATAAATCTACATCTTTCAGTCAAAAACTGCTCTAACAACATGATGACTCTAGTAATTATTTCCTTACCCTAAAGGAGATGATAACTTGTTTCCACATTCATGTGGTCTTCACAGATTCCATAGCTTTTTTTTAAAAAAAGAGAAACTTGAATTGACTGAGAAAGCAAGTAGAATGTGAGAAGCACTTCTACGGAAATCAAGAGACAGCCTGACGATGTCATGCTTTCTTGGGTGAGCAACAGCTTTCACAACTCTTCATCCAAGATGCAGAAATAGATACTAAAGCCCATTACTGATTATTCTTCAGTTGCTGTCTACAGAAAGAAAGTAATTAATGATTTCTGCTTTTTTATTTTGTTGCATTATCAGTGATACATGAATAATTGGCATAGATCTAAAAATACCTTCTTATAAATTAAGATTATTTTGATTTTTTTTTACACCTATCTCAGTGTGGTGTTTTTTATAGTTTCTCTGGTGCCAAGAATTCTTACAAATACTCAGACATGAATACATATATATTTACTTTTGGTTGAAAGCTATTCATTTGTTAACATGCCAATTTTAAGACCAACTTATTTTTATGAATAAGTAAACAAAACTCTTTAGGTTCATATATAATTTCTTGTGTACTTCTGGAAATATTTCTATCTACAGGGTAAGTCAAAAAAACTTCTGACAGTGCAAAAGTAGCCAAAATGAGAAAAAGACTCCAGCAAATATTTTGATGGTGTTAACATCACTAGAATGATACTTTTCAATTGCCTTATTTTCTTTTAAGTCTAATTATAATACAAGTAATAAAAACCTCTTGAGATTTTTGTTTTCTTTGTCATAACAATATCAAAATGGTAACAGAAAACAGACAAAAAAAATTACTATCACTTGTCTGTGGTTTTGAGTGTTGTCATTCTGGTCACTTTGTGAATCAGGGAAGAAACCCACAAAGATTGCATACTCTAACACTTCTTTAGACTGTATGACTCTAGTGTTATTATTCATATAACCTCCTCTGAAATCACACAGAAAAGCTCTAAGCATTTTTGAGGCTCACCTGACAGGTGGTGTCCCTCTAAATTTTTCCCATCCAGAAGCAGCCTGAACAGCTGTGAAACTTTTCAGTGTTGCGAGCAATAAAATTTCACAGGAAAAGGTCATAGCTAATGTCAAATAAAATAGTCTTGTATGTTTAGAGGTAAAGATCTGGAGACTACTTGGTGTAGAGTGAAGAGTTGTTTTTGGCATTCCTTGAATGAGCAGTGTCCCACTTCTCACCTGCCTCCAGATTCTACTCCCTGTAGTTGTTACATTGGCTCAATTACAGCTAGATAGAATGAGAACAGTTTTTGTTTCTCAGGGTCTCTTCTTAAGGATCTGTCTGATGACAGTGTGTTTAGTAACCAAAGTAGAAGGGAGGTGAGAGATCAGTCTTAACCAGCCTTGTATGACACAGGCTGCTATTCTATTAAACTGTGTTTTCTTGAGTGTTTCAGGATTTATCCCAAAAAGAAAATACAGTTTCTGGAATCTCTTCCATTCCTGAATCCATTGCACAAAAATTTTTTTTAGTGATGTAAAGATTGTGACAAGTCTCTTACAGCTTTTCTGATCCATAAAGAGAAAGAAATGAGAAGCAGATATTTAGTGTGTTTCACAGCAAGAGCTCTTATCCTACCACATCTTTTGAAGTCTGCAACCTACTGATGAAGCATAGTCTATTTTAGAAGAATGCAATTCAGTTGGATGGTCATAGCTATTAGTGGAAGAGCAGCACACTGCCAAATTCAAAATTCTCTTGGCATCATTTCTATACAATTAACATAAATTTTTATCAATGCTTGTTTGTTTGAGTTTCATTGAGTAATAACAGATTGCTGCATTTTATGTCTGCCTTGTATGTACTCTAAACAGAAATCCACTGGAGCACAACCTGTAACTTTGGACTAGAGGTTCAAATCATGCATTTAGAGAAGAAAGGTTACTATTTAGATAAGGTTGCACACACTTAAATATATGAAGGAAATTTTTATCTCAGACATGTTCTTTTCACAGATAATTTCACGGGTCTCTTTTTTTAAAATACATAACAAAAACCATAAGTTCCTCAACAAAGACCATATACATAAGAAAATTAAATTGCAGATCACCTTTGAGTGATTCCATCTCTTTAATCTCTTTCTTTTAAATAACTGAAATCAGCAGTTTTTCTAGCCTATGAAACCAACAAATACCTGGGTAACGTATGCCTTTTTCTTCTGTCAAAAAATGTATGTATGAATTGAAAATAAGTAATGGATATTTTTATGAAAAAAGATAATTAATAAAGGGAATGACATTTGTATAAAAATGGTGTTTAGCTTGGGAATGCATCCTCAGTCAACCCTACAATAACTTTCACCCAACATTATAAAACCAATTATGCTCAATACTGATAAATGTGTTTCTTTGTAAAGCTACAGCTGAAATAATATTTCAGAGCTTCACCTGGCAAAACAATAATAAATACATTTTGATAAAATTTCAATTCTGTTTTAGTGGGATTTATTTCTAAAATGGTATTATGCTCTCTACCTTATAAAAAAAATTAAATGTGTTCTGTCAGCACCTTCATCTGAACAGCAGCTTGAAGGGTGTTTGAAGTATCTCTTCGATGTCTGAAATGACATAGAAGAAGACTTCTTTGTCAGACTGCATCTTTTTCAACATTGATATATCAAAGAGGTCAGGTTAATAGTGCTTCAGTATAAGAGAAAGACAGGGTCAGATAGAAGCCCTGAGACTCATACCATGATGTGGTAAGAAAAAGTTGGGGCTGCTCAGCCTGGAGAAGAGAAGGCTGCATGGAGACCTCATAGCAGCTTTCCAGTATCTGAAGGGGGCCTACAAGGATGCTGGGGAGGGACTCTTCATTAGGGACTGTGGTGACAGGACAAGGGGTAATGGGTTCAAACTTAAACAGGAGAGGTTTAGATTGGATATAAGGAAGAAATTCTTTCCTGTTAGGGTGGTGAGGCACTGGAAAGGATTGCCCAAGGAAGTTGTGAGTGCTCCATCCCTAGCGGTGTTCAAGGGCAGGCTGGACAAAGCCTTGGGTAATATGGTTTAGTGTGAGGTGTCCCTGCTGATGGCAGGTGGGTTGGAACTTGACGATCGTAAGGTCCTTTCCAACCCTGTCTCTTCTATGATTCTAAATGTTAAGTACATTTGAAAGCAGCCAATTGTGTTTCTCTCTTCATTGAATACAGGTGTATGTTGTTGACCTAAATGATCTTTTTCTAGGTAAAGAAAAGGTAACTTTCAGCAGTATTAAGACAGGAAGACGTTAGGAGCAGAAACAGAACATTTCAAAGTTTGAAAATCTTCAGGTTTTAAAACCTCATAAAAGGACATTGAAGTGGAGTAAGGTTAGAAGGAACAGGTATGGAAGCCAAAATCACACTTCTGGCACAACATATTCCTAGCCTGGATAATGCTTCCAAACACCTGATCAAGTCTAGATGTATCCATCCTTTGCTCAGCAAGTAGCAGTACTGATTTTCTTTGCTTCTCTGTCTCTATGTGTCTTTTCAAAATCTGACCTCATTTTAGGCTGCTATTACACACACCAGTCCAAGATGGTGCCTTTGATCACTTATCATCTGCTTTTACAGATGGAAGCAATGTGATTTGCCCAAGGCGTCAGAGCAAATCAGAAGCAGAGTCAGAACCAAAACCTGGATCTAGATTTAAAATAGATCTGTTACCACTAGACCAGCCGAGCAAAAGACTTTGCATATTTATGTCAATTCAGCCAAATACCGCAAACAGTATTTGATTTTCCAGCCTGAGAAATGTAATTACAACAATATGTTATTGATTTGCATGGTGCATTCTGATGTTGATACTAAACACTTTACTAGAGAATGGATAATAATATGACTGGGTAGATGGACAACTGCCATAAACCAAAAGGATGTGATGACATTTCTGCAAGGAAAATGTCCCAGTGGATCAGAGCTGATGCTCAACAATTTAAGCAGAGAGTCGTATGTTAGGACACTGAACTCAAAAGCCCCCACCCTGTACACTGTCGCTCTGCCATCTGTCAGAGTGAGCTGGGCTGACACCAAAACAAAGCAAACATTTGTAGCTAATCTCTACTGAAGGTTTTAACAATTATCCCAAGCAGTTATTTAGCTACAATCCAAAGAGAGAGCTTCACTACCACTAAATTAAGATACATTTTATACAGTGAGATAAAATGTTTTTATTTGGTTCAGCTGGAAAAGGAGTCCTCAGAGCACTATTATCTGTGCTGGTTTTTTAGTGAAAAACAAAACGAATGAAAGCCAGAGAGAGAATTTATTTTCAAAACAGACATGTATATGTGCTGAGGGCTGACACACTTTTATCACCATTAAAAAAGCTGTCCTTAGATCAGCACTGCTTAGTCAGGAAAAAAAATATCTGACAACGCATGGTGTACATCTGTTCGTATATAGTGTCCCTTAGCAGAGAGTTGACAAGGTCTGCCCAAGAGTTTTACAATCTTGTGCTTACCACTCCCACCCTTTTTCCCCCTTCTCTCTCTACATAAGGAACATTCATTCTGTTTTGAGATATAAAATTATGATCTTGGGGTTTGGTTTTGTTTTTTAATTTCTTCCCCCTAGGTTTTTCTCTTAAGGTCAACATTGCTTCAGAGTCCACATATCACTTCTAATCCAGTTGTTTACAGTATTCATTATATCACTTCCTAGCACAAAAAGAAGTATCACCTTCCTTGACTCTATCTGTGAGTCCTACTGCTCATCGTGAAGAAATTCAGAGCTGTTGAATGATGATAGGTTACAGTGAATAAAAAAGTGCCTGCAACAACAAAAAAATAATAAAAAAGGGGAAAAAAAGAAGTGGAGAAGAAGGTTTCTGAAGAATGTGGGAAAGATAAATAGGACTGATACTTTGTTTCATTGTCAGTAGCACTCTGGGGTTATTTGAAGCACTTATTTATGCACTGTAAGCAGAACAATACTGTAGAAGAAATGATTAAATACCAGCTCTCCGAGCAATAGACATCTCATTGTGGCAGGCCTAGACTCACCACTGGGTGGTTTTGATAAAGGCAATATGAGTTGATAACTGATACAGTTTGCCAGGGAGTCATCTGGGGATGCTGACAGCTACTATGCTTTAATAAAATCATTAGAATGTAAATGTTTTTATTGCAAAATAAAGAGCCTCCAGCAAAGTTGACACTATCACTGCTCCCTCCACTGAATGAAAGCACCGATTAGCATTCAAATGATATAATGATAGTCTGGTTATCTTTATTAAAATTTTTCAAATCGAGTCTTCATTTTGCATGATTGAGTTTTAAACAAATGCAATATTCAGTAGGCTGGTGAGCCACTCTGAACATTCTTGAAATAATTAAAGTGTGCCTTTTATTTTTTTAAACATGTGTTTCATAAGCAATGAATTGGATTTGCTATTTTAATATGACAATATCTAGTTAGCTTTGCATAAAATAAGGATGTTATAGCATAATTATTGAAAGGGTACAACTTTTAAACATATGTTTCATAAGGCTGAATTCAATTTTCTGAAATGCGACAATGCCAGTCAGCTACTGAAATAATATCAAAGGATGACTTGATTGTTTAGGTTAATTTCATGTATAATCTTTACTGTATCATAATTGATGGTAAATTGGATGCTTTGTGGTATTTATTTTCAAAGGAAACACAGAACTCATTTCCCATAATATTCATCAATTTGGGGTTCAGATTTTTCAGCTGCAAGAAAATGAAGTGGATTCTAAGCAATCTCTGTAACATATGATTTAACAGAAACTAGCAGCAGTTTTGAACTATCCAAGAAGAGCCTGAGGAAAACTGTATAATAACTCATCTAAATCCATTAGATTGTACTCTACATAGGCTCAGTCAGTCATTAATAAATATTTAGAAATCCGGTAGGACCTGATCTTTTCAATACTTCTGTCAGTCTTGTCAATTCAGACTAACCTTTCTCCTAGATTAACCAACCCTATAAAACATACTGTACTATACATACCAATAAATACACAGTATTGTAAGCAAGTACGCATTGGCTGGTTCTTGGTTATAAAGAATCAAAAGAATCAATGATGACATAAATGTTCCTTAAAAAATGTGTTCCTGAAATAGCTGTATTATTGATTGCAGACTGAGACAGCTTCAGAGCTGAATTGAAAAAAAATCTGAATATGCTTGTACCCATTATCTGAGGGAGAAATAGATAGTGAAGGTGCATTCTTAGTTCTTAGCTACCCTTTTATTACAATGATTTCTGGTGATGCTCTGGACATTTTAGAAGATTCTGATGAATCAGACATTTCCGTACTCATATTTCACTGAAAAAGTGCTAGGGGTATCATCAAAAGGAAGAATATAAACACCCCTCTACTAACAAAACTAATATGAGAAAACGGAATTTAAAGAAATATTTAAAGAAATGCTCTTGTGCATTAGGAAGTACAGGCACACAAAGCTGCATTTTTATATTATTGGAAAAAGACAGCAAATAATTGAGAGATGTTTGGGGGGTTTTGTTGGTATATGAATATGTGAATGAGAAAGACACTTGACTGCAAAACTACAATTTGACAGGTATGCCAATGTGGTCTCCTCTGACTAATGGGGCCAGAACATTTTTAGCAGTAGAATCTAGAAGACTAGCTAGAGTTGTAGCACCTGCTGTTGAGAAACACACATCCCTCTTTCTACTTGAAAGTTGTGGTTACCATCTAAAGGGCATAGGAAAGAGTTCAGGCATTCCTTCCCTTGTGCATTAGATTTCAGAACCTTCTGTAGAGCAGCCTGCATCATTCTAAGAGATGGTGTAGTGCATTGTGCCTGGGGATTAATCCCTCATAGAGAGAGAACACCTCTCATGCGTATCATCAGTAGAGCCAGTCTAGTCCAAATGAAGAATATCAGAATGTTCTTTGGAACTAAGATTGTAGGTATTTAGAGTATTCTCTTTCCAGTCTACAGAAACCTATGTCCTCAATTATTTAATGCCAACTTGTAAAAGTGACAGCAAGACAGCATTGTTGTTTGCAAACCTTCTTGTGGAGCAACATTTTATCCATGCAATCACATATGTTGGTATTAGACATAAAAAACTTTTTTCTTTTTTTTTTTTCTTTATTTTATTTTTCTGGAATAAAGCAGTCCTCTTTCATGCAGAAATTTTCTTTGCACAGAGAAATACAAGTGCAAACCTGATTTTTATACAAATTGCTTCACTGGAACAGGTATTGTACCAAAACCCTAATTTGGTTGTAATGTGGAGTTTTGTGAAAGAGATCTAATCAGCATGTCTGGTTGTACCCAACATATGAGCAGGGAAAAAATAAAAAAATAAGGGAAAGAAAAAGAAAAGAAAAAAAAAAGAAAAAGAAAAAGGATGCCATCCTGCCCAGGTATTATATTATTGATTCACTAAGGAAATGTGCTGAGCAAGTGGCCCTGAATGGAACTGAAAGAAACCCTTGGGACCATTTATGAGATAGAATTTGAGCTCATTTAAAGAGCTATAGCACATGCTGTTCTTCTTATTGGCAGGGAAGGAATTTGCTCTTTTAGTAAAATCAACACAGTAACACCTGCTTTAGAGATTTAGGAAAGAATACAACTGATATGTACTTGAGAGACAGACAAAGATAAATGAGATAAATGAAATAAATGAAAAGCAGAAGTCTTGACTTGGATTTGGGTGGACAAAGGCCTGTATCAGGTAGAAAATCATAGAATATTTAAGAACACCTCTGTACTCTCACAGCATCATCATACTCAGCTCTGGAATAGTTATTATTGTTTCTTTAGCTTCACAAGGGGAAAAAATATGCAAAAAAAGGAAGCCCCTCCCTCCCATCATGCAAGTTGTGCATGTGTGCCCATTCTCCATGTTGTGCACATATAGTGGTAAAGTGTCAGGAAAAAAAAAAGAAAAGAAATGGGGAACAAAAATGAATATATCAATAGAAGGCTACCTGAATAAGAAAGTCTTTAGGAACTGTGACTTCAGGAGGCATGTTTGTTTGTGTCTTGCTTGTGGGCACTGCAATTTTAAGTGGATAACGGGGCACTTTTAGAGTGTGCTTATTTGTTTTCAAAGATAAAGTGGCAGAAAAATTGCTTCTTTTTGATGGGAGATCTTTTGAAGCTGATAAAAATTGAGCACAGGAAAAAAAGAGAATGCAAAAAAAGAATAACAAGAAAAGGCAGAGACAAAGAAAACTCGTGAGTGGATTCCCAGAAGAAAGTACAAGAAGAGGAAGATGTAGGGTAAGATCACTGTATAGTGTGAAAAAAAAAAAAAAAAATTAAAAGGGGGAAGAAA
>NDXB01021282.1:23813-43889 GCA_002631895.1 Agapornis roseicollis
TTTATGTGCACCCTTTTTTTTTTTTTTTTTTTTCAGTTTCTTAATTTTTCTGAGATGTTTTCTTTCTAATTTTCTGGGATACAGACTTCCAGATGATGTTAATTGTAGTGGAGAGGTCACTGCACAGCAGCTATGAGTTCCAAAAACTGGAACATGTCCATTCTCCATTTCACACATATGTAGCTTTCATTCAGTTCCTTTAAAAAATATCAATGTTTTCATCATCAACAATTTTAAAATCACTCCTTGTTTGAGTTTGACTATATTCAGTATTTTAAAGTTTTTCAAATTATGTCTGTCAGGAACTTCCTAATCAGGATTTGTCATAGAAGATTTCAGCTGCAAATTTACTTCAGTGGTGTAGAGCATATTAAAAACCAAATCACTGGATTTTTCTTCCATATCAATATGTGGCTTCTCCTATCCTGTTTGAGGACAAATGTCAATATCATTCCACAAGAACCAAATCTGTATTATACTCTTGACTACACATTTATGCATGATTACATTAGGTCCTGACTCCATAATCTGATAAGACATAAGGAAGATATGGTCTGGACTGGACAAAGATCAAGAAAATATCTAGAAACTTTAATAAAAGTGCAGGAACAAATTAAAAGGAGGTGAAATTATAGAAAGGGAAATTCTTGTTACTAAATACAGAATGACAAGTGCTGTTAATTTTGCTCAGGTGACCTACATTTCACTGATGATGTTAACAAGAGGTTGCATTTTTAGATTATAGACTTATGTCATACTTTCACTACTGTAATATCATTTGTAATTGATAACAAATGGGAGATGCTTGACGTAAACAAGTTTCACATGGAATTCATAAGACAAATTGGAGTTTAATACACAGATTACATAGATGTAGAAACATCAGTAGATTTTAATGAAGATTTTTTTTTTTTATTTTATTTTTCTTGCTTCCCAGTGAAATAATCTGTGTCTTTGGTTCACACTACAGTGGTGAAGGTCACTATTTTTTCCTGAAAAATTTTTGTTGCACATTTATACTCCCCATCTAAGATTCTGAAGCTCTTCATATTGCTTTCATTGGCAAGTTTACATTTCAAGTTACAAAGCTAAGAAAAAAAATCTTAAAAAATTCTCTAACAAGAATGCTCTGACTTAATATTTCTGGACAGGCAAGACTGAAGTATGAGGAAGGACAGCTTGATCAACTAGTTGCCACTCTCTATCATAATAACAAAGAAGGAGAAAACTGATTTTCCTTTGATTCCATGCATCTGACCCCTGAAAAGACTACACTGTACAAAAGTGACTTGAAATGTATGCTGGTGGAAATGAAGCTGGCAGTGCTGGGAGACAGTCAACTATGAGGCAAAAGGTAGATAGAAAGTGAAGAAACACAGCTGAATAGTGTGACAGTAGAAAAGCATCAACTTTACTGGAAGATTAAAAGATGAAAGCAAGAAAGGGGTAATGTATCTACGTAGTGTCAGCAGTATTCACATTAATAAATCAAACTGGGTATGGGCTTGAACATTATCTTGGTGTAGTCAAAATATTTGTTTCTCAGTTGTTTCTCGCTATGGTTTTGACACAGGTCAGGTAACTTTTTCTCAGAAAATTCCCAGGCGCCACTACAGAATGATCCAGGGTCTGTAATGCCCCCACAGTCAGCGCAGACAGCTCAAAGATTATTTTCAGGGTAGCAGAGTGGGGCCAAGGCAATAAGGGACTTCAGCCTCCTTCAGCTGCAGAGAATTTCTGAGTGTATTTTGCTACTATGGAGTACAATCTTTAACAAAAATGAGGAGGAAATGAGTAAAAGGTCTTTAAAAGAATCAAAATAATGTCATTCGTCATTTCCGCTCCAAATGCCTTAGCATCACCAAGTTCAAATGTGTAAAGTGGAGAACAAGAAAGAGGATGAAGTTTAACGCAGGCTTTTTGTGGTTGTGGATAGATAAATGGTTCTGGAGTTCAGAGTTTGGGATTCATCCCAGTTATTTGGTTTTAGTCTCACTGTGGCAAAGTGACAACAGGGCATTTTCTATGCAATCTTTGTTAACCAACTGAAACTTAACATGCAAAATCAACAGCAGTTTCCACTTCAGAACTTACAAAAGGATGTTAAGATGGATAACTTTATGCAGGAGGTTGTCTTTTATGCCAGGTGTTACATTATTTCACATGCAACCCTTTTATTTCTGGTATTGTATTGCCTTACACTAATTGTCACCTGTTCTTTAATTTATTGCCTTACTCAGGCCCTGAGCAGCTATTCCTTTAAAGACATCTTTCAATACAAACACTGATTTTTAATCATCAAATCAATAGTACGCAAAAAAAAAATAGAAAGTACAGTCACTGTGAAACAAAAGAAGACAGAACTGGCCCATACTTATCAAAATGCTACTGCTGTGTCTGTGGCAAGAAACATAAGTGTTACAGTAAAGGTGAAGATTTAGAAAGTGACTTTTCAAAATTTAATGCACCATGTGGACTCAGATTGCACTTAAGATTTGCTATGCATAAAACCAGAAGAGAGTCATGAAGGGAATTATTTTCTCTAGATCAGATTTTATTCTTGAATGGACATATTTTTCTTGTAATATTAAAAAACAAATACATTATATTTGACTATCCAAATGTGAATTTTAGCACTTTTACTGTATTAATTACAGTTGTTTTTACATAGAAAAGTGTCTTGTACATAAAACTTGCCTTTTTAATTTCTCATATGCTTTAATATAAAATTATTTTGAAAAAAGCTTTCTGATATGTAATGTTTTATAATTAACATAGAATTATGTATTTTATAGCTGTGCAAAATTTAAACCTGTACAGGTAGGATGTAAAAACCTACAAGTGGATGTAAAAAGCTACAAGTAGATGTAAAAGACCATCTTAGTTTCCATAACCCGTCCTTTCCTACTGATGGACTATATGATTTTAGATCAGATTCTTTAAAGAAAAAGCACTGAGAGTAAATTTCCTTAAAGCTTTCCTTAGAATTCATATTAACTTCATATCCTGATATAATGGAACCCTTCTGAAGCATGAAATAATTGCATGTAGCTTTATGTCAAATAAAAATGGTTAGAGTATTGAGATAATTAAACCACTCATCTGTACCAGTGGCTATGTTCATCAACTTAGGTTCTTGCTGTCTTTCAGAATGAGTGGGCTTCTATGTGTGTCATCCATCTCTGGTATTTCAGAAGTCTACAGCCAACATAAAAAAGTGAAAATAAAAGGTACAGCAGTATTTTCCACTCATCTTACAGCATAATCTCTTTTATCTTTTTTTTTAAAAATGGCTACATTTACATTAACTGACTCTTGCATACAAGTCATAATGTCAAGAAATCCATTTGTTCTTTGCTAAAACTTATCGTAATGTCAAAGCTGGATTTATGGACAAGTCTGTTGTCACCTTGATGCCTGAACCCTTTCATTTACTGCAAGAGTTCCAGGACAGGTTGTGATAGTTACACTAGGTCAGAATAATAATGTCACTAGGATCACAGTCCCTGACAGTAGCCTATTTGTCTCATTTAAATAAAGAACACCATTGGTGAAAATTACATACTGAAACAGTTATGTACAAAGGGCAGTAGAACATGACCATGCAGGACATAAAGAACCAACATTGACACAAAGCATGACCTACTTGCTCCAATTTGCTAGCTAACTGGGTTTTTTTGTATTCTTTTCAAAACAACCTCCAGCATATGAGAATTTATCACAAACATGAGAATACTTATCATATTTATGAGAAATAAAATAAAAATATTTTTCTTGTACCAATTTTGAAAAAAGGAAATGCTAATAAGTATGAGGGTATATATGGTGCTGCTTTTCTCATGACATGATAAATGCTGTGACAAGTACCTACATGATATACTTTTCAGATACATCAGAAACAATCTATAATAGTTTTCTCCTTGATGTCTAAAAAAGTCTTTTCAGTTCCTTGAGAAGAACTCCTAAACTACTTCAGGTATTCACATACTAGGTATTGCAGATCACTGTGAAATTTAAAAGTGTATAAATATAACCAGTTACCCCTGAGTACAAATTAAGGACTGGAATACAGTATCACCATGACAAAACTCATTTTAAACAGCAGACACCCACCTGTTCAATGGCCAATTCATTAAATTTAGCAGCTCAAGCTAGAAACCTATTTTTCATCCACAGTGAATGAGAGGAGATGGGTAACTAAGACTGAAGTTCCTAGTGTTGCATGTTCTAATGTAGGCAGAAAGTAAAGCCAGCTAGTAAGAAATACTTTCACAGCTTGTCCTTTACCTGATGCATTCAGCCTAAGATCACCCAGTGTTCCTCCATTAAATGTTGTAGAGCACCTCTGAAAAACCTCTGATGCAGTGCTACACATGCACACAGCGCTGCATGACCCATAATACCTGTGATGTGACCTTTCTATGCACTGCCATCTCTCCAGTTCCCCCACAGCATACTGTGTGTGTCTCCAGCCTTATGATGCCACATAACAAGGTGATCTGGAAACAATGATGAAAGGAATGCTGTACACTGCCCAGAGCTAGGCAATTACACATGGTCCTGAGCTGCATGCCTCTAGAAACTGGAATTTATGGCTCAAAGCCTCTGCTTTACAGAGGATCTAAATTTTTCCCTGAGTGAAAATAATTGTATCTGTATTTTCTCACTGAATATAGATGAATGAGCAACTGGTGATAGTCTGAGGGGGCTCAAACTCCAACTCCTCAGAACAGATTGTTTTATCCTATCAATCATGATTAAGGAGTGAAATTTTCCAAAACAGAACAGGGGTAAAAAGTTTTCTTTCAGAAGCAGCAAAAATTGCCAAATGCTCTAAACATGTTATTTAAGTTGGGTCACAATGCATTAGAAACACAGCAAACATGATACCAGAAATAATATGTCAGATTCTATTTATATAGGAAGCATTACAATATTTTCCAGGAAACTACTTAGACTGATGAAAAGCAAGCACAGTAGCTAAACCATAATTTTTGGAGACAGCTAGTCTTCTGAAAATTAATGCAATCCTTCAATATTGCAGTAAGATTACCGTTCTTATTACAGATAGGACCTTTCAAGACGTCTACTCTTCCATTCAGCATTTGTGTTGTATGGGTAATCTGTAATATGGGTAATCTGAGAGTTTTGATGGAAGTTCATACTACCATGTCAAGTATGACATAAGGTAAGAAACCTGACATCAACCACAAAGTAACAAGTTTTTCTGCAGATTTTTTCCATAGACGCATTTCAGAGCAAAAAAAGACCTCCCCAACCCACACACCTGAAGACACACATGAAGCAAATCACACATTTTCTATCTTGACATCAGAGTTTAGCCCATTCCTACCTCTTTCTGATTGAATTTGCACTCTAGAGATTGAAAGATACATTTTTCACAAATGCACTTTTCTCAAAATACTTTGTTTAATTAATGCATTTTGGAGTTAATACATTATAGTGGGATGGTTTTTGTCTTCCAGAGCTTTCTGGTGATAGAGAAAGAAGAAGAAAAATCTAAGCCAAGGAATACTGTTGGTTCTAGTCCTAAAAGCATTGTTTTATCACAGTTGCGCCTTGGGAAGGGATGTGACAGTTCGCTCCAGTGTGGAAAAAGCTTAAATTTCTAAGCCCCAGATAGAGCTATGAAATAGAAGTCCCTGCATGGCCAGTTCCAAGATTAAGCAATTATGAAAAGGTATGTGGTTCATGGAAAATCTTGCATTCACCTTACATCTTGTAAGGTATGCCATCTTGTAGCTCACGATGGCACACATATGACATGCTAATTCTTATTTTCCTTGCTTTCTTTTTGAATAGAAGAGCAATTTTCACAACATTTATTGAAATAGTGGATGTTTCAAACCTGCATTTCATTTTTAACCAGTTGTAAGCAGGTTCCTTTAGATAATAGTCAGTAATTACTTCAGAAATCACTGGAAAAAGCTCAGAGCTATTATTATCTTGACAGCATATTGCAAGATTAGTGAAACAATTTAACTATATTTATAACTACCTCATGCTGGCATTTGATTCCCATTTGTCCTTAAAATGAAAACAAAGAAAAGTAGTTGCACAGTCACTCTATTTCTGTCTCCCAAGCACAAATAATTCTATCAATTACACTATTATTTTCTTCAAAGTAATGAAAAAGTTCCTGTTAACAAAATTCAAAAGTTCAAATGGATTTAGGTAAATGCCATGAAAAAAACTATGTGAAAAAAAATTGTGATTCAGTTAACACCATACTTACAAAAAAGTATATGGGGATTAAATATATATACCTATGTCATAAACCACTTTTAATGGCTAAATTCTTAACAATCAGATACCTTATTTTGGATAGAATTACACATTTATTCAGGATAATTAATTTTAGTTATGGATCTGATTTGAAATGTCGAGAGACAGAAACATTGACAGCAGCCCAAATCATCTTATGTGATTTTCCATTATTACTGCAAATCTTCAGCTGTACAAGGAGCAAAATAACTGTGGAATTGTCTTTGAATTAGAGAATCACTATGAAGGGTCCTTGAAGGGACCTCAGGAAGTCATCCTATCCATTCACCTTGTTGAAGACAGGTTTAGCTACACCTATATCATTCCTAAGAAATATTTGTCAAACTTGTGTCCTGGCTTTAGCAGTAGCAGTCATTTTTTCTTCTTCGTAGTAACTGGTGCAGCACTATTTTTTTTGAGTTTCAGCCTGGGAACAAAACTGATAACAGGAATGTTTTAGGTACTGCTCAAATGTTTAGCCTGAGCAAGGACTTAGTGAGCCTCATGCTCTGCCAGGGAAGAGGGGAGGCCGGGAGGAAGCAGGGACAGGACATCTGACCCAAACTGACCAAAGAGGTATTCCATATCATAGCATGTCATGCCCAGGATGTAACTGTGAGTTACCTGGAAGGGCTAGCTCTCTCTTGGGGTGGTTGGAGGAGGTATTCGATTGGTGCTGAGTTGGGTGGGGTGTGGTGAGTTTTCTGTTGATGGGTGGTGAGGTGCTGTATTCTCTTCCCTTGTTATTTCCTTTGTCATTATTATTATTGGTGGTAGCAGTAGTGATATGTGTTATACCTTAGTTACTAAACTGTTCTTATCTCAACCTGTGGGAGTTGCATTCTTTTGATTCTCCCCCCATCCCTCTGGAAGCAGGGGAGGGCAAGAAAGGGGGGTTGAGTGAACGAGATGCATGGCTGGGTTTAAACCATGAGAACTTGTTAATAAAATTTCCTCTACTGATGGATTTTCCAGAGGGGCCTTATCTCTGCAGGCACTTCACTGCCATTGTCACAGAGATTTTTTCTTATTCCTGAATCTTCTTGCTCAGTCTTTTCATACTAGCCATGTCACACAAAGTTAACAGGTTTTTGCAACAGCTTTTTGAAATTTTGAAGACTGCTTTCAGACCACTCCTTCAATATTCTCTCTGCAGTTTTCCTTTTTCAGGTCTCTGATTAGTCCTGTCACTCTCCTTTAGACTCCCTCCAACTTCTCCACAATTTTTTGAAAGTGAGATGCTTAAAATGGAAACTACTCAGGATGAGGCCTCGCTATTAGCAAGTACACCAGCAGGATTCTGCCAATTCTTTGGCCAGCTGCATTCCTATTAATGCATCCCATAAGGGCTTTTCTTTTTCTTTTTTACCAGTATAATATCAGTGATTCAGTTCCAGCATGTGACCACTAGAATACATAGATTTTTTTCTGTAAAATTTATCCCATACCAACATACTATACTTGAATAATTGCACTTCATCTTAAAGCACAGTTCCTTTAAGTAATCTTTGCTGTATCTTATGACTCCAAGAACTTTTCTTGACCAAGAGTATTTTGAATTCTAATTCTGTTCTTCAAAATAATTCATCCTTCCAGCTGGTATTAGCTGTAAGCATAGTTAAGTACATTGTCTTCCACTATCCAGGTCATTAATAAAAATATTGGACTGCACATAATTCAGAACAGATACCTGCGGAACTTTTCTTGAGACAAAGAAACACAGAATCTCTCTGAGTACATTTTCCAACCAATTTGCACCTACAGTGTAGTAGTTTTTAATTAAGTCTCATTTTCCTGATGTAGGTTAAGAGTATGTCTCAAAACACAGTAGGAAAATCCTCAGAAAGGTCGAAACCCACCTTAACTTCTGACCTGCAAGTCTGTACTCTTTTCCTTATATATAAATATATATATATAGTGTTAGAATGCTTTCTTCTTTACAAGTACGTGTTAACTGCTACTTATTTCCTCACTCTTTCAGATGATTACAGATGGTCTGGTTATTTCAGTGCTGCACATCACTTGTGCGTACTTCCTGTACTCTCTTTTAAACAAAAAAAAAAAGCAAAACCAAAAAAACAAAACCCAACAACAACAAAAATTAATCAGTCTTCATTTTCCAGTCTTAAAAATTATCTGCTTAGTGTTTTCATTTGAAGATTATCACACACAAATCAGTTGAAAATGTTCTCTTATCCAAACATTCTCATTTATCCCTCCTTTGTTCTGGATTGACAACTTTTTTTTTTTTTTTCCCACAGTAAGTTTGTTAACAGCAAATGGTGTTTATTATTTCAATGTCTTATCAAGATCCATAAGCCATTAAAATATTTGGTCTTCCAAGCATCATTTGTCAATACCTTTCATTTTCCATTGAAAAGATAATTGTATTTCAGTTCCCATTTTATCATACATATACTTTTCCCTCATCATCAATACCATTCCTTGTAAGTTGTATCTCATTTTGTGTTTTTGAGATTTTGATCCTATGCATTTGCTCTGTGCTTTTAAACTTATTTTTGGTAAACTAACTTAGTTTTTGCTTCCTGTGCACTTTCTCCATCCATCTGAGACAAACGAAAACCTCACAATTCAGAAAAGTTTCCATTTGTCTTTCTTTCCTTTGGTTAGTTTGAGCTTGTGCTCATAAGAAAAAGCCAGCTATACTTTGTATCTTCTTTTTTTTTTTTACACTCACCTTCCTCCCTCTGAGTATATATATGTCCTCCTGGCAACCTGATTTTTTTACCTTTTCTTTAATTTCTTTTTTTTTTTTTTTTACACTCACCTTCCTCCCTCTGAGTATATATATGTCCTCCTGGCAACCTGATTTTTTTACCTTTTCTTTAATTTCTTTTTTTTTTTTTTTTACACTCACCTTCCTCCCTCTGAGTATATATATGTCCTCCTGGCAACCTGATTTTTTTACCTTTTCTTTAATTTCTTTTTTTTTTTTTTTATGCCATTTTACCTCTTTCTCCTATCAAGTCTTGAATACTGTTGTGTTGTGATTATCACATTAAGATGGCCTTTCACCTTTTCATTCTTATCCAGTGTCTCCATGTTGGCTGGAATCAGTTCTGAACGGCTGTATCATTTCCCCAACACTCTTATTACTTTTGAAAACAAATTGTCTGTTCTGAATGGTTTTGTCATCTTTTCACAGAAAGCCTTATCCACCTGAACTTCTTTTTGGACTCTTGTAGATCCTAATCAGAGACAGCTCCATTGTTTTCTTCCCCGTTCATCTCTACTCAGAGATTTTCAGCAAGCTTCCTTCCTTTTATTTTCTGTCTTAGCAAGCACACCCATTCTTGATCTTCAAAGCAATACGCCTCCTTCTTTTCATTACCTGCCTTTCTTGTACAAGCTATTCCTCTTTTATATTAACATTCCAGTCATAGGAATTATCTTACCATGTCTTTGTTATATCAATTAAGTCATAAACTTGACCATCTAGTAAGAATCTCAGCCCTTCTTTCCTTCCCATACTTCTTGCATTAATAGACTTATAGCAGGATGTTTTGCAGACTGACATACTACTTCTGATGTCTTTATATTATCAAAATAAGAGTACTGTTTCCTTTCCTCAGTTGTAAGGTTTTGTCCACATTACTGTTCCTTGTTGCCACTTGTCTATTGGCATTTTTCAACTACCCCCTACCTTCCTAGTCCTCATTTAAAGCCCATTTCATGACATGGTTTCAAAGATAGATTTGGAAGACAATAGGGTTTTAGGCAAAAAAAATTATTTGCCAAGTGATCCATTATTCAAGAGATTATGATATGCTGAATTTGTTTTAGCTTTGGTTTTGTGGTTTGTGTGTGTGTGTGTTTTGGTTTGGTTTGGTTTGGCTTTTTGGGGCTCTGAGTTGAATACTCCCAAAGGTCTCTCATCTAGCGTTGTACAGTTTCTAGAAAGAAATTATACACTTTTTTTAAGTATTCAACACTTCAATTTCATAATGTCCTGGGTTCAGCTGTAACAATTATTCTTCTTAGTAGGTGGTGCAGTGCTGTGTTTCAGCTTTAGTCTGAAAACAATGCTGATAGCACACTAATGTTTTAGTTGTTGCTCAGTAGCGCTTACTCTGATCAAGAACTTTCCATTCTCTCAAGCTTTGCCAGTGAGGAGAAGTAGTCCATACCACAGCACATCATGCCCAGTATATAACCAGGGGCGGTTACCTGGAAAGTCCAGATCACTGCTTTGATTGGGCTTGGTATCAGTCAGCAGGTAGTGAGCAATTGTATTGTGCATCACTTGTGTTTGTGGGGTGTTTTTCCTTTCCCCTTTTAATTTTATATTCTATTCCCTTGTTATTTCCCTTCTCTTTAGTAGTACTAATAGTAGTTTTGTATTATAGCTGTTATATAAATATAATATTTTTATATTATTACTTATATTTATATAATATATAAATGATTCAGAGAGGATGCCTTCAACACCTGAGCCGGGTCAGTGTCCAGCAGCATCAGCTCAGAGCGACAAGAGCCACCGAGGGAGCCTCAAGTCCTCGACAGGACTTGACCGGGAGCTGGCAGCTTAGCTGGGGCGAGCAGGGACTCACAGGAGGTGGAGCCACGAGGAGCGGCACCAGCCCTGACGGGATGAAAACCTGCCCCAGGTAGGGTGAGCGACCAAGAAAGCGGGCGGCAGTGAGCACTCGGCGTAGGACCAGGGCCCGGTCTGGGAGCTCTGCTCTGGCTGCCCCGGAGATGGCCAGCGTAGGCACCCAGACAGAGCCGATGAGAGGGGAGGCTGCAGTGCAGAGCTCAGAGTGTAGAGAGTGCCTGCACCGGTCTGCTGAGGGGAGGGTGCACAATGGGCAGGGCTGCACTCGGTGCTCCCTGGTGGAGGTCCTGCCGTAGCAGGACCTGAGCTGCGGGACGCAGTCAGTAGGCTGCAGGGAAGATGAGAGTAAGCAGCACTGCTTGCTCCAGGCCCAAACTGTGCAGGGGCCTCAAGTATCCACTGTAGCTCATGGAGGGGAGGAGGCCGCTAACCCAGGAAGCTGAGAAATAGTAACAAAAAAGAAAAAAAAAACAAAAAACACCGACAAAAACAGAAGGAAGAGGACAATTAAAATCAAGGGGCTTCCTTGTAAATCTGTTGTCCCCTCCCACAACTGTTTTGCTGTACTTCAGGGGGCTGATGAGGAAACACACTTGCACCATGAACAGCTGGCTGGTGCACTGGTAAAGAAGATCTCTACTGGTGCTGCCAGGAAAAAGCGGTGGGTCATAGTAGTAGGGGGTTCTTCTTTGAAAGGCAGAGAAGCAGTCATCTGTCGGCCTGACCGAGTCTCCAGGGAGGTGTGCTGACTACCAGGGGCTCGGATCAGGGATGTTGCAGGGAGTCTGCCTGCTCTAGTAAGCCCCACTGACTATTACCCACTTCTAGTTATACATGTGGGTGCTAGAGATATAGATAGCAGTAGCCCAGAGAACATAAAAAAGGACTACAGAGCCCTGGGAGAGGTGGTTAGGGGCTCTGGAGCTCAGACTGTCTTTTTGTCAATTCTCCAGGGTAAAGGGGAGGACCTTAAAAAGGCTAGGAGGATTGGCCAGGTTAATAAATGGCTTGAACAGTGGTGCCATAGTCAGGGGTTTGGGTATNGAGTCTCCAGGGAGGTGTGCTGACTACCAGGGGCTCGGATCAGGGATGTTGCAGGGAGTCTGCCTGCTCTAGTAAGCCCCACTGACTATTACCCACTTCTAGTTATACATGTGGGTGCTAGAGATATAGATAGCAGTAGCCCAGAGAACATAAAAAAGGACTACAGAGCCCTGGGAGAGGTGGTTAGGGGCTCTGGAGCTCAGACTGTCTTTTTGTCAATTCTCCAGGATACAGGGGAGAACCTGCCTATTAGACTGTTCTTATGTCACCCTAAGGGATTTACATTCTTTCGATTCTCTTCCCCATCATGCCTGGAGCTGGGTGGAAGGGAAGAGGTGAGTAAACAGTTCTTTTTGGCACCCAACTTGGGGCCTGAAGACTTGAGATAGAATCATTACCCTTTTTCCAGTCATCAGGAACTTCACCTGACTGCCACGATTTTTGAAATATGATGGACCAACTTCATGTGCCAGCTCCTTCAGGACCCATGGATGGATTTCATCAGGTCCCATGGACTTGTGTACGTTCAGGTCCTTAAGATGGTCTCGAACCAGATCCTCTCCTACAGTGGGCCCAAGGTCTTCATTCTCACAGTCCCTGTGTCTGCCTTCCAAGACTTGGGTGGTGCAGTCAGAGTCTTTGCCATTGAAGACAAGCAAAGAAGTCATTAAGAACCTCAGCCTTCTCCAAATCCTGGATACCCAGTTCTCCTGATAGCTTCCAGAGGGGGCCTCCCTACCTGTTGTCCTGACCCACAAACTCTCTGTTGACTGATCACCTGTCTGCAGACAGAGTTCCATACTCTCCAGCTATCTCTAACATAAATAGCGACTCCCCCTCACTGCCTGCCAGGCCAGTCTTTTCTAAAGAGCCTGTAACCTTCCATTCCAACACTCCAGTCATAGGAACTATCCCACCATGTTTCTGTGATGCCTATTATATCATACCCCCATAGACGTGCACAAAACTGTAATTCCTCTTGTTCCCAGTACTGTGGGCGTTTGTATAGAGGCGTCTGAGCCAAGATCCAGATGAAGCTGGCTCAGTGGCTGGAGTGTCTGGAATATCTCTTCATTGCTCCAAGCATTTACTGTAAGTGCTGGCAAATGGCTGGGTGTGTTGGGATGGAATGTTGCCCCCCTCCCCCAACACATCTAGTTTAAATCATCCTTGACCAGCCTGACAAACCTCCTACCAAAACTGCTGTTCCGCTTCTTTGTCAGATCAGCTCTACCAGCCCCCAGTAGACCTGGCCTACTAACTTGGCTCCCTTGTTCAAGACACCCAAACCCCTGACTACGGCACCACCCTTCTAACTGTTTATTAACCTGTCCAATCCTCCTAGCCTTTCTAAGGTCCTCCCATTTATCCTGGAAAATTGATGAAAAGACAGTCTGAGCTCCAGAGCCCCTAACCACCTCTCCCAGGGCTCTGTAGCCCTTTATGTTCTCCAGGCTACTGCTATGTACATCACTAGCCCCCACATGGATCACTAGAAGTGAGTAATAGCCAGTGGGGTTTACTAGAGCAGACAGCCTCTCTGCAACATCCCTGATCCACGCCCCTGGTAAGCAACACACCTCCCTGGAGACTGTGTCAGGCTGACAGATGGGTGCTTCTGTTCTTTTCAAAATAGAGTCCACTACTACTATGACTCATCTCAGCAATTGACCAAATGATAATGACAGATCTGACCAGAGTGTGTCTAATCATGTTTGTGATAACCATTCATTGTTTTGAATTAATAGTCACTCATCACAGTGTTTATTTATTTGCTCTCAGAATTGCACTTGGTCTCACAGTTTCATTACATCACACTTTACTTGCAATGAGTGTTTGTTGTTTTAGTATTTCTCAGCTTCAGGGCCTGGGCTATGGTTCTCATTTTATTGTACTTTAGGGTAATGACTTGTAATACAATCAAATCATTGATCAGGAGACTGATCTGATACGTGTTCCCAGCATTGCCATCACCTCTATACTTTGGAAGCCGTGTAATGGGAATTATTAGTTATTACATCTATTTTTTTCCCCCTTAGAGGGCCAAGCTATGGAGTAGACATTCTCCCACAGCTTCTACTCCCCCACCAGGCTATTTACAATGGCATCTGAGAATTTTAAAGATTTTTAATATCCTTTGAATACCCTTGAAACCAGACTGGTCCTGTTGCTGGAACCACCATTTTGCCAAATATGATTCAGGTCTTGTTTAAGGTTAAAGAACTATCTCAGAATACCACCAAGACATCTCCAAGGTTGGATAGGCATGAGTGGCAGGGTGTGTGGAATCATATGGGCAGTGACCAGTTGGCACCTTCTGTGCTTTGGAACTTCATCCCTGAACAAGTGCAAAATCCAGAAAAACTAGTAAAAGATTTAGAAAAGACATGCTGCCAGTACTGGAAAGGTACAAATAACCACAACGTGATGGGGCTTGGCCTATGACTACAGACCTCTGCTCAACACTATCCAGTGTTTCCCCCTCAAGGGGAAAAGAATGTCTCTGGATCTGATGGAAAAGCAACAGATACAGTGGCTACTCCATCCCAGAGTGACTGGACTTTCGCTCTGTAGTTGCTCCTCTCTCCTTGCTTTTTAATTACTGAGTTAGAGTCTCTTTTGACACCTAACTCTCCACAAGGTATATCAGCATTAAAACAAAGAAAAAAAAAAAACAAACAAAAAAAACCTGTGTCAAAGTAAGGAATTTCTCCTTTCAAAGCTGTACAGAGAAACCAAGTTCTCAGGGACATGGCTGTATGTGCATATTTAAGATAATTCTTATGGATATGCTATGCCAATTAGATTTGAATTTTTATAAATTCGATTATTATACATGTTGATGAGAACATGAACATGAACCTACAGTGTGTGCTTGCAGCCCAGAAAGCCAACCGTATCCTGGGCTACATCAAAAGGAGCGTGACCAGCAGGTCAAAGGAGGTGATCCTGCCCCTCTACTCTGCTCTCGTGAGACCTCACCTGGAGTATTGTGTGCAGTTCTGGTGTCCTCAGCGTAAAAAGGACACGGAACTGTTGGAACAAGTCCAGAGGATGGCCACGAGGATGATCAGGGGACTGGAGCATCTCCCGTATGAAGACAGGCTGAGAAAGTTGGGACTGTTTAGCTTGGAGAAGAGAAGGCTGCGTGGAGACCTCATAGCAGGCTTCCAGTAAGGAGGCCTATAGGGCTGCCAGAAAGGGACTCTTCATTAGGGACTATAGTGACAGGACAAGGGGTAACGGGTTCAAACTTAAACAGGAGAGGTTTAGACTGGATATAAGGAAGAAATCCTTTGCTGTGAGGGTGGTGAGGCACTGGAATGGGTTGCCCAAGGAAGTTCTGAGTGCTCCATCTGTGGCTGTGTTCAAGACCAGGTTGGACAGAGCCTTGGGTGACACGGTTTAGTGTGGGGTGTCCCTGCTTATGGCAGGGGGGTTGGAACTAGATGATCTTAAGGTCCTTTCCAACCTTAACTATTCTATGATTCTATGTTCCTTTAAATTATTTTTCAAATGCATGTTTTTTTTGCCCATAGACATACACATCAAGATATGCTGTTACATCATACATTTATCTTATAAATCAATATTTCATCTGCAAGTGCCTNCCTTTAAATTATTTTTCAAATGCATGTTTTTTTTGCCCATAGACATACACATCAAGATATGCTGTTACATCATACATTTATCTTATAAATCAATATTTCATCTGCAAGTGCCTTTAATTTTTTTCATTGCTGTTCTTTTGATACATTTCCTTTACACAATCATATGAAAAGTATTATTTTACAAAATAAATAATTAATTACTTGTAAAAATATCTCTCTACTGTACTAACTTGCCATTTACCCAAAATAAATGTTGTCAGCAACAGCATACCACAGCTATCTAAAAAGACTGTTAAAGATGTTTTTAAAGGTGAAGTGGATCACCCGGTTTTAGATTTTCAACAAACTCCTCTTTGATTCCAGATATAAAATTACAAGCAGAAGTCTTTGCAGAGATCGACAAGGATAGTATATACTTTATAAGGGCCCTAGCCATGTGATCATCACTAAACCAAAATGATTGAAGAGCACAACAGAGAGAGCAAACAGCAGTGTGCACTGTACAGTATCTGGTTCAGTTTTGTTTATTCTCTTTGCCTTTGAGTTCAATGAAAGTTCTTCTGTCTTTTTTGTGTTTAAGATCTTAAAGAACCAAATTAAACTTATGGGAAGCTATCATTAACATTTATGATGAAATATGCTGCAGCTACAATATGCTGAATATTTCATAGGGCTTATAAAATTAGTGACCTTTTTGGTAAAGTTAGTGACACACAGAGCTCGAAAGCCAAACTTCTTCAGGAAAACCCAAAGTGACACGACAAAGGGCTGTCATTCTAAGATACTGTTTTTTATTGTATTTGATGTTTGCTTAGACATATTTGATATGTCTGTTTTCACATCTCTTCTCCTTTAGTAGCAGTTGTGCTCTGATGAGGCATAACACCTTTAATTTACAGGCTTCTTTTATTCTTCTTCTCACTACAGTGAAAAAAATTCTGACAGCATAAAAGTGGTCCTCCCATCCACTTGAACCGAGCCCAAATTTCACAGTTTGGATGGAAACTTCTGACAAAGTAATTAATGCTAAAGTAAACAGTTACCAAGAATGTCTGTCTGCAATATGAATGCTCTGGATTGAGGCTTTATTTACTTTACACTTGTATCTACTTAACCTTCTTTAACCTACTCATCTATCAAGAAAATATACAGCTATGCTTAGTGACTAGGATTTAATCTAATAGAAATTTTGAAGCTCAGGAAAAATTAAATTCATGTAACATGCATTATGTCCTCATAAAGTTTATAACTCAGTGAATAATGACACAGCTTTAACTACTGAACTAATGTAAGAATTTGTCGTAACGTAGGAGTGTTAGTGCTTAAGTGAAATATCTGCTCATGCTGTCAGAACTTGCTTACTTGAACCAATTCAATCCTTCTGTACACATCCTTGAAAATTTGTGTGTATAAAGAAATTAAAATGAACTTCCTAGTGTTGCTTTCCATGCAGGAAAAAAGGCAGTAGTAAAGGGAAGAATTTAACAAAATTCAGTAAAGTCTTGAAAGTCTTGGCTATTTTCCTCTAAGCTCTATGATATTAGAAAGTTTTGGTTGGCTGGTTGGTTGGTGTGAGAGACTGCCCGCTAAGGATTAAACACTGTCAAAATGCAAAATAAAGCCAGTTTACTTCATTTTGCATGGAGCTTTTAAAGCTGTGGTCTAGGGAATGTGTTTTATTAGCTAATAACCACCTGTCACTTCTAACTATATAAGCCATTTGCTAGAGAGAGCAATTAAACCAAAAATTCTCAGAGGATCATTTGAAGAAACAAATAATAGACAATAAGGGAAAGGAAGTTGATATAGACAAATATTATTTATATCACAAATCAAAACCACCTTATTCTTAGCACTGAAATTCTCTTGGATATTACAGTTATGATTGGATGCATATATTATTTTGATTCTGAAATTATTTTACTCAGTACATGTAGTCATGTATAGACATGCTTTTGTGACTTGAAAGAAAGTGGTTATATATTTGCAGCTGGTTTTCTTTTCCATTTCTTCTGCCCTTTCACTTTCAAACAAGACAGGTCAAAGAGGAAAGTGATGAATAATTCAAAACACTGAAATCAGAAGACAGAGAAAAGCCCAGACAGTTCCAGGTATTAGCTGTTTCCTCTCATTCAAGCATTTGCAATTCTTTTTTCCCTGGATAAAGACAGGAGTTTATGTCTTTTCCCATTCTTGGACAACACTTATAAAAGTGTGACGTGATAAAAAAAAAAAAACACAAAACCTGTGAAGATGTTTATGCTGCTGTTTTCCTATAAAGTTTAACAAAGATGAAGAACTTTTTATATTAATAGTATGGTGCCATTTCCCCTATTTAACACAGTTGGTTTACATGGTTTGTTGTTTTGAGTTTAAAATAATTTTATCCTTACACGATTTTGTTAGTGTGTTTGCAGGAGTGCTTATGTCTTACAGCAAAGCAACCATTTCTAAGTACATTTAAGACACAACCTTAATAATTTTATTTAAGTGGAAGAATTTCTTAATTTGTAATTTCTTACAGTGTTTGTTGAACAGACATATGAAAAGACCTGAATCAGTTATCTGTAAAACAGTCGTCTCCAGACCATAATGAATATGCACTTTTAAGATAATCACTTAATGTTCTTTAGATGTTTAGTTCCTTATGTTTATAAAGATGAAGCAGACTTCACGTTACACTTAAACATTCTCCTACGCTGCAGATCCAGAGTCAGATTTGGTTTGTTCCCTCCAACTGTGAAAATGCCTAATGAAACCACCTTGTAGCACATTTCATTATTTTCAAGCTACATCATTTCAGTTAATACTTTGTTTCAGTGAAGATGGCAGTGAAAGAACATGCCATAGTTTACATAAATTTCTTTGCTTATTTAGGATTTTCAACCTAGCATTAGCTTTTGGGCATACATGTGGCACTTACAAACAGAGGCAGAGCCACCCAGTGAATGCCAATTGATTTTACAGAGTTGGATTTTTTTTTTCCTATCGTAAGTTTAGTCCTTCAGGCATGATAAGTCACATCAAGGGGTTTTGTGTAGTGTTTAATCTCCTTAGGTCATTTAGATGTTCTTTATATTACATAATCTTTTGATGTGCACTTAGGGATAGTTTCTTTCCCTCATATTCCCCTATTCAAGTGGATATGGTTCACATTCAACTTCTCCCTTACTGTTGACAGAGGGATACTGCACTGCATATTTGATAGAGGCCTAACAGCATTCTTTGCCTTATTAAAAGCTGGTAAGACAATGTCTTCCAGCAAAGCAGACATCCCAGGCTGAAAGTTTCATAAGTAACCGTCTAAGAACTTGAGGATGGGGCAAAATGAGCAGAGATGAGAAACTGTTACATTGCAGGACACAGCACAAAGGCTGAAAGTAAACATCACAGAAATTGCAATTAGAATGAAGTTTAAAACATTACGCTATCCATGATTCCACCCTCCATGGCAAAATTCATTTTGTTCACTGTGTTTCCATAGGTAGGAAATTTAGAGAGTGGGTATAACAAGAAAACCTCAAAACTATCGTTTATGTGCTTTCCTCTTCCCCCAAAATAGCATGTATATGTCTAGCAACTTGTAGATCCCCCCCAAAAAACAAAACAAAAACAAAACAAACAAACAAAAACAGATAAAGAAAGGAGTAACTATAAAAGATCACAAATAATTTGAGGTAATGTTAGTCATGTTTAGCATTATATTAGGCTTGTAACTTATTACTATTCAAGCATTGTATTGTGGTAACTAAACAGATGCTATAATCCGTGTTAAATTAGACACCCATTAATCTAGACGAAAATAATAAAAATAAAGTGTTCAGGGTTCAACAACAATAGATTTCTGTTTCTGACAGAATAAGAAAATAAGATACTAGATTTAAAACTTCCAGTAGTACCACATTCCCTTCAAAGCAGAAAATAAATTAGAAAAATAAATAATGTCAACTGCATGACATTTTTATACATTTGGAATTTTAAAAGACATCTTAGAAAGTCAAGTGGACAGAAGAATGGTAAGGTTCACAAAGCTACATGGTAATTGCAGTTGATAGTATCCTACTTTGATTGCACACTGGATGGTATGCAACAGCATGAAAAATATAGGCAAGCACAATACTATATATATATAGTCAGTATATTTAAGCTCTGGGAACAAGATGATTCAAAAACATGGCATTGAGCAATAACCGATACAATGGCAGCAGTATCTTAGGACATTCAGTATGGAAAAGCTACATTATCTTTGTGAATTGCCTGGCAATGTAACTTTAGTTTCAATAATTTCGATGTTGCGATTACTCTATGTGCATAGGAATGTAGCCAGTTGCATCTGACAGTAAAAGCGCAAATTAATTTCTTTAGGTTCTAACGGATGTATATCTAGGACACCTTCAGAAATGTTGCAAATAGTGGTTTTGTAAATTTTTTTGCAAATAAAATTTTCTAATCTGAGTGCTGCTATAGAACATTCCTTGATTTGTCCCTGTAACTGCATGTCCTGCGTTCAGCAGTTGCAGTCAGTTTTTCTTCTCTTTAGTAGCTGGTGTTTTGACTTAG
>NDXB01021285.1:0-32500 GCA_002631895.1 Agapornis roseicollis
GCACAGCTACAGGTTGGGCAAAGAGGAGATTGAGAGCAGCCCTTCAGAGAAGGACTTGGGGGTAGCGGTCAATGAGAACATGAACATGAGTCAGCTGCAGTGTGCACTCGCAGCCCAGGAAGCAACCGTATCCTGGGCTGCATCAAAAGGAGCGTGACCAGCAGGTCAATGGAGGTGATCCTGCCCCTCTACTCTGCTCTCGTGAGACCTCACCTGGAGCATTGTATGCAGTTCTGGTGTCCTCAACATCAAAAGAACATGGAGCTGTTGGAACAAGCCCAGAGGAGGGCCATGAGGGTGATCAGGGGACTTGGAGCATCTCCTGTATGAAGACAGGCTGAGAAAGTTGGGACTGTTCAGCCTGGAGAAGAGAAGGCTGCGTGGAGACCTCATAGCAGCTTTCCAGGATCTGAAGGGGGCCTATAGGGATGCTGCAGAGGGACTCTTCATTAGGGACTGTAGTGACAGGACAAAGAGTAATGGGTTCAAACTTAAACAGGGGAAGTTTAGATCGGATCTAAGGAAGAAATTCTTTCCTGTAAGGGTGGTGAGGCACTGGAATGGGTTGCTGAAAGAAGCTGAACACCCTGGCAGTGTTCAAGGTCAGGCTGGACAAAGTTTTGGGTGACATGGTTTACTGTGAGATGTCCCTGCCTAAGGCAGGGAGGTGGAACTACATGATCTTAAGGTCCTTTCTGATCCTAACTATTCTGTGATTCCATAATCTGGGTAGCCACACTAAACCAAATCAAAGTAACAATTCTGAGCTTGCTAGGCTTCAATGCTTTAATTCTGTTGTATATTAGTAATCTCTCAATACTGCAGCGTCACCAGCAATTATGTAACTAAAAATGAGGGAAAGAAATGCACAGGTGAGGGGAAGAGAAGGGAAAGGGAGAGGAAGGGAGAAGAGGACAGATCTGTAATTCCCAAATTTGCAGTTTAAAAAATGGTATAAATGCTTTTTGTATGCTTTGTACAGTAGTCAGGATATTATGTCTTTGTCTCAACCACCCATTAGACACTTGCAGCTACCATTCCCCACCCAAGCCTTCCAATCTCTATTTTGAATCATACAAAAAAAATCTGTTCCCATCTAACTAGCATGTAAAACAAAACCAGAAGACCAATGCCAACTTCAGGTATCACAGAGACTCTTTTCTGCATTGAATTCCTCATTTAAAATGCAATCCAGAAAAAATGTTGACTTTAAATGTTTCAGTCTCCCTCTACACATTATGAAGGCAGGGTAAAGACACGGACTTGTCTTTACCAAAGTCAGGGTAAAGACAAGCCCATCTTTAATGTGTTGCTGTCTTAGATGATGGTGCTGTTAACCTCCAGTTTAAAACCAGTTCTGTTTATGTATGAGTTTATATATGTGCTTCTTTCATCTTTATTAACCCCTTGGTGGCCAAACACAACCCAGTTTTTTTGAAGCCAGCATTCTTTGAAGTGCTGGCATTCCAGTGCACACTGATACTTCAAAGAGGGCTCACTTAAGTGCATGGTACAGTAGTAATCATGTATTCTACAACCATTACCTTATCTGAGACTGATCTTATTTTGATCAGTCTAAAGCTGCACTTTAAAAGATGTCACTCTCAGACACAGTTCATTTCTTGTTGCAGTTTCATCAAGATTAATTGTAATTAAACTGAAAACTACTCCTCCATCAGAAACTAACATGAAAACTTTATTTTGCCTTTGAGCAAAATTAGTTCAGACATGATTCAGACATGGAAGAATGGATGTATTGCAAATTTGCAAGCAGATGCTTTGACTTTGCTTCTTGTAAGTATTTCCAGGTCTCATACACCTTACACCTGATAACAGTCAACAACTTTTGTTTTTCAAAATAACTCTAGTTAATACAGATCCCATAAACTATTATTCATATTGAAAATAAAAACTACCATAACATACAAAAAATAGGTACAATGCACTTCAATGGAGTTTTCTTGCTATTTGTCTGATAATGTGGAAATTTAGGCTGCAATATGAGCAATAGAATATAACAATACAGGTTGGAGGCTATATAATAAAGGAGCCAGCTCAATCTCCATCTCCTTAGCTATTCCTACTGGTTCTGACGCTTTCACCTCAAGCATATGCGTAGACAGAACCTATATCTTTTCTCATTAATTACAGCTTCATTAAAGTTTCTGTGAGGAATAAAGTAACTTGAAATATTATGACTCGGATTAATTCTTTCCAGTAGTTTGGAATTTGAGATTATCATCTTTCAGCACTTGTGGATATACAGATCAACTCTTGACCAAACTAAGAAAATTTCCTCAGATGTGTTGTTTTGTTTGTATATCGTTCTAACCCCAGAAGTATTAAACGCAGGAATTACAGCAAAGCTTTTCCCAAAAAAACAAATCTTAGATTTGACCTGCACCAAACATTCTAGCTTCACTACCATCTCTTCTAGAAGAGCCAGAATGAAATTAGATTCCCACATACCTGCACTTTAAGAGCTGTGCTAACCTGTATCCTTTTTTTATAGATCTCTTAACAGCCAGATACTTCTTTTGCTTCCATAAAAATGTAATAGTGCCCCACTCTGATTCAGCAAATGGTTTTCTGTTCTACGTTCTTGTAAAGGAAGCGAAAGTCTTTTTTCTTTTGTAATAAGCTTTCAGAGTCCTCTGTCAGTAAAATCTAAGCCAAGTGCTCTTTTTTCATTCCCCCCCCCCCAAAAAAAAAAAGATGTTAAAATTAGTACCTAGCAACTAAATGAACTAATATTCAACCACCAACAAACCAACCAACCAACAGGAAAATCACCACCAAAAAAGCGCAAACCCAAATAAAACCATTTTTCAAGCACGTTTTAATAGCTAACACATCTCTGAGAGATCTAATTCAGGATTTAAAAATCTGAGGAGGGCAAAAATCTGGGAAATGACTTCATTGTGTGATGATTGCAGGAACATATGTAAGAAAGAGTTCAAGTAACTGCAAACATTGTATCGCTCTCAGAGACAGGAAACAATAAGTACAAGGCAGCAAGACCACTAAAGAAGCACATGGAACAAGACTCTTAACTGTTACCATACTAACATAGCACAGTCAGGAAACAACAACAGGACTCAAAAATCTTTAAAAAGGTTTAACTTATTAAACGTATTCCTCTGAAAACCTTGCAAAAGGCCACTAAAAATAAAAACACAGCACTGAATTATGATGAAGCACCCTTTCCTGGAACACACAGAGAATACTGTATTTACTCAAGCTTTAAATGAAGGGAAAAGTAGCCTGAAAACATACCTTATCTTCTGTTATATGTAGTCAATGAGCCAGGAGATAAAAGGCTGGCAATTAACAGATATTGCACAGAGGCATGTTCAAAGCTATTACCTGACACAGTCTGCAAGTGAAGCTGCCACTGAACTGTTCTTTGTGAGGTGGTAGGTATCAGCTCACACCAAGACCCCACAGATGGCATAAAGAATACTGCTTTACACCCATCTGCCTCAGAGCTTGCAAGAATTCAGTGTGAAACAGCAGATACATTATGCTACTGAGGATGGAGAAGCAGCATTAAGGTATAGACATCACGGTCTAGACAAGTAGGAAAAATGTTTCCAAGATGGGGGAAACAAGCTAACAAAAAGTTGGAATCTTTATTTGGAAAGGTGAAAATGCATATTTGGGGCCACCATCAAGAGGTTGGGAGGCACTATGTACATGGTTTTCTGCATGTACCCATCACTGTCATCCCATATTTAGATAAGGGACTATTTCATGCCTGATTACTCAGTGCTAATTTGAGCTCCCCTAAATATCTGCAACTTCAACCACCCACCATATCAAATCTAGCTGAAGCTACTGAACTGCTTCCTGAGATTCACTGGTGCCTCAGGGGTCGTAATGGTTCTGAAGATAGTTACTAGGCTCTCTGAAAATCACAACCATCCCCTGGCTACATTAACAAAAGGGAAGAGCAGAAATCATCCTTATTCATGTTACAGAAGTTACCAAAGGATTACTTGCAATAACGCATAAACAATGTTAGAATGCTAAACCACCCAAGGCTTTTATAACATAGTAATTGAAGAGGTTAGTCTATGAGAAAAACTTGCATGGTGAAAGATTAGAAGCATCTGAGAAGATGTAAACTTCTTTTCTATAGCTATTTTAAGAAAGAAATCTAACAACAGATAACATGAACACTTGGACTGAGCACATCTCCTTACTTCACACTCAAGACTAACAGTATTAGCATTTAAATCCAATGTTACAGAACAGGATTGATAACAAAAAACGTAAAATGAAAGTGGAAGAAGCAACAGATTGGGAAATGTTTCCTGTTTCATCTCAGTGATTTAAAAATTAGTATGACCCTTCACCCCAAATTCTTTCCCCTCTGTGTTAGCATGCTGAAAGATGAAGCTTTTCTTGACCTGACAAGGTTCCCAACTTTTCCCTCTGCAGCCAGCTACTCCTTTATTTGCTTTTAAGTAAATTTACCAGCAACAATATCTCAGAGTTTCAAGTCAAATGTAAAAAAAAACAAAACAAAACAAAACAACACCCAAAACAAGGAAACAAAACCCCCAAAATAACAGCAGGGAAGCCAACAGTACCACTTTAGGTTCTCTTCCAACATTGAAATGGCTGTCTCAATATTAAGCCGTTCTTGATACAGCAATCCCACCGCAGAGGAAAATAAAAGGGACATAACACTGTCACTCACAAGTGGAAATAAGTCACATGCAACAAAGAATCTGTGTCCCACAGACACTCAGTGCCACTCAGAAATGCCCCAGCAGAGAGAATTGAGTAATCTGGGGTAACTAACACTGACTTCTCAGCTAAACTGCATCATTCCAGTGGCACCATCCACCCAAACAACTCCCTGTCCCCTACAGAGGAGGGACATGAATGAATCCACTGGATAGAAAGAGCATCAGAACAGCTGTATCTTTTCTCACCAGAAGTCTAACCTCAGATTCTGCATCCAAAAATGTCAGCGGTGGCTTAAGGAAGAGTAAGATCAAACTGATCACGTACAAATTCCCCCTCAATACACTGCCAGTTTCCAGCTATTTTCAGCCCAGGGGTTTTCCTGAGTCTAGTGTGGTTTGTCTATTTATACTCCTTCTTCCTCCTAATGTGTTTTTTTTCCAAGTGCTCATCCACAGCGGAGAAACAGACTTCAAACAAACCCAAGTACCAGTGGCCTCAACCCCCAAGTTTAGAGCTTGGAGAAAATTACTACAGCAAAACCCAAGAAGCTGGAAATGTGCTAATTTCTGTGAATTTCTGTTCTAATGTGTCACTACAGCACCAACATAGAGAGTTTTAAGTGGCACAGGCAAACCTTAGTTTCTGGACTACAGAATTCAATGTGTGTGTGCATAAATCAAGTATCTGTATAGTATGTGATGCTGTTACTGTTCATTAAAACCAACAGTAGGGACACTGAAGAGAAAAATCCTTTAGGTACTAAAAAAGAAGCTCCTAGCAAAACCATAAATTGCATGTTTAAAATGTGCAAACATGAGAGCAGGACATTGTTCTGTAACAACCATACAATTCTCCACATTTTTTTTTGCTGGAGATGTTAATTCTTGGTTTATGTAAATTCTTCAGAGAACATTATTTAAGACCATACCACTGTTAAATTATTGTGCAGATACTTATAAGCATAATTTAGGTATACTGCACTACAATGTGCATTTTCTTCCTTGAACATAATCTTCCTCCCACATGTATAAGTATGCGTAATTATCTGTAGTCACACCTTTTTCCTTATTCAGCATTAGAAATACTCATGCATTATCCCAGCTAAACTAAGCTAACTTCCTTTTTTCAGAAGCCTATGATGAAAAAAATTAAAGAACCCAAACATTTTGACACAGCATATACTAAAACTTCTCCAAGAAGACTTGCTTACAACATTTGTTAAATCCTTCAGAGAAAACATTCTTAAAATCACAGTAAAAGAATTGAGAAGCATTTTTTCTTTTTTTGCTATTAGCTTCTCTGCTGACAAAAGAGTCCATTCAGACTGACACTCAAAACTGATAAAAGGCTGTTTCATTTCATCACAAAAATAGAATGTTTCCACTTTCCTTTTGAAAATAAAAAGGCCATACATTCCGTGAGAGATTTCAAGATTGAGATAAAGTGAGAAGTTTTCTATTGCTGTAAAAAAAAAAAAATATAATAATTATTTCAGAAGACAAACCATTCTTTCTCGTGTCGGAAGGAAGATGAATGCAGACATTAATGAAATAAACGAAGCTCCAGAAAGGAATAAAACCCCATTAATTTACATGCAAACCAGTTTGCTGGGTTTTCGTTTAAGTGACTTACGAGTTTGCATTTGGGCTGGTTCAAATACTGAATATATACACAGCTACTGGTACTACGTTTTCTTTCAACTGAAAATTAAAAATACAGTAATGAAAACAACGGCAAAGGGACTCAAATAAAACCTGATCTTTTGCTACAACTTCTCAAGGTCACAGGATTCATTTTCAGTATCATGCACCATTAAAATTTACTTTGTTGTACTAGTCACTAAGAGGGATAGAGAATGTGGTTTTCAGAAAAGGGACGGCTTTCATCTAGACTTTCACCCTCTTTATAGGGAATAACTTTGCTGAACATTGGAAATGAAATACATGTGTGAAGCTATTTGGGCAAGCAGCAAATACAGCAATAGCAATGGATTACTTACTAAACCATATGATAGAAGTCACCAATCTTTGATACTAATCACTGCAATATGGTATTTTCCCAAAAAAATTCCCATGAGGGAAGGGGGCAGTGAGAGGAGAAGGGGCAAACTGACAATCATTACAGAGATTACAGCTCGCTGTATGGGATTTGTGGATGAGAAATTAACACATTAAACAAATGTTTGTCGGCTGAATTTATTTTGTGATGTGGGTTCAATGGCTTTCGAGTGTTTAATGAACAATAGATTTGTAGGCAATTCTACTTGGCCAAAAGTCTTCTAGAGTATTATTTTAATTTCAATTTACTATACTTGAATCATTTGTGATAAAATTTCACAAGTCAAAGTTAGCTGTGTGAAGAGAACTTCAATTGTGCCACATAGAAGCTGTTGCCCAAAGTATTTCTTTGGTTCTCTCTGTACAAAGCTGCTCAATATGGCCATGCTAAAGGCTTTGGAAGTTCACAGCCTGTATACAATCAGTAGGTGTTTGCTAATGGTAAAATAACTTTGAAGATGCTGCCCGTCCTTCCCCAGGTTGTCCCTCTCAGACTCCCCCCCCCCAACACACTTCTCTCACATCCCTCACAGATTGTGACCTCACATGCATCAAACCTACGCAGAAGAACAGTTTTACTTCCTATCCATGACAAACACACATTATAGAAGAGACAAAGAGCATATGACGTAACAAGGAAAGTATCTACATGTGGAAGCCATGGAAGATGAATATATGAGGGGAATGATTAGCATACATGATCTGCTGGGGATCAAGCTAAGGGCAGCTGGGAATCAGTAGGACAAGAGACAGAGTATAGAAAGGGTAGCACAAAACCAGGTTTGGCTAGGACGAAAACATGGGGAAAAGCAATGAAAGGTGAAGAAAGAAATCTCATGAAAAATTAATGGGGACAAATGCCAGGGCAAGCAAGAGCAGAAGGAAGTGGGAGGTGCATATAAGAATATTTCTTCTATAATGTCCTTCTTAGGATACCTTCATACCATACCACAACATTAGTCTGGTGCTCATTTGTGGTTTTTCTGAAGAGAGGGGTGAAGTAGTGTGTGCATGTGTATGCTGAATATACAGTACGGCCACTTCCAAAATTTAATTTCCTAAAGTAAAATTAGATTAAAATAAATACACCACCACCACCCCCAGCTGAAATTACATCTTAGCATCTTCAGCAGCAGTAGCAGCAGGTTCATGAAAGTCATCAAATGAACACATCCAAAACTGTGACATTTTTAATGATGTCACTACAAGGTTCTTTAAGTAAGCACAGATAATACTGTGCTTATGCTGCCTTTTAATGTTTGCATCAGGAGCCTGATGCTATACTCAGACACACACTGCAGTAAGACAAAGCTAGAAAATGTTTTTAGGAATACAATACAGAAACAGTACACTCTCCCCCCAAAAAAAACTAAATAAACCCCAAAAAAACAAACACCCCCCCTTCCCCCCATACTTTAAAATGACTTACTGAGGGCCACAAAGCACATTAGTACAGGTATTACATTGAAATGCAGTTCCTGATTCCCGGTTTTGATACAGTTGCTCTTTCTGCCATCCTTAAAATGGCAATCCCTCAACTATTTATTTTTGAGGGTGCATCAAGGACTAGTAAACATCAAAGTTGAATGCTACAGTTTTCTTATCCTATAAAAATTTAGGAACAAGAAATATTTGACTTGCTAGGGCAGAGAGAGTACTCACAAAGGCTATCTGCTGCGTTTATAATTTAGAAAATATTGTTTCAGTAATCAAGCTTTAACACTGGCATTTAGAACCAGAGACCATAAGAGATGTATAATAAAATCCACAGATATAAAGGGTATGATAAATCCAGTGTTTAAAATGCTTTGGGGTTTTGGTGGCTTCGGTTGGGTTTGGGGTTTTTTGTTGTTGTTGTTGTTTGGTTTTTTTATACATAAAATTATATGTTCCTTTATTTAAAAAGAAGTGTTCTTGCATTGCTTGCATTACTGTACTGTGAAATAGCATTTTCCCCCTTAAATACACTATTACCCACAAGCATATGCTTTGTGTTTCTAAGTATCATTAATAAGGAAGTTGTCTTGAAGCCCATGCAAGTAATGGGTCAATATTCCCAGATCTGACATACAAAAGGACTTCTAAAACCATGCTTGTCTCTTTTTTTGTTGTTTATTTTCTATCTATTTTTTTGCTCTTGTTCACCCTCCTTTGAAGTTAGTCTTCAAAGCTTCAATATCAACTGGAATGCAGCATTAAGGATTTTACGACACTATGCTACTTAAACTTTTATTGTTTTGTTGCGAAATCATAATAAGAAGGATTAAGTTCTTCTAGTTGGCTTTTTTGTTTCTCTTTTCCTTTTTCTCTTCTTCTGCAATGTACTCTTTTTTTCAATTCCAACATGCCATAAATCTGTATCATGCCCCTCTTAGTAGACAAAATAATGCAGTTTACACTTAAACATGTTCAAGAAAAATTAACATTCTTTATCATTTTCTAGCAGAGACAGTTAATACTCTCAGGCTACATTAATAGAATCTTTCTGCCATTGTAGAAAGTTTGATAGCACTCTTATTTCAATGTCTGAATTTTTCTCCTTTTTCTGACAAAGACAAATGATTGCCATCAATCAAGATCCAATCGGGTATACACAGAGTCAAGCAAATGCATCACTCTTTACTGGTTTTCCTGCTATTTGTGCAGGCTTTGCTCCATATTATTTTATAGAATGATCAAAAAAGCAGCCATAAGATAGATCATTCACACCCACTGTAAAATTAACTTTCATGAATAATGAGAGTTTTAAACCTCAGATAATGTATATGTTATACAGAAGATATTGCTGGAGTTCATTTCTGGCTAGAGATTATGTAAATGATACTATATGACCTTTATCATTACAAACAGGACATGCAAAACACATATTATTTCATACATCATTCTAAAGCAAGTCAGTACCTAAAGGAGAATCATCCATTTATAATGTTCATGGTGAAGTGCTAAGATTGAAGAAAATGATATGAAGTACTTGTGATATTTTTGACTACTCCTCCCCTTTAACCTTGTTACTTATGTGCTTTAAACATATTAGAAGTAACAAAAATAAAGTTTATTCCTTGTTTCTTTACAAGAAAATTAGTATTTTTTTCTTGGTAGAACAATCGTTTTTCTTATGACTAAACTATTCTGATAATAACCATTTATGTCAAAGCCAATGATGTTGAATTAATAATACATACAGCTATATTTATAAAATGAATGAATAAGCAGTTCAATTTTTTATTTTAAATAACATTTTAAATCACTTTCCTTATGTTACTTCCTTATTACTGAACAATAAGCTGAGCAAAGTTAAATTGCTTAAAGATCTCCCAAAGATAAAAGGTACCATTCACCATGAAGGCTAGACAGTAGATACACATATGGAATCAATGATGAACTCTAGGACAGATCTAGTCAACCAAGCAATGCTTGGACTGCGTTATTCCAGACTTATCTGCATCAGTGAGAAACAAAAAAAGGATCAAATGTGGTTTTAATTTTGAGACGTTCATGGTTCTCAAGTATTTAAGGGCCTGTATCAAAGTATCTGAATAAATATATTAATACAAAATTATAGATAAACTTTAAGAGAGACAGACACACACACAAGCACATATTGAAATGTCATATAGCCATCAAAGAAATGCCAATTCCAAAACATCAAAAACATCTGGTGTGATCAAGTAATAAAGTGAAAAATTTGGTTAAACTGACTACATATTATTCTTCTGTGAAGAAGTATTCAGTGCCACACAGTTTACCTGTTCTTAGCTCTCAACATCTTTCTTACTTTCAAACCTTCTGTCTACCACTTCTTTCATCCAGTCCTAATACAGTCTTATTTTTCTGATAGGTTCAGTAGCTTCTGCTGATCTATTGGATCACTCACAGCTTTAGATACTGATCATACACCATGCTTTACATAATCACAAGAGAGAATTTCGTTACATCTCCAAGTTACTTCACACTCTGGCATTGATTCTCCAGTACATTTGTAATACTTGTCCTTAAATCTACACAGTCTTCCACTGCAATGGACTATTGCCCTTGCTAGTTGGGTGGACAACTCGTTTTTATTGAAGACGTCTGAAGACACATAAGGGAGAAGATGGCTGGAAAAGATGGCTGCAGTCTTCAGAGAAGAGCAACAGGGATGGTACAGAACACAAATGACACTGGACATCTCATCTTTCTTTTCACAGTCACTGATACCTTACCAAAGTATGAAACCTTGGACTCCAAACTGAAGAACTTCTGGGTATCAAGAGCAATACTGCTCAATAAAGGCTTTACTCCTTACAAACAATGTACTGTGGCCAGATAATTTGGAAACCTGGCAGAGGACACTTACAACTTTAATCTCTTCTGTGCCTCAGTTTGCCATCTGGAAAATGGGAATAATTATGGGTCACTGTAAAAAAACTGGTCTGAAGATCTGTGAAGTCAGAAAAACTCTAGTAAAGCCACAGGCTTCTATATTCAGTATAGAATATAATCCATTTCACAGTGTTAGAAACAAAACACACTTTACTTAAAGAAAAAAATTTTACCTCAGCAAGAGCTGGAATCCAAGCTCAAACAACATTTGAATAGCTGCTTAGCAGCTGGCATTCTGTGCACTAAATGTTACAATTGTCCCAAGAGCAACAGTATGAAACTCTTCAATTAAAAATAGTTTCATAGGACATGCAGGTCCAAAATATGGTTGAATAAGTAATGTCAGTTCTGAACCTCACTAAACTTTTGAGCTCTTGACTTTGTAACTTTAACAATTCTGTTAGGGAACTGGGGTGGAGAGTAGATGTGTCTGTCTACCTGTCCTCCACCCACTGGAGAGACAGAAAAGAAACAAGGCCAGAAAACAGAAAAGGTAGAAAATAACAGAAATTAGCTATCACCAGAAAATAACAGTTATTCTGCAAATAATATTGCAGAAATGACAAAAAATCTGCTTTATGAATGAAGATAAGCTTCTGGTTAGATGGATTTTATCATATAACACTTCCTAACTAAGGGAACAGTTGCCTGCAGCCATCCTGATCCTTGTGTGCTGTCATGTTTTAAAACAAATCTGTATAGCAATTTTCTTTAGAAGGGTCAAGCCAGGGCAGACATCTGAGTATCTGTGTGATACTCAGAACTTTAGAACTGCAGTTGAACTGCTGTGGCCCTTCTCCCATATGCTTTAACAGACCCTTATGAAGCCCACCCAAGAATCACCAAGAAATTCTGTTCTAACACACTTTCCAGCAGTATCACCAACATTTATACCTGCATTACTAGAACAAATATAGTATTAAAGTATTATAACCCCAAATGTAGATAATTATCCTTTTTCCCCTTCCCTCAGTGACAGTTCTGGAAGGGATATAGGGATCCTTCACTTCACCTTTAACTGAAGCTGCTGTTTTCATCAACTGTAGCTCCCAGTTTCCAGAGCCTTGTTATTTTTCACCCCTATTTCATGTCCCCCATTCTCTTCCTGGTCAAGCGTCCTTATGGCCATCTTCATATCCTTTCCCACCAAGAAGGGACTGCCTTTACATACATTCTCTTTCTGCTTTTCTTGCCATTTCTTTCCAGAATCTAAAGCTGCACTGTGGAGTTGAGTAGTAGAGGCAACTGTAGTGTGGAAATAACAGTAATTTATGTTGTCCTTGACTAGTTTTCTGTTTGCTTTTTAGGAGGTCATTTGAAGGCAACATATATGCTAATCAGACACCAGGAGTTCCATGTACCACTCATTTTCCTCTCTCCATCTTCCTAATTACCTCTGAAATATTAGTGTTCTAATCAGTCATGGCTATCACAACTCTCCATAAAGCAACTTCAGCAACTTTAGCCATTCTGCCAGAGCCGCAGTTGAATCAGTGGCAACATCATTTACCTTGACCAATAGCACTCAAAGAACAAGCCCGATGGAAGAACTCCTCATGTGAAACAGAAAAGCCTCTTCAATGCAATACATAAGTTTATCAGCAGGGTCAAATTACAGACCAAATAGTGAGGACTGCATCATGTATTGGAAATATATTTTAACCTCTGTGAAGAAAACAACCTTATTTTTTGCCTTTCTTCTCCCATCTATGTTCAGAATGCATAATAGTCTCCAAAATCATACCTGCCTAAGGCATTGTTATAAATTGGGTATTTTTCCTCCATTTCTCATATGGAATTCCCAGCATCTGTCCTGTTTGCATTAACTAGAGTAAATGAAAATATCCCCTCAAAGAGGCAGATATTGATCATTTTCTAATACATGCACTAAAAAAACCCAAACCAATATAAAAAATGGAATGCAAAATACAAAGGGAGAAGAGATAAGGAAAATCAGTTTTACTTCTGAGCTATGAGTAGTTTTTCTTCACAATTTCTTCATATTCTGCTTTTCAGGGGCATCCAATATCTTTAGTAGCCTCTCAGATAATTTTCTAATATATTAAATGCCTCATAATTGTATTTAATACTACTGTGCCATTTGGTAATTTACTTTGTAGAACTTGTGCAGAATTTGCTTTGCCTATATTATAAACTCAAATTCAGTACAATGAAAGATAAATTAAAGATAACTGGGTTTGTATTTAATCTTTAAATTGTATTAAGATATTCCTGCCCCTCAGTTTGAGCACATAAAGGCATCAGATATTCCAATGTAAGATAAAAACATGTTAGAAGCATAGTTATTCTGAAACAAAACTGGCCACACAGTATGAAACAAATTAATGATGTCACTTAATGACAGTATGCTTCAACCAACTTACTACTTCCCCCTCCCCTTTTTGAAGTCTCGCTATCTTCTGTTTAAAGGAAGAAAAACTTGTGCTGTCATCAGTTCTGCTCAAACAGACAAACTGCAAAGTCTAGACTCCTACACAAAAATAACACACTCTGAATACAAAAATAATTTACATAATAGATTAGAACATACTTGTAGGATAAACTGAGGGCAAAAGTTACTTTGGTCAGGGAGAAAGGCATGAGAGTTCAATGTCTGGCTTGTTCTTTGACCTAAACAACTCTTAGACTGATGTCTAACAACACATGCTACCATACAATAAAAATAAAGAGTTTGTATTTCTCAATACTTGCTTGCTTCCTTGTTTATATATTTCAGAGTTTTAACCGAAAAGAAGATATGCAATTACTTAATCCCTAAAACACTTCTGAAATGGTACTATGTGTATATCATGTAATTGAATCAATAAATTTTCATGGCCCAGTGTTTACCTTTTGCTGCGGAATGAACTGTAGTACAAGAACTGGTTATAGCCATTATACTACTAATGTAGCAAATACTATGGAGTCAGTTTGAGTAAACTCTACAAGGTTACAAGGTCAAATTAAAAGACGGCATAATTTATCAGATCAGGCAAATCATTTTGAAAGTACAGAGTTAAGTGCGGCATTAGCCTGAGACTACCGCCTTTCATGAAGAAAGGTTAGAATCAATGTTTATTCAGTCATACTATAGATGGCATGTCCTGTGTAAACTTCATTCATTTAAAGAAACCCTTCCTGACACTGTCAGTATTTAAAACAGCGGAACAAAAGTAATGCATGTCGTTCTTTTGGAATTACTATCCAAAACCATCTAACACTGTTGATCTTTCAAAATACAAAGTCCTAGATTATCAAAAAATATCTTAAGTAACATTACTGCTTGCAGTAATGAGAACGTTTTTTACTTCCACAAAGTCTGCAGACAAATTTAGTCAGAAAAATAACACAATTATAATCTTGTCTATGAAAGACCAACTAGGAAACTAGCATGAAAGGCCATCTAAACCCTATGATATTTCTGGTTTCTTTTCCTCCAAAGTTTACTGAAAGCCTCAATTTCTGTCCACTTTTACTCTGGCCTCAGCATTATAGCATTAATGGCTTCCTACTGCTGTTCACCAGTTAAAAATTCAGCATAGTCTTACTAAGCTGAGCTATATGAGTACTGGTGAAAAAAAATAAACAAAACCAAAAATAAAAATCAATTAAACCAGTGAGAATAATTCCTCTGGATGCACAGAATCTAAACTGTTTTAACCAGTTTAGGTTCTGTGCATCAAAATCAGTTGTAAGGTTTTGTTGTTGGTTGTTTTTTTTTAATGACTGTTGGAGAGTTGAAGGTATTCAAGCAGAAGATCAGTTGTGCTGGAACTAGTGTTTCATGCTGGAATTTATTAAAAAGCAAATCTATGGAGACTATTTAAACCTTGACATGCTAAAAGGTGGAAATGGAAAGAAAAATGTGTTTGGGCATGAGAACTGGAAAATATTTAAATAAGGAAGCAGCAGTACTACGGGGAGACTGAAATGACAACAGAGAAGTATTAAGCCTCATCTGATCTACAATAAGAAGAACACCAATCGGTCTCTATTTCACAGTCAAAGCAGTTTGTATTCACTAAGGAAGAGGAAACTCAAGGGTAGATATACCATGTAAAGGTAATTCCCCTAATGGAACAGGAGAAGCCAATACATCCTCAGTTTCCTACTTCCTTGAATGCAGTAGTCATCTCCTGAAGAAACACCCTTTTGGTGAACACTACTGTAGTCTACTTTAGATGAAAAAAGGAGCCACTGTGGCAATGCATAGGAAAGGTACACCTCATGTTTTGGCTAGTACTCAAGCTTTTATACTGATTCACTATTCATGGTTTGGCCAGTCCTTCACATGTGTAGGTACTAAGACAAGTTATATGACAAAATTTAGCAGAATGTTAACAGTTTTTTCGTATGTTTATGTTCCTCAGCAGTAATTTGTCTTACTAATATAAATGTGTATCTGCAATTCATATACACTATATTGATAAACTGCAACATCCTTTAACACCATCAAGACTGGTACTAGTACACATTTTATTGCATGTACAAATAAGAACTAAAAAAGTTTCCAAATGGAAAGATCTGGCAGTAGCGATCAGATGAAGCAGATAAAAATATCTAACTGCTCCACCTGGATTAGCAGTAGGATTGAGCATGCATGGATCACAGCTAAATTTGTTTTAGCAGTCTGTGGAGACAGAAAGATGAAAGGCTAGCCTTCAAATCTAAATCAATGTGTCAACTCCCTGAAACATAGCATTTGGTATAAACCACAATATAGCAGGTCCCAACCACTTAGAAACTATTGACCATCACTTCTTTTGGATACTGTATTTGCTGAATTGCAGTGTTACCATATAGGCAAACATGAATTCAAAACCGGAAGTTTTATTTCTCCATGTTATCCACACCTGTTGTACCAAAAAGAAAGTACCCAGAGTAAAATAATTCAGTTACACTTCATGGCCATATGCCTACTCTCAATAACAAGAGGACTGATTTTCAGAAGGGCTGATCTCTATAGACTGAAGCACCAGACTGTGTTTACAATTACCTTTGAAGATACTTACTGTGAAAAGGCAGCTGGAAATGACACCAACTAGTAAACTCCTGCATCACAAAGACAATGTAATCTCAAAAATATTGCACTTTCATTTTTTTCCCTAAAGTTCTCCTCCCCTAATTATACATGTGCCATACATATTTTTCAAGTGAAATAGGAGCTACCAGAAAGAAGAAATGATGGTTATTAGCACAGAAGAATTTTATAAGATGTTATAAACAACTGCTACTTTTACAAAGGCTTGCCAGGAAAATCAGGGAAGAAAGAAATCTTGTTTATTATACAGCAAGAGAGAAATGAATCATTTCAGACACACAGGCATTCCATATAAGTGTATTTGGTGATTTTAACATATAGAACCGTATTATCTATATTGCCTCAGATACTGTCATTACAGTTTTCAACTTGTTGAGAAAATAATGTTCAGGAAAGCAGAACAAAAAAAACAAATAGGAAAGAGAACACTAAAAATAGGATAAGAAGAAAAAAAAAGGACTGACATAGTATCATGAAGTTGAAGAATGAAGAGTCGCAGAAAGTTTCCCTGTACCTCTTCAAGTACTATAATACAAACTGTGGGAGGAAAAAGACATTCGGGGAATATGACGAAAATGTGGTGTTGGCAAACGATTCATAGTTACAGCAGACAGACGTACCAGAAGACTAAGAAATAACCAAGTTCAAAAGAAACCCAATGGGATTAAGGATATGGGTCAAAGAGGGAAAGAGGGATTAAAGAAGAAACATGCCAGAAAGAAAACGTTTACAGTGAGCAGCAACAGAAGCAAGGAAAGAGAACATGCCCCTGAGCAACATTGCTTAGCTGCCTGAAAAGAAAACCAGCTTCATTCGTCTGGGATTTCCTCTCATCAGATAAAAGTGACAGTAGCAGTGCAATCTGATTTTTGTATATAAAGGCACTCAAAAGATAACTATGCAAAGGAGAAACATCTGCTCAGCATGCAGCAGACCACCTCTACTCTGGCAGGGGAAAGGTATGATGGGCAAAGGACAAGAACATCAGCAACAGCTGCAATCAGTGCAGACTGGAGAGGCTCAATTATCTCTCTTCTAATCACTGTCTCACCCATGTTAATAGGCATAGTGCGACCAGCAAAGGCCTATAGGTAAAAGGTTATACACGGGCAACATTTTTGAGACTATTTTTCAATACTTTGGAAAAACATTTCAGAAGTCATGCTACAACCTACATATTATATGGAATACATAGATCTAGTGAAGAGAAATTAAGTGCAAATCCTGCTCTTCCACCAGACTGTTCACAAATAATAAAACAACCTCGGGGGAGAGGCAGGGAAAGAGAGAATATTTGAGATTTGCCAGAAATAAAAGCTTTCAGGTCGATTTGTGATGAGTTCAAAAGAATACTGACAAGTTTCAAACACTTTTAATAAAAAGCTTGAATTAACAATGGATGCAAGACACATCCTTCAATTATTATTTTACAATATATTAAAATCTGATTTATTTATTTTTATGTTATCTTTACACATTCCTCTCAAGTCCAATAAAAAACACAGGAATAATTTTAGTGAGCAATTCATCTCTAAGCATGTCTAATTTTCAGGCATTCACAAACTAGCAAGAACAACTGACTGAAGAAAAAAAAAACAAGTTAATGCCTTTAAAATGTACATATAGCACAGCTGCACGATCTGTGCATCCAAGTGGGCCTCAATTATTGTCTGATCTATTTTAACCTCATTTGCAAGCTGCCTGGGATGCAAAATAGGTTTTTTCTTCATATTTTGCTCATTGTCACCCCAAGGGATTGTAACTGGAGTGCTAAATAAATGACTGAGAAGAATTCTCAACAAGTTGTTACTTAAAATTGTAAGAAAGCAGACTAATCCTTATTTTGCTTTAATTTTAAAAATTCCAGAAACTTTTGGAATGGAATCAGACTTTAAGAATTAACATTTTCCACAAAATAAAATTATGGTTTTCGGAAAAAGCCTGCTCAAAACACTGAATTCAATCAAGGTATCTTGGTACCTCCATGATACATTATTTGGGAAAAAAAATTAAAACCTATTTTGAAATCAAAAGACATATTCCACTCTGAAAGTACAGAAACTGTATGTTTAATTAAACCACTAAAATGCTTTATTGCTGTCCTTTGCACACAAAACCCCTCCACATTTGTATTATTTTAATAAAAAGTCCCTAATCAAAAAAAAGCAGCTATTCCAATAGAAAGAGGTTCAGCTTGAAAATTACCAGCAGCTCTAACATCAACTGCCATAGCTTTTATGTTTCACTTGAACCAGACAGCAAAACTCTCCTTCTGGCCTACTTACAGGATTCATGCAGTACTCTAAAAGCAGCTACCACTGGCACGTGCCATGTTTTGCTCAGTGCATTTTTAAAACAGAACCCTTGATACTGCCTGTGCATTTCCTGGTACCAGATTATTACAAAAAACCCCAAACCCCTCCAATTTCATGGGAACCCAGAAGCTTTTGTTGACATATTGAACTGCGTAAGTTATGGCCATTAATGAGAAGTAGTCTTTTAAAATATTTCCCACAGTCTAGATAGCATTTTAGAGTCTGTTGTTTCAATTCGGTATTCACTACCCTTCCAAAGTCATCAGGCACTAATGCTGATGGCACTAATGCTCTAACACTGGGATGAAAATAGCCTAATAATATAACTTTCCAATTTGCTAGCAATGTGATGAGTAGAAACCATACTTTTAAAGCTAGCACTGATTCTAATTCTGTGGTTCTGGATGAGGACATTGCATCTGTACTTGTCTAGTGAAACTGAGATCTTCAGAAATGTCTTTGCTATATCTACTGACACTTCCTGATTTTTCACGATTGTGGTGGTATCAGTCGATATGGTATCAGTTGATATGGTATCAGATGGTACCAAGGTTGATCTTTCAAAACTGTGATGGTATCTGTCTCTCAGAATAAACTCCTTATTACTAAAATAATGCTTTGAAGCAACCAATGTAATTGTAATTTCAACTTCCACATAAAACTCCGGTTTTGGCTGTGCCATACACAGACTGATGTAATACAACATGCTAACAGCCATCACATATTGAGTTACTTGATACTGAACAAAAAAATAACCTTTTCTCTCACACAAATATTATAGATTTGCAATATTTCTGCTGCAGCCATTCCTTTTTATTTTTCTTCACTGAGTCTTCTCAATTAGTTATGATTTGGTTTCTAGACAGTCCACAGTAAAAAGTACAAAGCTGAATAGTACCCATTACAATCTCGCTTCCTTCTAGCATTGAATTCACTGTCTTATACAATCCTCTGAATGTTTCACTTACCCGAGTTATCTTTTATGGTCGCTTTCTCACATATACTACAATACCTTGTAAAAGGAATACACTTTTAGTATGAATAATTTACTATATTTTCTCCTTATATGATCAATTTTCTACAGTCTCTTTAAACATTTTATAGAAAACCTCAAGAGGTGGCTTATGCCCCACCTACTGTTAATGAATTCAGGTGCTAATATTACTGCCAACCTTGTAATGGTCTATTAATTTTTTCTTCAGGAACGCTAAAACCATTACATATCTCTCTGTTTCCCTTACACCAAACCAGCAGCTGCTTTAACTATTTCAATTTTACATGTCTACTCTTTGCTTCATAAATATGCACAAATTCTACCAATACATCTTTATCCAAAACACCTTAATAAATCAAGTGGTGACAATATTACAGACTCTTTCTGCTACTTAAACCATTTCAGACATGGAGGACAAAGAAGTATTTCTATTGTGTACCACAAACATGAAAGAGGGTGTAGACAGCCTAGCTCCCCAGCACTATGTTCACGAATACATCAGGAATGGAATTTTCCTGGGTACATACTAATTTGCTAAATATTCTTCTCAACGTTAGGAGCAATTAAAATAGAAAGATGTTCATTACCATAGAGGAATGCAAATTTACAATCAATGTTCCTATTATTGTGACAACTGAGTTTTCTCTAGCCTGTTAGATGTCACAAGGAAAATACTGCACATCCAGTATCAGTAAATCTGACTAATCAAAGGTATAATCCTTTCAAAATCATTAGAATGAAGGAAAACCTGAATATAAAGAAAAAAGAAAGGTATCTATTATTACTGTGACTAAATAGGATTATTCAACCCTCTTGAGAAAAAGTTATGTATTAAGTGAGGGTCTAAATACTAAGAAAATTTGTGGGAAGACAAATGTAGATGGTTTCCTAATTACCTACAGCCTATTAACATGCAATCCTGATTACCAGCAATTAAAATCTCCTTAAATTTTATGACAAAAGTTCATTGAAACGTTGAAAATTATATGCTAATTATTGCACTGTAATGCACATGCATAGTGTGTATTCTCACTACAGACACAATAAATAACAGAATACCGTATACAGTGTAACTCGAAACTCAACTTAAAAATGCAACATGCTGATTTCATATTGCAAAAAAACTCATAACACTCATTAAGCAATATTAAAGAGTCCTATAAGAAATAGCAGTTGTCAGCGTTATCCTACTGCAAGGTTATCAGAACACACTAGACAGTATAACAAAGTCTAAATAAAGGAATTAGTACTTTCATTGTAAATAATTTTGCCAGCGTCTGAGCTGAAAAACAAACCAACCAACCAACCTGTGTTTACCCAGTTAAACATCTTTTGGGGAGCATTTTGGAATAAAATGCCTTTTCTCCTTAAAGAAAATATATTTTCAGTTTCTCCACAGGAATCAAAGCTGATTTGACATTTACAAAGCTACATTTTAAATGAGTAGGAATGTAACTCTTTTACTCTACACCTTGAGGAAACACTGAGAAACTAATTAATCCAGAGAAGTGGAAACCAGAGTAAAATCCTAGAATAAGATCACTGATAAGTGAGGACTTCTTCAACATCACTTAACTGCCTCATCTTGTCCCTCTGTTAAACTGTGCAGATTTTCATACCATGAAATGTTACAAAGATTGAACGTTTGTTGCAGTGCTTATCCTCAATATCATGTTTACTAAGTGCAAGATTTTACCAGGGATTCAAATAAATAGTTCCCAAGTACATATGTAGCCTGTCTCAGTAAAGTAGAAGACAAGACACATGAGGGACCTGCATTCAGAAACTTGGAGACCAAGTCAGCTACTCAGGGGCAACATACTGTGTGTAAATATTACACGCATCCAAGGACAGAGAAAGAAGAAATACAAAACCAGCATGAGAGAAAGATTTAAAGATGACAGCAATTGCCAGGAAATGGATAAGTAACTGTGAAGTAAACAGAAGAGATTCTCCAAAAAAGGCTGTGATCACATGCAAACTGTTCTAGGTACCATCTGACATGTCATTTTGTGCCTTTTACATAAAGTATGTGTGCTAGAAAAAAAGCACTAGAAGCTTCTCTCAACACTATCATTCCTCATTCAGCAACACTTACTCTCCACCACATCATAAATTTTTCTTAAAATAAATAAGATATTACCACCTTAATCATGATTAATAGGAAGAACTGTTAGAGTTTACCTGAATGGGACCTATCTTCCATTTCTGCTCTATATGTCAACCAACTCTCTCTGTTCTTATAGTACTGGCTACTTCGTTACTACTACAAGTAGTATGATACAATGATATTTTGGAACTGACCTTGTGCATGAAAAAAAGTTCTTCCATAAGCATTTAGCTAAAAAACTTTAGTAACAGATAATGAGTTGGAGATTCAGAAGAGAACAAACACTAGTCTAGTAATACCTCTTTGCTCTTTTATGATAATCCATTTGCCTTTTAACACTTCAAAACTTTTTATATGCTGAACAGACTAAGCATTAGGGGTGCTGAATAAAGCAGGTCACACCTGTTATTATTAGCACATTTGCATGCCTGTAGCCTACACAACATACTCTTAAAATTACTACTGTTATCTCTTTAGAGAAGTTTCTTACATAACCTGCAGCACACAAAAACTGAGTACCTACTAGGGGACACACAATAGAATAGGAGGCATTAGAGACCGGGAGAGCAAAAGAAGGGTCTGAAATAAATTGCTACTTATCTGCACATACTTACATGCACACTGCTCGTGAATTCTAATTTGGGGAATGTGAGGTGGGATCTTTAGTTTTAGGTTTGGTTTCAGATGGCTTAATATTCTACATACAAAAATATAATAAATTACCCTAAATCCCAGAATAGAGCTTTGAGGATGGCATGTGACAAAGGGCTGCATCAGTAACTTAATAGAAGGAGGAAAATCCATTCCCAAAATGCATTATTTATTTTTTAACAAGACTCCAAACTACAGGACAAGCTCAGGTATTTGAAATCCATTTGCAACTACCCTTAAAAAAAACAGCTAATATGTTTGAGTTTGAGATATAAGTCATACATTTGAGATTAGAATGAGGTTGTAGGTCACAAAACTGTCTCAGTACAGGGTTCAAATATAAACATACATAAACTGGCTTACATGTCAGACTAGAAAGATTTACTACCTTGACATGTTCTGAAAAATATATAGGGACACCAAAAGCAATAAATATAAACCAAAAAGTGGCAATCATATAAAGTCCTGAGAATTTAATATTAATAGAAGAATCTAAAATGTACACATTTTTCCCATTGATATAAAACCCAGATTCCATTTTGCTGAAATGTGTTAAGTTATAGCAGAAAAATAAAGTTACAGAACATGTAGGTCTCTAGATTATCTACTATTTGCAAACAATTATTTTGGTTATATTATGTTGCTTAAGAAAATATGGTAAGAACCATAAGAACTGGGGTAATACAGGTTCAGAACCAGTGAAAATGAATGCATGTGGCATTCAGCCTACCCTTTGACTTTCACATAGCTTTAAGGCTGGGCCCAAAGGAGAAATAATTCAATCTGGTATAACAAAGTAACATAGTCAAAATCAGGGTTTCTTTTACTTTATGATCTTCTTTAGAACACATGTGCTTCCCAAATAGAAATAGATACTACTAATGCCAGCCTACCGATCTTCCTCTCAAAACAGTTCTAAGGAAACATAATGAAAATGGTTACAGAAGTTCTCCCCAGCAGGTAAAATACACAATCATGGGCTTCAAATTTGACCTAAAATTTCATCCAAGTTGAAACAATGTATTTCTTTATACACCCCTTGTGTTCAGAAAGATGTATCGAATACTTTCACTCACTGTCATCAGTAAAAAGTAGCAGTGCTTCTAGGAGCTTTTTCACTTCATAAATTAAGAGCTGAGGTGGGGGAGGGTAGGCAAGACAGTGTGCTCATGCAAGTGAAAGCACCTACTGTTAACAGATAAAATAAAAAAAAGCTAAAACATTCACAAATAAAAAATAGTGTTTACCAGCCACATGAAAAGCAACGAATTGGCTTTGTGTGTCCTGTTCTCTAGGACACCAGGAAAGAAGATAAAAAGTATACTAGGTGTTCATAAAAGGTAGCACAGTTTTTTAAAGTTAGTTTTATAGTTATTTTTCAAGCCCTTAGTTTTAGACTCTAATGTTTTATGTGCCGTTATTTTGCTTTTACTGCAAAAGGAAGAGCTGGCTTCCAAAGATAAAGGAGATTTTTGGTAAATGGTGAAGGTACAGAAATAAATGACCCACTTGGCTAGTGTGTAATTACACTGGCTGAGATTGTAACAATCTATCACATGAAGGAGGATGACACCACGCTAAGGGGTTAGTCAAAGGAGATAGCCTTTGACTAACTACTGGACACAGGCGATCGATACTCCACAGATATTGTTCTCTCAAAAAAACAATTGAGTTCTAAAAAAAAGTTTGAAAATAGATTCCTCCTTTCCTCCCAGATACTGATCAGAGGCTCATCCTGACCTTATTCTGGAAAAGCAATGCTTTCTTAAAGAGGTATATGGAACAAATAAATCCTTCAGTGTCCTGAAAAGCATTTTTACATGCAGGAGTTTTGCTCTGAGCTCAATTTCAGCTTTTTTTTTGTGTTTGGATGAGCTACTCTAATCAACAAATTAGAAAGCACATATTCACTGAGAATGAGCCTGCCATTACACGCTTTGCATCTCTCATTAACAGCATAAAGAAATCCAATACGAACAGGAAGGCAGAAAGCTTAGACTGTGAGGATGTAAGTAATCACGTAGTTTGCACTGAGCTAACAGGCATTACTTATATCCTGTTGTGATGAATACACTGCATGTTACAGATGCACAAAATACTCTTTTGCGGTATTGAAGTTTAGAAAGATACAAAGATAGATTGCTTTTAGCTGGGAGAACAGTGACTTTCAAGAAAAGTATTATTACCATAAGGAATGTACTGCCATCAACTTTGCATATGACTTCAAATTGGGAGGGAGCAGTTGATGTGCCCAAGGGCAGCCCAGCTGTTTGGAGAGTCCTAGGCAGGATGGAAGAATGGGCTGATCGGGACCTTATGATGTTCTAATACAAATCTAAAGCCCTACACCTAGGAATTAATAAGCCCTTGCAAGAGTACAGTCTGAGAATGACTGGCTAGAGAGCAGCTCTGTTGCATGGGCCCTGGGGGATCCTGCCAATTCCAACAGCATCCTGGGCTGCACTGAGTGGAGCACAACCAGAAGAATGAGGGAAATTATCCCCATTTAGTCAGCGCTCATTAGACTGCATCTAGGTCTGCACCTCTGAAACAGGAAAAACACAGATAAGCCAAAATGATTCCCCAAGCTGGTTGGGGACTGGAGCACTTACCATGTGAGGGGAGGCTGAGGAGACTGGGCTTGCTTGCTCAGAGAAGAAAAGGTTTCAGGAGGCCCTGAATAACACCACCTGCCAATACCATCAAAAAGATGGAGGAAGGCTCTTTAGAGTAGCATGTGGTGGCAAGATGAGAAACAACAGACGTGAATTGAAACACAAATTCCAGCACTACTGGATTTGGTTTTATTTTTCATTAGCTACCATGACAATCAAGCAGTGGAATGGGCCACCCAGAAAGGCTGTGCTGGCTCCATCCACTCAACAGGTTTTCAAGACCCAACTGGGTAAAGCCGTTAGCAACCTGAACTGATCCCATTGCTGATCCTGTTTCAGCTAGGCACCTAAGTGAGCTCCTAAGTTCTCTGATATGAGTTAATCTATGATTCAATTAGGAATTTTATTACTACTAGAAAAGATGGGGTTTTGAGAGAAAAAAAAACAAAACCCAAAAAAACCACCACAAACTTTTTGAAGCAAGCTGAGACAGACCAAATAGGACTATAAGACCTCCAGCTACAAAGGAAGCCACAGTTTGAGGATTGTTGAATTATGAGAATGTTTGCCTGACTTCTGTTTTCCCCAATCACAACAAATTTTATCAGAGTATGAGTAGCATTCAGAAACGTTCTATCTCAAAAATACTTGGTTATACACATATATAGGATAAGAAAGTATTTCATATTATATAACCACAAATTGCATCTTGAAGAAGTGGGCTAAGCCATGTACCAAGTAAGTCAATAACAGTTTTTGCATTTAATATTGGCAACAACTTCATTACTAAAGACAGCACATGGATTTACGCAACACTTGTTTTAATTCAACATCAGCCTAGAAACATAAATTAGCAATATAAAACAGATATTTCAACTACTAACCTCCTAACATCATTAATGCTGTTCATTATCTACGTTCACATTTTACCTATCTTAACATTTTCTGGAAAATAAACAGTTGTAAAATTTATTTCTTTAATATGAAAAATAAATCCAAAGTGTAGCATGGATAAGCCAGCATGTCACTGCCCATTCATAAGGTTCTAATACTAAAATACCAAAAATCAGATTTATGTTAGAGATGGAAGAGATTTATGTTACAAGAGACAAAGTATCCTCCTAGCTAATACTTATTTATATTACTGGAAAAGACAATGAAAGACCATAAAAAAATCCCAACACTTTAATGTGACAGTACAGTAGTTAAGAATGCACTGGTTTCAGTTACATGCTGTACCTTTTATCTGGAGACTACAATTTGGTATTTAGAGGAATAGCAGTCAGAGTCCACATTTTCAGGCTAGCAAAGGGAAGTATGAGGGAAAACCAGAAAAGCCAAAGAAAGAAAAGCTTTGGAGGCACAATCTGTGGAGCTTTCGTTTGCTGGAAAGATACGCTGCAGGAATTAGCAAAACACTGAACACTTAAAAAGAGACCTGCTACCTTTGGAATAAAAATCCCCAACCAACCAACCAAACCAAACCAAACACACTTGAGGGCAGACTTTCCTTCCACCCATGCTGATGGTTCTGTTAGCATCTGAAGCTACTGGTGATGAGGATCCAAAAAAAACTCACTAGGGAACACACGATGAAGAAGGTGATGTAAACGAAACAGCACTGAACATATCTGTCACATAGAAGATGTGCTGTTGTTTCATTAGGAGGAGTTAAACTAGGACATCAGTCACAAATGTCTATGTACTGCCAAAGAAGGACGCTGACTGCTTTGTTTTGCCTTGGATTTTACAGTAAAATAGCGAGCTACTGTGACTTTTCTACTGTAAAGTAACATCTTTTCAATAGCGCAGATGCAGCCGTAGAAAAGTACACCACGAGGAAGAGAAACTGATGTTTTTCCCTAATTTGCTAGTTACAAGCAAGCTCCCCTCCTTCCTCCCTTTCTGTTCATGTAGCTCCACAGGAAGTTACAGACAAATGCACCTTCTTGCTTCACGTATGTGTAGGTAGGTAGAAAAAAAACAGAACTGGCTTCACTGTACAAAACGTGCTGTCTGTACATGATGCAGAATCTCCATCTCTCTGGTGCCTGTCAGTAATCCTGAACAGAAGTCTCTAAAGAGCTATCCAGGTTTAGCAAGAAGGAAAGGACACACTCTCCACCTGAACCAAAAATACTTTGTCTGTGAACAGATGTGGTTTTACTTTTAAACATAATTGTCATAATAAGTGGATTAAAGACTTTAATTGTAACAGAAAACATATAAATTAAATATAGTTAAAATAAATGTAACCAATTACGAAGATAAGCAGCAGAAAGACAACCTCAAATGAAACTATGTTCATATAGTAGCAAGCGTATGTTAGCATGTCTATAATATAGTAAACAAAAAGGCAGACAGCATCAAACACACTGCTAAGAACCAGTAAAGAAAATATGTTCACCCAAAAAGAATACTCCGAAAAATCACTTCTTCCAGTTAAGCTGAGTATATATCTATTACTTTTCTATACAGCCAGATAACACACACTGCTATATAGCTAAGGATATTAAAACTAACTCTGCCACCTTTCTGTTCTCCTTAAATTTCTCCAATACTCCATTAAAAAGATGCTATCTAAATTTACTCTCTAACTAGGATAAATCAGAATTTTATTAACTGATCTTGACTACCTATACAATAAACCCCAAAATCCTTAGGACAGCAAAAAAATTCTATTCCTGAACTGGGACCAAAACATCTCACCTGCATTGACAGAATTTGAACATTTCCCATCACCCCCAACTGCCTCAACTTCTTGGGGGAAAGCGGCAGTAAAATGCTATCAAATCAGAATTACCTGTTTCCACTCCATCTTTTGAACTTTGTTAGAATATTGAGACAAAAGATATGGGAACAGTGAAGATTCCGGCCTGTGTTTTAGAACTAGAGTATTTCTTTCCATAGAATAAATAAGTTGATACAGATACACTATGCTCTAACACTGTAATCCTAATTTGAATGATAAAACTTTTTATTATTCACATGGCAAAAGTCAAAATTCAGCTACAACTGGAGACTAACAATTCAACAGCAGGTGTGCATTTAATATTTTCCTGTTTCCTTACCTTTTCAGTTACACTCTTCCTTTTTGTAATTCACTGTGCTGACAAACCTTTTATTCTTTTATCCTGATTCTGGATTAAGAATTTTAGGATATTATAAACCATCTTAATCAGTACTACGAGTAAAAATAAGGAGCAGATAACCCACTATGTTTATTTCTGAACATGACCTGGACCTCCTGGAAGGATCAGGCATAAGAAAAGTATTTTTAAAGTTTATCCTCTTTTCAGTAAAGTAAGTATAAATAGTAGAATTCTGTACTACTTAAATAGAAAACAAGGAAAGGCAAGAAATTTCACATTAGTTGCAATAATGAAACCTGAAAATTATTTTTGCAGCACCCTGCCTGCCACTGGTTTGTAATTCTGTGTTCAGAAGCAGGAATTATAGGAAACTGCATTATTACAATATGCATCTAATTCAGCAATTTAAAAAAAAAGAAAAAAACCAAAACCAAACACACCACACTTTCAAATCAATCTGAAATAATCGGAGAACATTCCTATCTCTTATGCCATGAAAACAAAATATGCTGGTTGGTTTTGTTGGTTTTGGTTGGTTGTTTTTTTTCTTTATTTGTGTTTTGGGATGTATGCAGTTGAAGCAGGAAATTACCAGGCCTAGGAAGAGGAAAGCAAAAATGAAAGTGGGTTAAAGAATTAAAATATCAGATTCCTTTAATTTTTCTACTTAAGTAATTTCACAGATTTTTCTACCATTTCACATGGACATCATCTGGGCCAGATTATAGCCATAAAGATATTTTGAATTTATTATACAACTGATGAAAAGAAAAAGTGTGTATATATATATATATATATGTATAATGTGTTTTTAACAGAACTGCAAAAACTTCAACTTTAGCAACTTTAGAAAGGTCATACAGCCAAGTAGCACCTCAACATATGGAAAACTTTACCAACTCTACCATACATTCAGCTGTTCATATACATGTCACATTACTGTTATTCTTGTTAATCTCAACAACAATGTTTAGCCTTTGGAAAGTAAATGTTATCATAAAATGACTTTGGATAACGATGCCTCTAACTTCTGTTTTGCACAGCACTTCCATTTTCTTTTAGATTCATCACTTTAGACCCTCTTTTCAGTACTGGATGTGCCTACATCAGGTTTCAACAGCAAAGAAAGCATTGACAAAATGGAATTTTTTGAAAATTAGATTCGGAAATATTTTTTTCATTATTGTAATCTTTCGTTCTTCCCCAGGATCACTTATTTTGCAGTTTATTTCTATGTAATTCTTTAACTACTTAAAGTGGAAGTAAAAAATAACATAGGATATTATTTCTAAGTAATTATTTTACACCACTAAACAGCAACATAAACTCCAGAAAAAATAGACACCTACTTTTGGCAGTTTACTACATTCTCTGAAAACCTTATCCTCACTAGTTGTCAAGATACTACCTTTTTGAGACTTACCACTGCCCTCACCTTCTTCTTAAATTTATCATACTGAAACGATGTACAAGGAAACTGGTATGTAACATAAGCCCTAGCATGAATACAGATGTATCAACAAACTGTGATTTTGGTTACTGACCAATCCAGTCTGCATGCTTTGCATGCTTCTGATGATCTAAGTCAAGTATATTACAAGATACAATTTCTGACCAACACGGGAAACAGCCCAAGCTGCTGACACAACTACACTGGGAAAACTTACCTTTTGTAGAGTTATTCCAATTTGTTTAGCTGCCTGAAGTTAAAGCAACTAAATTCCTAATTTCTACTGTGTGCTACAGAGAGTTTCACACAACAAAATGATCCTAACAAATCTATCAAGCACACGTAGGCATGGCATTTCAGAAGGGATAGAACAATACAACCTGGCTTTCCCATCTTACCCTACATAAAGGTCCCATCAAACTTTGTTTACTCTTCCTGCTAAACCCCATTGAATAAGCAATTTTGTGTTACTAATAGATAGAAAAGACACTTTACTAGCTTTATTTGCAAAAATAATGAAGGATAATACACTTTTTCTTTTTTAAGCCATGAAAATGTAATTTAACTACCACCACAATGTCTTTGACAGCACGTTTGATCCCTGCCATCTACACTTTAATTGTTTAGCATGTAAACTGTTTTCAAAGACTTTGAATATTTATATGGTACCCCTACCACTGTATACACATAGAAAACAAAGTATCTGGTAATTTACCTATACCATTTTAGGCAAATCAGCAAATTCACCTTCCTGCTAACAGGATTTTTGACAGCATAACAGCAACATTAAGAATACTAAGGCTTGGGGAGGGAGGAGGGCTTATTTGTTTTAATGTCATTTCTACAATGGTAACTAACAGATGCAAGAATATAATTTAAGGCAGGGGAAGGTCCCTAGACATGACTTCATTTGAGAAGTACTTTTTATTACAGTTGTGGATGAGATGGGATCCCCTGCCCTCCTTTTCTCATTTTGAGGACTAATCAGTATGGCTAGATTGACAAACCTTTTGTTGTCCAGACAAGACTTTTATGTTTTCTCTCTCTCTGGAAACCCTTACTCTTCCCACACCCTGCAGTGACTTTAAAGACCTCAATTTTGACTGTATTTCTATCATTTATGCCCTTCACTTAGGCAAACACTTCAGCATCTCTATAGTAACTTGCAACTCTCTTCTCTTGCCAAGGATTCTTTTTATCCAAGGCAGGACCTCCTTAAAGTCCTGTTGTTAAACAGTTCTGAAAATAAATTCTTTATCATCCATTCTTTGTCATTTACAACTCCTCCACCACTGCCAAAACTAGTTCCTTCCCATTACAGTGCTTAAATGCATTTTGTTCTCAACTACCATCGACATCAAAATGGACATGATTCCAATCTCAATATGTGCAGTCATCATTTTTTCTGTTCTCTCACAAGAAACTATTGTAGAATTTTTCACCATTAAAGTTAGAAAGTATTTCTATATGTGCACAATTAACTTAAATAAACTTTTCATTTTTCTCTAAGCACAGAAAAAAAATTGTGTCATGAAGATGAAAACATCATTCTGCATCAACAACTAAAGAAATACCATTTGCCTATTTTCATGTTTTCATTAAAACTTTCATTTTAATCCTTATGGAACTCAGGTATGTTGTTGTGTCCTTTCCTCAGTAAAAACTCTTCCCTGTCTGTGTTTGTACATACCAGTCATGTTTCTGTTTGAGCACTGATATAACTGTGGAAAACGAAAATTGAATTCTTCCCTCAATTCTTTGATATCAGATAAAAAACCTACCCACTATCTCTCTCTCCAAGAGAAAAATCTCCAAATCCCCTTACTTTGTTTCCAGTAAAGAGGTATCTGACGATCTGCTTTTTCACATTACAGGCTGGCAACCCACCCATAGGTTTACTATGTATATGCATCAGACTGCTTCTTCCTTCCCTGTACCCATAAGGAACAAGAAGGTCTTCACTGAAAGGTCTCAACAAAATAAGGAAGATTTTGGAAAAACAACAACATATATTATCAAACTAATATTTCATTGAAAATCCTAATCAGCTTCAATTTGAGTCATGAATTGGAAAAAATATTATTTACAGTCCAGGAAAAATTAACTCTGTTGGTAACAAGATACAGACTTTTATTATACACAGTCTGGCTCTAGATAAAACCCAACCTAGACCTTCACCTAAATCAGCCACAGATAATGCATTATTCAAGGCCAACACCCAGTTTCAACTTTTGTTCCAGTGGCTCACATTACACAAAAATCCCTATAGAAGTAATGAAGACATAGTGCCTCCATTGTTGTACTGGTGGCTCAGAACATCTTGTGAACTCAGCCATTCCACCCATTTATCCACTACTGCTTACAAGTCTGAGTATATTCAAGAATGGGAACTACATTGAACATGACCTGAACAGTAAAAGCTTGAAACAAACTCATGGCAATAGATAAAAAGCAATTGAGCTAAATTATCCACTCAGAACATGGAAAAGTTCAAGACTCCTCCACCTCTGCTCCACATTGTATCACAGGAGCATCAAGTCTCTCTTTGTTGCCCTACATTTTTAAATGTGGTTCTTGTATATTTATTTACTTTGCTTTGGAAGGTTAATGTAGCTGAACTTCTCATAGTTTTCATTTTCACCTTTAAGACTTCCTTGAAATGTTTTAAGGCATTTTTCTTCATGGATAGGATGTTTTGTCTTTCAAACTTTGTAGGCTTGTTACTTATTCCCAACATTCTCCTTGTAGAAACTGTTCATAAAGTTAAGCCTGATCCACACTCTTCATGATCAACAAACAAACTCCAGAAATGTTTGCAGTTAGGAAAATCCTAGGATTCAACTGCATTTAACCTTGCTGACCTCACTAACCACCTTTGGCCCACAAATTTCACTGTTTGAATTAAGATCCTTAAACACTGACTTGGGTTTGTTGGATGAGTTTGTACTACAAAAGCTACAAAACTTAACATCTAAGACTAGCTTTTCTGTAATGACACTGCTGTTATGCAAAACCAAGCTAATAAGAATTGCAATTATAAGCACATAATAATGTAATGCTACCTCTAAAATGAGACTTTTTTTCCTCTGGTGAGAGAAATCACATAGCTCATGAG
>NDXB01021285.1:36404-59423 GCA_002631895.1 Agapornis roseicollis
TTTTTTTTTTTTTTTTTTTAATGCAACTGTACATTATAGAAATCATTAGTGCTTAGGAATTATTTTTTTTTACTTTCCAGAAAACAAGCAGTAATTGAACAGTGAATAAAGGTTACTGGGAAAAGCACTTTGTTCTCTACTCACGTATTTCTCCCATGCTTATTATTCCACTGCATTCAAATAACAGTATCCCAATGTCTATGTTCTACCCTAAATATGTTCAAGTTATTTTTAAGCCTTAATTAAGAATGTACTACAAGGACCTGGACTTGAATTCTAGAGTTGCAAGTGAAACCGTAGCTGTGACTTGTGCTAAAGAAGCTAGACAAGTATCACTGTAATGAAGGTACGTACTGAGAATTCCAAAAGGAGAAACATACTGGTTTTGCCTTGAAATTACTAATGTAAAATTCATTATTTCCCTCTAACTTAAAAAGATGTTTGTTTGTTGGCAGAAAAGAAAACAAGTTACTAAGCTGTGGCTCAATCTTGAATTATATGATGAACCATGAAGAAAGCTAGCTGTGAGAAAAGATTTGCTTCTAAACATTTATTCCTCAAATAAATGATTGTGTAGAACTGGATATCCAAAACAAATTGTATCACATTGTTATAGCAAAATTTAAAGTCACAGGAGAATCACTATGTTTTTATCTACTCTAACAAAACTCTAATTCTCTGACATTCACCCGTACTAAACACTGACATGGTAATTTTACCTTTTAAATATATTACTTTGGCCCTTTAAAAAGTGAAAAATCTTGCTTACCTTTAAATCTGATCATAAGACATTCTTTCACATCACCTAAGCATAGCTGAGCGTAGCCCAGCTCTCAAAAATATTTTCAAACACCCCCAAAGTGCTATACCTTGGTGCAGAGCTTCCCCAGGCTCCATGCTTGTCTGTAAGAATGTTGATAATTTTCTGTATTAGTTGAGTTGCAGTCACTTGGTCTCGGTACTTCGCTGCCATTATCAAATGATGACACATTTTTTCTTCTTCACGCTTGTCTGCAGAATACTGGGCACACAGTGACTAGGAAGAAAATAGAGACTTTATTACTTTGCATTTTAATTATACCACCCAAAGCAACTTTGAAGCACTTAATTACTTATACAAAACCCTTGAGAAATAAGAATGAACTGCATTTTACAAGTTTGACAATTGAGGCAATGTGAAGCTGTGCCTCACAATCTATCCAGAGAGCCAAACAGAGGATCTCGGTTTCTCATGAATTCTTTAACCACATAGCTTACACTCTAAGGATTTAGGAAATACCAACAGGTTAGTGCCCTGATCACATAATAAAACATATAGGTATGACCACTTGTATAACAATGGAAGTGAATAGCATTATAAAAACAATGAGGAAAGTTTAATAACAGTGACTCTCAGCTAGCTGAGCACTCCACTCCCATGACTCTTCATTGGATTTGGGTAACCAACTGATTGCTGTTGTTTGCATAAAAACTAGAGGAGAAAATATACATATCTTCAGACAGAAGACAAAATGCATATGAAAATTGTCTTTACCAGGAGGCTTCTTGAAGTTGAACACATTTGCAGGCCAGCATGGGAAAGTTAATCACTTTCCTACCTGCACTGCACCTGTTGTATAAACATCTGTTTGCCGAGGCACTCAACACCAAATACTAGGAAATAAGAACTGAAGTCACACCTACAAACAGAACTCAGAACGGAGGAAGGTTCTTTGTTACAATATTTTCTAATAATTTTGGGTATTGTTGACCTGAAAATTTGTCTGTTAACACAGAACTCAAAAATCAGAAACCAAATTTATAGTACTGTCTTTATCAAACCACTTTACTCAGAGACCCACGACAACTTCAAATATCAGTATAAACAATCAAGGCTTTTCCCCACTTTAGAACTCTGTTTCTAATTTCAGTTTTCATTTGGCAATCCCACAGATCACATATGCCAGACAAAGCATTTCAGCCTTTGTCAGTGATTGGATTATTCTATGATCTAGTTAGTAGAATGGACACAAATGTCCGCCTAACAGCAAAAAAAATGGCTCTTTCTTTGTGAAGCACAGCTGAGGCAGACACTAGTACAATTATTTCTTAGAGCTTAGAAAACAGAACAATATCATAATGCATTAGAAAACTGCAGCAACTAAAAAATAGGCAGGCTGTGAATGTTATTCATATATGTGTATATATATAAGCATATATATCATATCAAGTGAATGAAAGGAAGAATATGGAATAAACCACAAGTATAATAAAATCTGGGGTTGTGCAGATTTTAATAGAGATCACATAATAAAAGTGTACTAACATTAATAAAGAGCTATTTTAAGCATTTTAATATATGTACAAATTCCCTCGTAATTTTTCCCACACCTTACAGCAATACTCACCTGATGAACAGACATCCAGGGGAGTGAAGAATGAGCAGCTGGCTTTCCAAGTGAACAAGACATCAAAAATTGGCTTTTGTACTGCTACATGAAGCAGTCTACCACCCCTTTTCACAAAAATGCAAGATGGCTAAATCATAACCAACACTAAACAAAGATTTTTCTAGCTTTTTATAACTACAGCTGTCTTTTCCGACACATTAATCTATTTTGCACCCACAATGATTCTGAGTTGTTTTCAGCACTTTGTAAATGTTTCATAAGCTGTTATTTTTAAGTTGCCCAAAAGGGCAGAATTCTAAAAACAAGTGTATAAGGTAAGCTAAGTAGTAAAATGTTTTAAAGTGCTCTTTAATGGATCCTCCTTTACAATTTGAACAGCAACTTTTCATATCTGACATAAAATCCATAGATATAAATCACATTAGAGGGTTATTCTTTCCCCATTATCAATCTCTGTCTCTTTATGGAACATTAAAGTCACATTTGACCTTAAAACATGATAAAATGGAAATCAAACTAGAATGTTTTGTAAAAGATATAATGAACTTGTACCTCTTTAAAAAAAGTCTCTTTATGATGTAATTTTGAATGCCTCCTTCATTAAATAGCAGCAAAGATTTTCGAAGTATAGCAGTGACATTCAAATGAAGGAAAAAATGGTAACTGTCATGACAACTTCCATGAAAAAAAAGAATCAGCCTGTTACAAACCAGAAATGTATAGGTTCCACTTTTCAGCAAATTCAGCATTCAATATAAAAAGAAATTTGCAGTTTCCCACCAAAACTGAGAGACTTCCACACGCAGCAGTCCCATAAAATTAGAACATCACTCCAGAAGGGACTCTTAAACCATATCACACTATTTACGATAGTTATTTTACAAATAAGAACAGAAAGAATCCACAGTCCCGCCAAACATCTGCCATGTGCATGTATAATAGCTAGAACTAGGAAAGTTTTGCAAGAATAATCCCTTTGATCATACAGGTGACTTGTTAATAGCTCAGTGGTTCCTACCCACAACATATGCCAAATATTCAGAAAAAAAATAAGGTATTTCTCCCCCTCCATCTCTCAAATAATCTTTAATACAGGAGTTAGAGAAAACTGGCTCCTCTAAAAGAAGTGGAGAGACCCATCTCAAAAGTAGCCACTAGCCACTAAAATTTTTTGAAAGGACTAAAAAGTCTCTGCTTTCCATTGTGTTTTTCATTTTCCAGATGCCTTCAGGTTTACCTAATCCATTACTTTGACAGATGCAATACCAGGATATAGAGTGGTACATGTTAATATCTCACAAGAAATCCAGATAATTCCATTTATGTGAAAATAAAAATTCAGCTTAATTTTATGTCTGTGCACGAACTCAAAAATATACTTTTACAGTTTTAATTCTTCATTATTGTCTGATTTCTTACACTTACAATAACGCACACTCTCATACTTGAATATGGTTTTACAATTAGATATACTATTGAATGCAAACTAATTTTCACTTCCACAAAGCACTTCCACTAGTGCTTTGGCCTACCTAATTTATGTTATCTGTTTTGGGCAAGTGTATAATGGAAGTATAATCACAATAGTACTGCAGTCACACTCATGATGAAACAAAAAACACTGGAAGGTTTATCTATGAAAAGTCTTACATTTAGCAGCTGTTGAAAGTTTTTCAAAGGGGAAGTGTATCAAGCAGAATCCTCTCACACAGCACAAAGTAGTAGAAAGACCCTTTTTCTCTAGCCCTTCATTCACAACTGAACAGAAACCTTCTCTTTGCCATTAAAACAGTGTACAGGATTTTTCTTCTCTTCCATCACCTGCTTGGACAAGAATGGGGGCTACCTGAACATGCAGGTTACCTGAAGATGCATTTTTAAGGAACAGTAATTCTAAAGGACCACAAGGTCATCCAAAAGCCTATTGAAATGAAAACACAATACATTCTGTATGCAGGAAATTTTCCAGAAATACTACTGCAAAATTCTGACATGGTAAGTTAGTCTATTCTGCCTGTCTATATACCAGTGAAGACGAGGATTAAACCAGTGTTTTCAGAATTATATTACCTTTGATCATCAAAAAATGTTAAAGATTTCCTCAACACACCTTTGCAGTCCCAAAATTACAGTGAAATGGTTTTTACCGAATACAAAAAATTTTAATAGGGTACAGTTTTAACAGCAGTACTGCACCTTTTGAGTTTCATTCTTCAACTCTGAGATCACCGAGTGCTTTTACATATGCCAGTTCCTTTGTCTAACCTGACTAAAAGCTACTTGCTTTGTGAACAACTTGTCTCAGAGGGTGTCATTTAAGAGGAAAAGTCATCCATAAGATAACGCGTAGTCTTACCACTAATGCAAATTCCCTACAAATAAGGATATTTTAGTAAACGAAGGAGCTCTTCAATTCTCTGCTTTCACAGATCTTTGCACTTGACCTCTGACCTGAGGTTTAAAGTCTGGACTAAAAATGCTACCCAGGGAAATCTTACAAAGACTCCTAAATAAGACTTAGAAAAATGAAAGCTTAAAACCTCAACAGCGAACAAAAGTCAACCAATGACAACATCTGACAGCCACCGTCAATTCTGAAGTGATGCCTCTGTCATCCAACGACTCGAAGTATTGATTTCTCTCAGCATGAAAAAAGCTTAAGCCAATGAAATAGATATAGCATCATCCCCCCGATAATAGCCATCAAGGTTAACACCAGCAGAACACTTATCAAAGTATCTCTTCTATTTCTTCTTGGTTTAATGGACTGAACACAATGCAATGGCTTCTCATCTCTGCAACCCATAGTTTTCCAAACCTCATTTATTCTCTTTTCCACCCTTTTATCTGATTTGAAGATTAAAAAGAATCTGCATCTAAATCCACTGTTTGCAATACGAAGGCGTTGATTTTCTTGCCAGACATTCCTGGGGGAAAGAAACCCTATGCATTTAAAATCACAAAGGGAGGTGTGAGGTGCGGTGGGGTTTTGGAAACCTGCAGTTGACTTAGATCATGCCAAACACAGACTGGTGAAACTATGGCCATGACCAGAAAAAAAAAACCCACCACAGTCAATTTGGGTTAGTGATCTCAAGAGACAGCTGGTTTTAATCTGTGCTGAGTCAACAGCTTTATTTTTTACTTTTAAGTCTCACAGTATTAAGCTTTAGTAAACCCAACAAAATAATGCAACAGCACTTTTACTGAGATTGCATCTTTCAAATGAACCCAATTTAGTACCACAGCTAAATGAGACAAACTAAGAAGAGTTCAGATGGATATAAAACCAAATGACAGAATAAATCAAGACTAAAGAGCAGAGACAAATAACATTAGAATTTTTCTGCAGTATCCATTAGTACCACAGACTTATTTTTTTCTTTTACCTTTTTCTTTGATGCTTATCTAATAGGTATTTGTGTTAAGGTAGCACCCTTTGATCACAATCAGACGAAGCTTTATATGACCAAGTGAGAGCTCTCACTCCTTGCTAGAAACTGCGATTTGCTATATATGCCTACATTATTCCAGTAATTCAACTCTCTAAGCATTACTGCCAGCCGCTGGCATAAACAATATGCAGACAAACATTCTTTTTGAACCCAAGAAACTAGTCCTTACCATACATATTCCCAAATACTTTGCATTCAAAGTATGCACTAGGATAGACACTCTTCTTTTTCGCAAACCCAGTTTTACGTCTGCAGTCCCTTCATACAATTAGCCTGTTTACAACAGGCTAGTATCTTAAAAGCGCTACAGTTGGACACTAAATCTGAGATCCCTTGTAGTCACATCTTCCAAGTACATGTCACTTTTCAAGCTAGAAATCAAAATGCAACTCCCCTAGGCTCTAGAAACAGGAAAGTTCAGCACTTCTGCAGAGGTAGGTCTGTGCTCCTAGATATTACGCAAAGGAGCCAGCGATGATTTTTTTCTTAAGGAAAAAAGGAGCCAGTGATGATATTTTAAGCCATTTCCCAACCACACTGCATCAACCTTGTGTCATTCAACTGCCTCAACACCACTGCCAAGATTAGCACTGCATTCACTAAATAACTATTAGTCCATTGCAACAAATGAACTGGATCCATGAACAACTTCTGGAACTGACAAGCTCATTCACTCTATAAGGAACTTCCACTCTGTCCAGCATATGAGACATACGCTTACATAATCTAGGGATTCACTACTCACTCTTAGAGAGGGCCAAATCAAGGCTGCACTGCTCTGATTTTGCAAAACTGTTTGATATTTGGTTTTGGAATTTTTTCATATAACTTCTACACAACTTAAATTTTAAAAAGAGGAGAAGGGAAATAGCTTTTAATCAGATGAAAACACATATACAAGTCTCAAAGGAGCCAAATCTGTGGCAAACACAAACACTTATATCACTTCAACCAAAGCAAAACAGTATTTGATTGTTGCCTTGCCTGCGACCAGTAGTTCATCATGTGTGAGCAACTTGTTACTGCCAGAAAAGAAACACAGTAGTGCTTCTAGCATTTCGCTCCAGACTCCAAAGGTGCAGTAGAGGCCTAGGCAACTGTCCCAAATCTATTTTCAGTCTTCCTCAGCTTTTCTTTCTGTTCTTCTATCTGCAGGCTCTTTCTCCTATTACCCACCCAAACTTTGTTTTTTGTTGTTGCTGTCATTTACCTTACTTTAACAATACCACCAGGACACTTCCTCCCCTCTGTACCATATGAACACTAAGTGGAAGTAGGGGAAATAATTATCATCCACAGCAATGGTGAGGCTGACAGCTCAGGAAACATTTCCCAAATCTTCTTATGACCAGGGGCCAGATGACACATCTTCAGCAAGCCCCAACAAACTAAAGCTCTGGAGTTTCCTCATTCATCAACTCTAATCACCACCTCTTCAACTGCCTTGTTCCACTGAGGCAGAGTACGGACCTCAGTAACCTGTAAGGTAGGTAGAAAGAAGTCCAGCAGTTTTAGCCCCAGCAGCCAAATAATTGCTTTCTTAAGATTAAGATTTCCAGACACCCTACTGCCAGCACAGTTCCTCTACAACTTACAGCACCAAGACTTGGCACAGGAGTGACGCTTGAGCGGATTGAAAGTCACACGCAGTTTAGATGGTACAGCTAAACCTTAAATGGAGCCTCTAAGAGCACGTGACATACTATCGAGTACTTTTAAACAAAGCAACTTACTAATTAAGCCCTTAAAGGTACAACATAAACAGTGAATTTTGTGTCAGCTGAATTCTGAATGATTTTTCATTAACAGGGCAAAAAGTACATTTCTGACAGTGGGAAAACAATAATATCTCAAAACATGGAAAACCCAGGAATTCTCAAGGAAATAAATGTTGTAATTTGGAAACATTTTTCCAAACTTCTTTTCCAAATTAAGAAAAAGATAAACCTTGGAGAGCACAGAGAATGAAAAAAATGTAGCCAGAATTACTCAGATGTTAAGCTGATAAACTGAAAGAATTTGGAACCTTATTACAAAATACCTTGTAACACTTTAACCTATAATTGTGGCTTCGGCCTCATTTGGATGAGCTGAAGTTCTGTGGCTACCAAAGACAGCTATAAATACTTAGTTCTGTGACTATTTAATACATTACTTATGTTGTCTAAACACCTACTTTACAGGAATGTGTATTCCTATGTAAGACCCATTTTTATTATTGTATAATATGAATGTGAGTTTTTATATGTAGAATACAACACAAAAATAATCAACATACCTCTGCTGATTTTGTTAAGTATTGTTTAATATTCCTGCCATATCACACTCACTAAATTTCCTTATAAATTTGCCAAACACATGCAGAGCAAATTCATTTCCAGCCAAAATCTCCACATAAACAGTTTCCAAGATTATGTAAAGTTCCAGATTTCAAAAAAACCCAGAAAGATTAGACCCTTGAGATATCCCTGCAGCCTGGGGTCTGTGTTTCTGTCTATTTTCTACACAGCTCCCCTCAAGTCCTTTTCAGCTTTCCCTGTTTAGTGTTTAAGAGCGCAATTCTGATTTTAATCCAGGAAATTCAGAGTGTATCAAAATATACTAGCTCATGCACAAAGAATAGAGAAATAACTTGCATGTGAGATAACAAGACATTTAGACATAGCTTCCTCTCTTGCCATAACCAATTGCATGCTAATGACAAGCACGTCTCTAGTAAGCTTCAGTACATTGCATATCAAGCTGGTTTCAGACCTGATTTGGCTCCTTAACATGTCACTTAAGGTGCTTAATAAATAAACAATGAAATAGATCATAGTTTGCCTTCATATAACTTTGTTTTGTACTCTGATAACAGAACCAAGGGTATGTTTTAAAAGTATTCTATGCTGTACAGTAGTCTAGAACTAGACATTAAGAAGAAAGGGAAAAGTACCATCAGCACAGTAAAATTACTTTATACACAGGGATACAAAATAGTAACTAAGGCAGACATAGGAACCAATCACCTACCAATATGTGCTAGCACCAGGAGCACCTTTAAAAGTGTTCTGTGCCATATTTGAACAATCTGGTCTATGGGAGGAGTCCCTGCCCATGGCAACAGAGTTGGAACTAGCTGATCTTTAAGGTCCCTTCAAACCCAACCCATTCTACAGTTCTATATTTGGCAAATCTTTTGTGAAACCTCAGCTATGAAACATTCTCATATGAACATGAACTCACAACCAAAGGTAACCCATCTGTCCTTCACCAGCTTCTATTATGCTTGCTCCAAATGTTAATTTAGTGGCCTTGATTTCTGACAGTTCAGGACCTTTTCAGCCTCTCAAAATGGAGAATTATCACTTTGACTGGCACGTAACCTTGAGCAACACTGCTAAATAGGACAAACGTGTTTGCAGGCAATATAGTTCCTTCCCATACAAGGAATAAAAAAATCCTCTAGTTTCTGCTATTAAGTCACTGCACCTTCATTTGTATCTGCAGAAACATTTTAACTTATTATTAAGGAAAAGTATTTAGGACTTTTTCTCAAAGGAATATCAAATTACTACCAGAGAATCTGTGAGGAAAAAAAAAAAATACATAGGATTTTATGCAAAAGTTTATAAAAGAAAAATATCAAGCTCAGTGTTGCTGATTCATAAGTTTCTAACTAACATGCCAAACTTGCTCATCACCTTATGGTGAACTAAGGTACTTGAGAGGCTTATTCTTTGGAGACCAGGTATTCTAAAAGCATTTGGAGACCAAGTATTTTCAAAATTTTGATTAAGATGATGATGAAATGGCAAAGATTTGTAAAAAATACAGAAGCAAATGGGAAGGATTCTTAAATTATGGCATTTTACAGCAGATATCCTTACAAGCATTCCTTCCTCCATTGCCACTTACTTTGCAAACATGTTAAGCAGTCACAATCCCAGGTTTAGCTTAACCTCTCTGCCTTAACTTAATGCCTCCTGTCAAAATTCTTACAGCATCAAACTATGAAAAGCAAATTATTTGAACTCCATTTCCCTCCTCGCCTTTTTTCAGTAGTCCATGCATTATATTTCACTCTAACTAGTGCACAAGGCTTTTTCCTTTGTGATTGGCTCTCATGCACTTACATAACACAATATTGGACTTTCAGAACAGTATGAGACACGTATAAATAGGTTTGGTTTTTAATTAACATTTCTTATCCAGAAAAAGTTGTACCACTCTTGAAAGGTTAACATTTGGCTTTAAAAATTGCTGGTTTTTCTGTCTGGTTGGTTTTGCTCAATGGTATGAGGGTGTTTTCACACTATAGCTCGATAACAGCTATTAGCATTTGTTACAAACAGCTGAACTCCTAGACATTCCTGTAATGGCACAAAACAGAACACACAGTACGACTGCACAAATCATGCTTAACTAGATTTCACTGATTTTAATTCAGTATAAAATAATAAACTCAATACTTGGAGCTTGTTATGTTTACAACACAATAGATACATAGGATAAAAAAGCAACACAGATCATAGAATCACAGAATAGTTAGGGTTGGAAAGGACCGTAAGATCATCTAGTTCCAACACCCCTGCCAGGAACAGGGACACCTCACACTAAACCATGCAACCCAAAGCTCTGTTCAACCTGGCCTTGAACACTGCCAGCGATGGAGCATTCACAGCTTCCCTGGGCAACCCATTCCAGTGCCTCACCACCATAACAGGAAAGAATTTCTTCCTTATATCCAATCATAAACTTCCCCTGTTTAAGTTTGAACCCGTTACCCCTTGTCCTGTCACTACAGTCCCTAATGAAGAGACCCTCCCCAGCAGCCNGTTTGAACCCCCCTTGTCCTGTCACTACAGTCCCTAATGAAGAGACCCTCCCCAGCAGCCCTATAGGCCCCCTTCAGATACCAGAAGGCTGCTAGGAGGCCTCCACACAGCCTTCTCTTCTCCAGGCTAAACAGTCCCAACTTCCTCAGCCTGTCTTCATACGGGAGATGCTCCAAGTCCCCCGATCACCCTCATGGCCCTCCTCTGGACTTGTTCCAACAGCTCCATGTCCTTTTGATGTTGAGGACACCAGAACTGCACACAATGCTCCAGGTGAGGTCTCACAAGACCAGAGCAGAAGGGCAGGATCACCTCCATTGACCTCCTGATCACGCTCTTTTTGATGCAGCCCAGGATACGGTTGCTTTCTGGGCTGCAAGCGCACACTGAAGCTGACTCATGTTCATTCTCTCATCGACCAATGCCCCCAAGTCCTTCTCCACAGGGCTGCTCTAAATCTCTTCTCTGCCCAACCTGTAGCTGTGCCTGGGATTGCTCCAACCCAGGTGTAGGACCTTGCACTTTTCATGGTTAAACTTCATGAGGTTGGCATCTGCCCACCTGACAAGCGTACCAAGGTCCCTCTGGATGGCATTCCTTCCCTCCAGCGCATCCACCGAACCACACAGCTTGGTGTCATCGGCAAACTTGCTGAGGGCGCACTCAATCCCACTGTCCATGTCAGTGACAAAGATGTTGAACAAGACCGGTCCCAACACCAATCCCTGAGGGACACCACTCGTTACCACACTGAGCCATTGACCACAACTCTTTGCGTGCAGCCATCTAACCAGTTCTTTATCCACCAAGTGCCCCATCTATCAAATTGATGTCTCTCCAATTTAGAGACAAGGATGTCGTGTGGGACAGTGTTGAACACTTTGCACAAGTCCAGGTAGATGACGTCAACTGCATCAGTTCTGCAGTCCCACCATAGAAGGCCACCAAATTGGTCAGGCAGGATTTCCCCTTACTGAAGCCATGCTGGCTGTCACCAAGCACCTCGTTGTTTTTCATGTGCCTTAGCATGCCTGCCAGGAGAATCTGCTACCGGATTTTGCCAGGCACAGAGGTGAGACTGACTGGTCTGTAATTCCCCGGGTCATCCATTTTCCCCTTCTTGAAAATGGGGGTTATATTTCCCCTTTTCCACTCGTCAGGAACTTCACCTGACTGCCATGATTTTTCAAATATAAAAAATCCTGTAGATGATTAAAACAAGAATCTGAGATGTGATGTGAATTACAGTTCACTTTTTAACATTACAGATACTGAAAGAAAGTACAGTGACCACTCAAAATCACCAGCTTCCACCAAACATGCACAGAAAAAAAAAACAAACCAAATCTACCGAAATGATACAGAATGATATAAAATCCCAGACAGTTGACATAACAGTATTTCTCGCACAGTTCAACAGCTTCAGTTCACTCTACCCAGTAATCTACTTCTGTCTACTTCTAATATTCCAAATTCTTGAGTAGCTTCAAACAACTGCAATTCAAAAACAGCCTGAGCAACATTGCTCCCTCCTCTGCTGACAACCATATGAAATTGCCTTGGAAAATACTGTTGATGCAATGCCAAGATGGGTGATGCTGGCTTCAAGGCCATCAACAACTGCTTACAAACAAAATACTTGGAATTTCTAACAGGTCTTGTAGGAAAAAAATAAGCAAAAGTATTTTAGAAGTCAGAATAGCTGGCTTTTTCCTACTATGAATGTTTAATACATTCAGGACTAATGGCAGCATAATTCAGAAATGTCTGTATGTGGCACTAGGTCCTCCTGGGGCTGATGGCCAGTTTAGACCAAGCACAGCTGATGAGCCTGTCCTACTGGTGGCAGTGGAGAGAAGCTGCCAGGGTGAACCTCCCCCATATTAGTAATGTCCACCACCTTGCTGTGGGCTCCCAGATCATAGAATCATAAAACGTTTTATGTTGGAAGGGTCCTTGAAGATTGTCTAGTTCCAACCCCTGCCATGGGCAGAAGCATGTTCCACATATTACTCAAAGCCCTGTTCAACCTGGCTTTGAACACTTCCAGCGATGGGGCAGCCACAGCTTCCCTGGGCAACTTGTTCCAGTGTTGCACCATCCTCAGAGTGAAGATTTTCTTCTTTATAGCTAATCCAAACCAAAGATCCTTCCCAGGCCCCCAGCCATGGGGAAGGTGGGCTTCCCAGTCTCAGGCTGTCCCTGACCCTGTGGCCCTGCCCTGTACTGGGGACCTGTCTTGGCCCTCACCACCCTTCCCCACGGCTGCCCTGCTCTTCTTATAGTGGGTGGGAGGTTGAGATGCTTGGCGAAGTCCTGCTCAGGAGGCTGTGGTGCTGCAGTAGGTACCCAACTTACCCCACTGTGGGACACTGCAGGCCCTCATGGCACCCTGACAGTATACTGTGTCTGATCCCAAGTTACAACAGAATTTGTTTCATCATGTCAAAACTCGTTTCATAATAGCTATGGTGTTTCTACAGTAATTGAGCATTTTACACTTTGTCTGACACCTCCCTTAAATGTTTCTAAGGCAAGAATTGGCATCAGTCATGAAAGATGGAATCTCAGGTCGCTCTAAGAGCAACACACAATTCAGGATAATTTGATGAGATTTAAATCTCAAGTCTTTGCAAGGCCAGGCAGGTAGAAAGGTGGAAGGAGCGTGAACATTTCAAAATCCATTATGCCAGAACTTTGATACTCCTACTTAGACCCGGAATTCATTCCAGCAAATTTTTGACAAAAAAAAAAAACACAGAAAAAACAAAACCTACAGTATCCTGGCAGTTGGGCACAAAGGAAAAAAAAAGGTGTAACAATGACCAAAGTGCTTGCACTGCTCATCATTATAGTCACTAACATTGCCTAACAAGCTCTACTTCCACGAGACAGCTAAATCTTTTGAGATGCAGAAATCTTTGAAGATGAATTTTCTTAAAAGTGAATTAAAACCAGCGACCTAGAAATTTGAGCAGGAAAAAGGGGAGGGAGGGGGGAGGAGTGGAGAGGAACATATCAGGAAATGTATCTTCTCAGTGTGAAACCCAACAGTGAGAACAATTTGTTTTTCTGGATGTTATGAGTTTTTCAAGGATTAAACCTTCCACTTTTGGTAGGACTTCAGAGTAACAGTGAAATCCAGAAGTCTCTAAGTCACTTGGGACCTTCTCCGAAGCAGTGATCACTGGAAGAGCAAATGAACTGCCTTATAGATCTTCCTTTTCATGACCTATGACTATCTCAAAGGTTCAGTTTTCTCCTATTTAAGTCAAAGAGAAAAATCAGTAGGTGAACTCATTCTGCAAACATTGCAATTACAAAATCAGATGAAGTAGGAACAAAAAGATTTTAAAAAAACCTATTATAGTGATTCCCATTTAAAAGCTAATACAGGAAAGTTAAGATGAAAAGCTGGACTGCAAAGCAGTGGGATGGAAGTGGCAGTGTGAAAGGACCTGTCAGTTCTGTTAAGAATTCTGATTAGTGCTGTCTTGTTCCCTTTCCTGAAAAGTTGTAGGTCTATTCAGAATAAAGAGGTTACCTTTACAGAGTATCAGGAATGTCACCCTTGGCTGGGCATGGTTATTCAGTTTTCCACCATCTCCCTCCCTGAATCCCAGACAGACTTCAAAATAAAGATAATTTTATCAGTTTAATTGTAAGATCCTTCTTTAAAGAGAATTACAGTCTCTTTTCAACCATCACTCATGGAGGTATTTCAGCACAGTCACTATATTTTGCACTGAGAACAAAGCATTCTCAATGAAAGGCTAAAGCTTTCTCTGGAATGAGAAATACCAGTTAAGGAGAAACTAGATGCATTATATACTGGATGCAGTACGTTGTGCAACTTCCTCCTCATAATATTCCAATAAATGAAAGAGAAAAATTCTCTATGTGACTAATACAGGTAATACTGAAAACCTCAAATGCAAATACTTCAGGCTCTACTGATGAACTTCTTAGAATGATGAGATGCGGCTTTAACCCAGCAGCCCAAACTCAAGTCAATCACAAGCAGTATTTGCAACTGAGATCCTTTTGCCAGGAAAAGCCAAATGAGAAAACAAACATGCAGGAACAAACCCAGAATACAGGGGGATATTTTACATGTTTGTGATTTCTTCCTTCAACTCCTGTTACAAACGGACTTCTCATATAAAAGCAATACTGTTAAAAATTAAATTGTATTTGAGAGAATATTCAAGACTACTGCCAAAAGACTGCCAAATACATCTGGGCTACAAATGACGATACACTGGATTGAAATTCAACACTTGTTTAGCAATCAGATGCGTATTTCATCCTTAATGAAGGCCTGAAAAGAAGAGTTCACTTATTCTAGATACAGGTATCAAAGCAGATCTTACAAAGCAACATAGGCACATCATCTAAGGATCTTTTTCACATTAAGAATCCTATTAGAAGGAAAACACTAAAAGGTAATTGAATTTCCCTCAGTTATCTTCATCTCTGTCAGCTCCTGCTACAATAACTTACTCTCCAGAGCAGAGATAACTCAATTCTGTCCAGCAAGCATATGTTATGAATCTCCAAAGCAAACTTGTCTAAATCATTCTGGTCTTCTATCAAGGTTGGCTGTGGATATGAACTCTGACAGAACACAAACAAATTTATTTTTATCTTTTCAATAATTCACTTTCCTGTGCCTTGATGCAAGAATCTAAAGACGTAAGTGTTTCCACTAATTCTAGAATTACAAAGACTGGTTGAAAATATTTTATCTGGAAGTTAATGCAATTATAAACTGTTTGATTCATCATTCTGTTTTAGCAGAAACAAAAAAGTGTGTTAACAGCAGTTTCAGGCTTCTGTCAATATACAATAACTAAAACAACCTTCTCATGTTGTAATTGACATTTCTCAGAATGGTTTTGACATTTATATTTTCCCTTCAATGGAAATATTAACTGTACAAATAATAACAACCAAAGTGTGCTCTTTTCATTTCATCAAAGTTCTTAAAACATCAGTAAGTGCAAATATTCCACTCACATACGCAAACTGCCTTGACTTTAAAAGTCACATTTTAGGAAGGTATAGTGACTTATCTAGACCAATATCACAAAAGAAAAGCAATACAGAAAGCAGCCTGAGGAAGTGAAAATGACAAGAATCACAAAAGCTACCTCTGGAAGGAGAGGAGATAAAATAGAAGCTAAGGTTCTGGACAAACGTAGCACAATTCCTGACAGTTTGTGATTGTTTCAGGCTGTTCAACATATATGCAAAATAAAAATATCTGAAGAATGAGCATATAACGAAGTGATGAAGTTCCCTGCTGGTACTAAGCTATTCAGGGCTGTATAATCATGAAGGAGCTGTGAGGACCTGGAGGAGAAGCTTGGAAGACCAAGTCATCATGGTAATAGAACAGGAACTTCAGAGTAGGTAAAAGAAATGCAGGAAAGAATCTAATTTTAGATACAAAATGATGGATACTGAGTTCACCTTTATCTTCACTCGTTTTTATCATTATGAGATTGCATTATCAATGACATAGTTCTATGAAACCATCAGCTTGGTACAGAATAATCAACAAGCATGCAGGAATCAAAGAATCAGAAATCACTGTAAAGAATACCACGTAAAACATTGTGTATTTATAAGCTCCTGGTGTGTCCGCATCCAGAATGCTGTGTGCAGTTTGGGGTCTTCCATTAGGAAATATTATAGAACTGCGAAGCATTTTGGAAGTATTCAGAATTGGAATCATTGTCTCAGAAGAAATAACTATGTAACACTAGGATTTTTCAAGGTGAGGGAATAAAAGAAAAGGAACAATTCAGGAAGGAAAAGAGAACTCTGTAAAATCATGTGGTATAAAGGGCTCCTTCTAGGTGAGTTCTCATAACATTAGATGAAGAGAGAGTCACAGTGAAAAAAGCAGGCCAAAGAGATGAAGAGTGTATGTTGAGACAATCATGTTTGAAGGTTTCCCAAGAGCTGGTAAATGCTAGGGACTGGCAGTCTTGTTGAACCTGCAAAATATGATCAACTCAGAATACCACTGGTCTGTAGAATCTGTATACCACCATGCTAAGTGGTATACAATACAAATTTGTACACTACATGCTAGGACCACTAGCAGCTGGTATGACTCAGACAACATCCAAGAGAGTGACAGCTACTCTAAGTAAAGAAGGAATCCAGGATTGTGTGTATCTCCCCATGAAGCAAGGGACTTTCTGCAGGATTTTGTGAAGCTATTGGAATAAACCTTTCATTATAATTGTTTAAGTCAGCCTTCCAACTGTAAGCTCCAACTGCAAATGCGTAAGTGATGGTGTTGTGTATAGTTATCAGCTATTAACAGTACCACATTTATGCTATTAATTACAACAGTATAATAAACAGAAGGTGTTCCAAGAAATACTGGATGTGATTCATGTCTCCCCTTCAACCTGACTCACTAGCAGGGATAAGACATTTTACAACACAAGAATGAAACCAAGATGCCAGTACAATCTGCTGTTACCCCAGTCTAACAATAAGCATAAGCTGTGTGGATTCAAAGTTTTACTGAGCAAATGGGGGAAAAAATCCCTTAGGAGATGCAAAGTAACTGGACATCATTTCTGGCAAGCAAAAATCAGCAACCTAGGAAAGTGTTACTGTTTGCCCTTTGAATAAAATCTTCCTTAAGTATCCACAGTTTGAGATAATAGGCTTGATAATGGATTTATCAATGTGATTACTCTTTCTATGTTGCAGTAGGAATCGATCATTCAAGAACAGAGAATAGAACTACTAAGATGACCTAGAGCACAGACCACTTTGAAAAAAAAAAGCCTAGAAGAATAAAACTTACTCAGACTAGTGAAATGAAGTGAGACATGATAAATGATAAAAATAAGAAAAACTAAAGGAAAAACCACACGTGAAGCCAAAAGATAATAATCACATAATAACAAATATGTGCTGAATACAAGTATAAATAAATTAGAAAAATATTTAGAACTGAGCAGAATTTTAAGTCCAACCTACCAGCTAGAACAGCACAAAAAAGCACCTTTGGGTATTCAAACCAAGCGGCAGATATTTCGTGACCTTGTCAGCACCGATATCAGAATTATTTTAATACATTGTCTTTCTCATTTAGGTTAAAGTAACTTACAACAAAGCACATAGGAGAGATGTGACCTGTCACCTGTGTTTTCTCTTCAAAGCTGGACAATTTCTAACACTGTTGTTAAAAAGGTACGTAACTAATGCACGCTATCTTTGGATGGGAATTTTAAAATAAAACCTCCAATCAAGCACAACAGGATACTTGCTTTGTTAATGCTAGAAATTTACACTCTATGTACACTGTATTACTTCAGTCGAGAGTATTTTGTATTTTAGTGTCACTGCCTTGCATGAGCTCCTGTAGAAGTCTGTACATGAATAATAAACAAGGTAAACACTACTGATTTATTTTTCATGAATAGGTGAGAACAATATTTCTGATGCAAATATCTGGTCTGAAGCAAGAAATTTCTTAGCTAGTTACCTTAGTTTTCATATTACAAGCATAAAAAGATGCAGGAAAATACGGAAAATGTTTTTACAGACAACACAAAAACTGTACCGTAATAGGGGTTCAAATGAAATGCATGCCATCCATCAAAAGGCTTTTTAAAAGATGACAAAAAGCTGGAATGGTTAAGCTACAGAGAAAGAAAGCTGTAAGAAAATAACTTTCTTCAAGAAATCTGTTCAAAGAAGGAAAACAGAAAAATATGTCAACTAAAGCTTGTTAAGCCTTATAATAATTCCAATATATAAGAATATATATAGAATAATATAAGAATAAGAATTCCAAGGCATATTCTGCTAAGACTTCCAGAGCCATAGAGAGTAGATTGAGCTCATTGACAACCTCTAGTGAAAATAATCAGCTGTAAGAGTACTTACCATAGAGTGCAAAAAGATTTTAAAATAAAGTAAAATTTATCATTCACAGCAAGTGAAAAATAAGTAAGTATGTTAAATACTTAAAAGGAGCAAAAAAAGGCCATAAGAAGTAAACACACCATAAAGCTAATATTGCAAAACATTGTATATAAAAGACTTATTCCTTCACGATATTCCTGGAGTTGTTTTCAAATTACATTTAGTATGTAAATGAAACATAGCATAGATTATAAAATGTGGAAAAGTCTCAAAGAGATGCTGCTAAAGACTAAGCATTAATTATAGATTTCATTAGAATCAGAAAGATAACAGATCTTTTTATATGAAATACCTGCAATTATGAATTTATGTGATCTCTGTATTCAGTGTAATTTGAAAAGCCCAATAATTGATATTTATTAAATTTCATTCTTCACATAGCTTGTCTCATAATTTGTCAGAAATATTATACGAAAATGATAATGACGGTAACATTCACTTCTTGTTTCATCAGAAATGTTCATGGGAGAGAGTAGTTCTAAAATGATTTTTCTTTTTCCAAGGTACTTCATAAACAATATTATTGTATCTTTGATAGCTCTAAGACACAGTCCCATAAACTATTTTGATTTAAATTTGAGATATAACAAAAAAAGATGTCTCACCATTCCAGCGCTAATTTTCATACCTTCTCCTCCCACTGCTTATTAAGCACAGTGAAAGAGAAACCACAATTTTTCACTTGTCCTTTCATAGTCAGGCAATACTTTGCTCCAACACTTCCCTGAGCGCAGGGAAAATGTTACGATGTTCAACCAGAAAATGAACTTCTCATTACAGTATCCTTTATGTCACATGAGACAACGAATCTAAGAATTGCTACCTCAGGAATATAAGAAGTTTAATTGTCCAGTCTGGGACTCATCACCAAATTGCAGCAAAACCAAATGGGTTAATCTTCCAATGGAAAAAACAACCAAACAATTTCTTCCATGCTCAGCACTCTGCTGGAGAGCTTAAAATACATCGAGAAAAAAAAAGTGTTTAAAAATTAAGTAAAAAGTTTTCTTCCTTCTACCAACAGATGGTGCTACACTGCCTAACCTGCCCAATACAAAGGAAGTATTAAAATTTGAGAAAGTTAAGCCCATTCATAATGAAATATGTAAAGCCTTATTTTCTGTGAGGGTACATCTAACGCAGTTTGTGTTGCCACATTACATCTTTGCAATCTATATATGAGTTTGGGTTCTACTATTACAGGACACCTACAACTTGTGTTATCCATTATCTTCCTATGTTCTGTAAAGACCCATTACTGATAACCCATGCTACTAGACAGAATGCCCACTGAAAGCATTCCAAAGTCTTTTCTTCTAACAAATAAGGTCATTGTCATTAAGTATATTGAATAAGAATTCATATAAAAGGATGTTTCAAGAGCCACAGAAAAGAAAAAAAAAAAAACCAAAAACCTTGATGCATGAGATCCATAACATAAGCAGCTCTTCTTAAAAACTGGAAACTATATGGAGAATAGGGACTCAGTCAAGGATTACAACTTTCTTTCACACAGTAACTGTTTGTTATGTGTAAATGTAACTATCACCTACAGAAACAACAAAGACACCAAATACCATTTCCTAATTCTTTCAAGGGCTCTCAAACAGTCTCTCTGAGTTACAGGTATTCCTGCCACAACTGATTTGCAGTACTGTTTAGTTACTTCCTCTGACACAAATAACATCTTCTAATATTTAATGCTTAGTACACCAAAGGGGAAAAGGTGCGGAACACATGACATTATCGATCAATGGAACCAGTGAATTCAGTTTTCTGCCAAGAAAACAAAAAGTGAACAGCTACATCCAATTCACTACTGGAACGCTTGCTTAGCCTTGTATCTTATCTCTGTCAAGGCAATACTCGTATTGAGATTCATTTCTCTGCATGAGCCATGAAGTAAAACACTCAGTTTATTACACAAAGCCTATAAATTGATACTGAATAAGAATTAAAACTGAGGAAGTCCGAGTCTTCTGCATGCAAAACCATAACTGAGCAGAAAAGGACAACAAATTTTACAGCAGCTGGAAATGCTAGATTTAATTACTGAAGAGAAATCATGCAGAGAAGTTAGCTGCCTAGTATGATTTATACCAAATGCAAAGGGAAAGTCATGTGAAATTCTCAGTTAATCAACAGAAATGGCCAATACCAACAATGCCAGCACTTTGTATTTCTATGGATGATTACAGTTTGAAAAAATAAGAACAGAAATTTAAGGGACTCAGACCACACAATCTTTAAAAACAGCCACTTAGAGGAGGCAGGTTAGTAAATTACAGCACCAGTTACATTTCACCAAAAAAAATTACTCCAGTGTCTGTTTTCCTCAGACTCAGAATGAAGAATCCTTGTCCATCCATTTTAGAATGCTTTCTGAAAATTGTGTTTCAGTGTCCATTGCTCCTTTACACTCACACTTACAAAGTGCAACATTATGAATGGTTCTGCATAGAACCTTTCCCTCCATTTTCCCATTCCTTCATGTAAATATTCCAGGCAAATAAAACCCCACACTGCTGGAAGGATACCAATCAAAAATACTTTACAGAAGCATTGAGATATGCTATTACAGATTTTGGTCAAAATCCAATAATGCCATGAGAAAGCAAACAGAACCTTCACTACAAAGACAAAACACTGTAATGCTCAAACAATGCAGGCCTAAAACACTTGCAGGTTTACATATTTAGGATTCTATAAATATGTATATTCACACATAAATATATGAGGAGATTTATGTAAGACAGGAGGCATATCCAAGGAAATGGGCCCTCCTGTAATAAATTATAAAATAAAGTTAATTAGAGCAGAAAATTCCCTCCCCCTCCTCACACCAAATCCAATTATTCTCATAGGCCCAACTCCACAGTAGTCTGCACACAGTCTAAGACACAGTACGAATCACCGCATTTTTCAAGGTCATTTCTAGAAAGCAGTCTAGGTGGTAGCATGAAACTAGTTGATGGAATTCAGGCATAAAGAGGTTCTTCTTTGGGATTTTCAGCTCTACCAAACATTTTGGTTTTGAGAAATGCCTAAGAGACCCATATATATCAATCCCAGGGACACTGGGCAAAATTTAAGGTTATAAGGGTTATAAGTTAAGTTATGAGTGCTCGCATTTCCACATTCACTGTAAAAATGTTTGCTTCACTGCCACCTCACTAGAGAAATGAGTGGAATATTGCTTAATCACATTGTAAAATGGGTAAATATGTCTTGGGTCTCACTGTGACCTCCCTGTACATCTACATTCATAGATGTAATTACTTACAGAATAGCACTGAAAGCATAGGTGAAGAAAGGATCAGAACAAAGCAAGAAATAGGTTAACTTTTTTTATTCAGCCACAGAAAAATCTCACAACTGAGGTTGCATCTCCCATGAGGGAAGCTGAGCACCACCAGTTTGAAGAAGCTTCCAAAGCACAGGACTGCAGAGGCAAAGAAGGGCTCTGCAATGCAAAAGAAGACAGACACCCCAAACACAAAGGAAGAAAAGCAGCCAAGCCAAGAAGACAGATGCCCTTCGTGCCACCAGATACAAAAGTGGATGTGCTGATTTTGCTCTATTTAAGAAACTGTATTTGATGTTTCTGAAATAGAGAGAATTGCCTTAAGAAGATATAGGGAGGAGAGAAAATATTTCTTTTCAAATCTTTTTAATATAAATCACAGGCACTCAGAGTTTTCGGCATACCTAAAGTTACAGCACAAAATGGAACAATACACACAAAAAAACCACTCTTGCTTTAGACACCCTTCCTTTGTTTTTGGTTATCCTACTTGATGGAAAGGGAACAGATACTTTCCTCTCCATGTTCTAACCAATGCAAGGCACCACCACACGGAGATACTGCAAGGAGAGACCCAATCAGCCATTATGCAGCAAAGGGAGTATGTGCCACATTCCTGTTGCTTCTCTGCCTCCTCCTGACTGTGAAAGAACTGATAGGTGGACATTTCTCAGTCAAGGAAGGAAAATATCTGTTCTGTACTTGCACTGAATTAAGAACCAAACAGGAGGGGTACCTTCCCTCTGGACCCTATGCAACTTTTACAATGTCCCATGACAAATTCCTAAAGTGCAGTTGTACAGCACAGCAGTGCTTTTCCTAGCACTACCTACCTTTCTAGGTTTTTTCCTTCCTCTTACAGTGACCATCCTTAACCCATTCATAACCAAATACTATGCAATAATATATAATAGAGAACTTCATTTTGAAGTTTGTATAGATATTCCATTGCTTCCTCCTGCCTCTATGTGCCCCCCCCCCAAATACCAGAGTTCAGTTTTAAATGATGAAAAGATATTTTGCCTTTTACTTCAAAACTGCCCTTGCTTAAAAAAAAAAAAAAAAAAGGGAAAAAAAAAAAGTTCTCCAAA
>NDXB01021285.1:65634-93837 GCA_002631895.1 Agapornis roseicollis
AAAACACAACAAACCGGAAAAAAAAAAAAAAAAAACACAAAAGAAGAAAAAACCCTAAAAATTATGCAGACTCACCAAAATGCCAACTTGGCCATCCAATAGTATATAACTTGACAGCACTCCAAAAGGACATCCAGGAAGGAACACACCCATACCAATACAATCTTTCCTATCTAGGATAGTCACTCAGGGCATATCAGGGCCTAGCGAAAACTGACCTGAGGTTGTGCTCACATTCTGAGAGACACTGCATGGTAGTACACCATAGGATTTCTGGAAACTTTCTATGAGATAGCAATAGTGCATATACGCACAGATGGGGTATAATACCTTCATGCTACTCTTCTGTTAACTTAGTTCTGAAAGCAAATGCTACTAAAAACCTTCTACACAAAAAAAAAAAAAAAATTAAAAAAAGGAATTCCCAGGCACTCAAGTGTTTTATGATTTTGCTTTTTCACTGACTCAACAATGCTCTCACAAGCAAAACCCACCTTTGTCACATACATACCCTCTAAAGTTATTAGCATCTCCAATAATAATGATTAACAATTAATGTAAGCTTTTTAGACTTAGTCCTCCCCAAAAAAGCTTCTGTCTGCTCATTACGTTGCAGCAAAGATGCTTCCAGTTACGCGGAAATGATGTAATTTTAATCCATGCACAGATAATCAAGCAAGTCAGTGAAATAAACTGTCAAGAACCGCACCTCAAGTCACTTAATCCATTTCTGAAACACATAAAGGCTACGACTTCTAATTTTCAGCACATTTTAAATGCTGTTTAAAGTCTAGCCTAATGAGTATCTCCCATATGAAGACAGGTTGGGAAAGTTGGGGCTGTTCAGCCTGGGGAAGAGAAGGCTGCGTGGAGACCTCATAGCAGCCTTCCACTATCTGAAGGGGGCCTATAGGGATGCTGGGGAGGGGCTCTTCATTAGGGACCGTAGTGACAGGACAAGGGGGAACGGGTTCAAACTTAAACAGGAGAGGTTGAGATTGGATAGAAGGAAGAAATTCTTTCCTGTTAGGGTGGTGAGGCACTGGAATGGGTTGGCCAGGGAGGTTGTGAGTGCTCCATCCCTGGCAGTGTTCAAGGCCACGTTAGACGAAGCCTTGGGTTGCATGGTTTAGTGTGAGGTGTCCCTGCTTATGGCAGGGGGGTTGGAACTAGATGATCTTAAGGTCCTTTCCAACCCTAACTATTCTATGATTCTATGACTTTCTGTAGTTCAAATTCAGACATCAACAAAGCTGCTTCTGCTATGAGACCAAAACAGTAACATAAAAACTCAGAAACTAAATTACCAACAACCCCTTTTTACAAAACCTACCACTTGAGCAGAATGGGTTGCTAAAAATAAGCAGGAAGGAAATGTGGAAAATACTTTTTTCTCCTACAGATCAAAACTTAGGTCCAGGTTCTATGTCAGCAGTATCTCAGGACAAGGAGGTTGCAATAAGGGGACTGGTAGTAATCAATTCTACTTTCACTGTGAGTACCTTTATGATTTTTATCCTGAGCCTTTTTTGGTCAACTATGCATAAAGCGTAAGTCTGACAGTTATTATCTATTTTTTCATTAATAGCTGTATTTTTCTAACTATTTTCCACCACAGTAGTTGCTCCTATGGCAACACACTCTCTAAAATTCATTCCTTCAGAGTGACCACACTCTATTATTACAAGTGAAAGACAACTGAATGGGGCAGCCTACATCTGTCCCCCATTTTCCATTAGGAAACTGTGCGAGTAATTGCCCAACTAGTCTGATAGCAAACTATTTTAATGTTAAAAAAATATTTGCATCTATGGCCAGTCATAAGTAATACGTACAATTAAGGAAAAAGAACAGCAGGTGACATATGTTGAAATTTTCTTATTATGGTTCCTTCTAAAAAAATGTTAGAGAAATACGGACGATTACAGCATTCCACATTTTATACTACTGGATGTTATGGATTGGGAGAATAATACCGTTTACATGCAGTTATTTCTAGAGAGGTTTGCAGCTTTTTTTGTTGGTTAGTGGGATTTCTGTTTGCTAAGTATATCAGATTTGCACGCTGTCTGCCTTCCTTGTTCTCCCCATGACTTCTGAATTCACTGGATAATTTCAACAATTTTTTAAATAAATTTTTTAAATAAAAGGCTAGAATCTCTCAAGAAATATTAGATATAAAATTTGTATAAAATCAACAGAGGACAAAAATCCTTGCAAGCATCCTTAAAAAACAAAACAAAACAAAGCCAGCTCTTTTCAACTGCACTGGAAGTCATAACAGAAAATCCAATATAGGAGGAAAATCCCCTGATATTGCAGGAGAATTTTGATTAGATTTCATTCCTCATTAGACAACAAAGAATCTAGGAGGGAGAGAAAGATACAAAAAAAATTAGTTCTGCTTCTCCTGGATACACCTGTGAATCATTAAGTTTTACTTGGGCTTTTTTGGTTAAGGATTTGAAAGAGCAAAGGCAAAAGAGAGGAAATCATACATGTATCCTGTTAGTTTAACTAGGTTATCTTTCAACCAAACTTTGGGTGATGGTTTTTTAAAGCAACTACTTTCCAGATCTTGACTTCTCATTTGCAGATGTATAAAAATGTATGTGTAGAACACAGTACTTAGTTCTTTGAATGATCAAGAAAACTATACCTGTGAAAATTAAAATTAAGCATCTTTAAGAGTCTCTTCAACTGAATAAGAAAGAATAATTGCTGCAGCATGCTTAGGAGACTGATCCCTCAACCCTTGCCATGCCAAACCCATTATCACCCCAAAGGGGATAATAACTGTCATGCCTAGTCTCAAGCTCGAGTACGTTTGTTAGTGCACTGACTGCTACAGAAAACAAGGTCTAGCATAAAAGATGCTTCACACTAAAGTGTGCTAATGAATCAAAGTGACAGGAGAGAGTTTTAACCTTCACAGAGCAAAGGAGTTGTTTGCTAACTAGTCAAGTAGAGGAAATAAGAGTATAACAAAAGAGACATTTGTACACACACGGAAGTAAAACAAAGCTTCCTTTTTTTTTCAGTTCAGAAATAATAGCTTAGCCATCTCTTGCATAAAGAGGAAACATAATTAGTTCCAGGGTGAAAAAACAGAATCTGTCTGGACACCTTGGAATTCTTCAAAGGAGAGGACTAGCCATGACCGTGAACCAGATCACACCTAAAGAATGGCTCCAGTGAACAAATTCCCTCCCCAGAAAGTTCTAGCAGGTCAAGGCTCCAAAACAACATTCACTCTAAAGGGAGGACCCAAAGGTGAAAGGTAAGCACAAAGACTGAAATTGAGACTGACAGAAGTTCAGCGGGCTAAGGAAAATGTTTTGCAATCTATACTTCTGCTGCACAGATGGCTCCATACATAAGAGAAGCAGTGGATACAGGCACCTTTTTAACAAGGTTTCAAAGAGCACTAATAGTGTTCCCAGACATTACAATAATAGTGAACAATATTCATTCATTTTTATTAAAAACAGATTAATGTTCAGTGTAGCAATGCAATGAAATCGATGTTTCTTTTCATGCACAGAAAGAAGTTATTTCCCAATAGCTGCTGCTTAGCTTTTTGTTTACATTCTGAACCTTCCTGTGTTTCTACAGGGCTTTGCTTTTAGTTTTGGGGTTTGTCTCATTGTTTTTTTCTTTAGCGGTAGTGGTGGGGTTTGTTTCTTTGTTTTCACTATGCTTGTAACACAGCCTTCCAAAACTTCAGCAGTTTAGGTAGGCTTGTGGTTGTGTATTTTCACATACATGTTTTCACATTCTCTCCTATTTAGAGGGGTTTTTTTCAGTTCAAGATTCAAAATTTCACTGGGCACAAACAAATCAATTCTGTTCTATATGCGCAGTGGACCCAAAATCATCTAGAAAGCCTGGAAGCAACTGTATGTGCAACACATTAGTTACTTGGGGACATGATGAAATTCAGAACATTCTGAATGCAGCACACACATTGTAGATCTTCCGAGTCCCAGAGGCAAACTTTCTGTACATATTTCTGTCCAGGGAATCCTAGCCAAAACACATGAAGCCTAAACATAAAACTTTTAACTGCTGTGAGAGAGAGAGAGAGAGAGGTACATTCATTCCTCTCAAATGAAAGTAAAAAGTAGCTTTGAAAGCAAGTATAAGGAGATTTAGATCTCTTTTCCTAGATCTCTTTGTGAAAGATTTTTCAGTCATCTTATTCGCCTGATAAACAAACAGCAGAACACACTTTAAACTGGAATATCCCCTGGGATGGTTACTCAAAAAAACCAGCAAAAACCTAGTAATAAACTGTGGGAATAAAACACTGGTTTACAAGGGTTATAGGATGACCAAGACTTTCTCCACCAAGTCAGCGGACAACAGCAATTCTGTGATTGCACAAATTCTATGTAGTTCTTGATTTTATTTTATTTATCCTAACACTCCACATGTCATGGTACACCCACAGACATCCTCCCTTACTGCTGAAATCAGTTCTGTTCTTTGTACAACTACCCTGTCTTCTTTTTTTGTGTACTTACAGAAACAATTTATAAATTCAAGTTTATTATAAAATTATGCAGTTTACATCTAAATCATTATCACCTAGCTATTTTAATTTTTAAGTTTTAATGAAAACATTTCAGCTTTTGGAGTTAAGATTATAATGCTATGGCAAAAATACTGAGTAAACAATAGCAAATAGGCCTGAACTGTTTTAGTGTATTAGTATATATGCAACCTGCATAAAGAGAAGAAAAGAGTAGCTCTGGAATGTAAGTTCATGTCATATAAGGGATAATAGTTTCATTTTAGTGAATACTGAAAAGGCACAAAGCACTGCAATGACTAATTCAGCAATAACTTTAAAGGCTCCTATGAACAGCAATGGAGGGAAATAGAGATAGATAAAAGGAGCCATTTTTAAGAAATTAATCTCCTCTCCCCCATAATGAAAGTTATGTTCCCGCTTTTTTAAAAAACAACTCTGCTATGAGCCAGAAATGAAATGAAGTAACAATTACTTAGATATTTTCTGCTAACCAAAACCACACTTCCTAGTCTTCAAGGGATCATTTGTCCCTGAGACAACCACTCTGCTAAGGCTAGACTATAAGTTATTGATGTTGTTTATGGAGGTGGGGGAGTGATTCCATCTGTCTGTGATGGGCATTGCAGATTTTAAAAGAAAATAGTCAATTCCAAACAGTTTACTGATAGAATGCTCTCTGAAAGCTTGACCAGAACAAGCTGAATAACTGCTAGGCAACTGCTACTTACAACTCAGTCTCAGAAACTGATTTGTTCATGATAATCATCTTACACAGATGAACTATACATTGTGGTTTACTTGTGTGTGGGATCTCTATGTTATCTATGCTAATAAAACATTAATCAAGAGGCAAATTTATAGCAGGCACTTTGTAAGTAAGGTCAGGACAGGTCAGCCTCACATAATAGGAAACAACTACAGTCTAGATCTTAACACTGTAACTGAACACCCTTGTTACTTTACCTTGGCCCTTGGGATCAAGACTAGTAGCAAAATGTTTTTTCTCCCTCAGTTCCCTCACCATAAACTGAAATATGACCATTAAAATGGTCATTATTTTTATCCATCTTGAGAACATTCACACATTTTGAAAGAAAAAATTCTAAAATTGTCATTTCCCCCTACACCTACAATAGCTAAAAAAAATAAAAACAAAACTTATGTAGCATTTTAATTTATGTGATAAATTCTTTTGATTTTAACTCAGTAGCTGTCCTAAACCCATAAAATTTATTTTCTATTGGGATTCTTACTAGGTCAAGTTACTCAGTAACAGAATTCAGGTTTAGATAAATGGCATTTTTTATAATACTCCTTAGCTAATGCATTAAGACATCTCAAAAAAAAAAAAAAAACCTTTAAAAAAAGCAAAAACAACCACAANTTTTCTATTGGGATTCTTACTAGGTCAAGTTACTCAGTAACAGAATTCAGGTTTAGATAAATGGCATTTTTTATAATACTCCTTAGCTAATGCATTAAGACATCTCAAAAAAAAAAAAAAGCCTTTAGAAAAGGTAAGTATTGCTCTTAGTGTGCCTCAACAATCAATTCCTAACAAAGAAAATATTGATGGTTCTGAATAGTCACTACATGTCAAACAGCATGGCCTCATCACCTGCTCTGCCATTTCCTATACATTCCAGTAATATACATATATAGTTATGGACAGAACATTAAACTAATTGGTAATATTAACATTAATATTAATTAATTTTTTTTTCCTTAAAGGGACTCCCTTTCTATTTTGAAGTAGATAGGAAATAAATGAGCAAACAGGAATCTAATTTTTGAGACAGAGGCTTATCGTGCAGTTCCTAGCTATAATGTCTTGCATATATCAATTCCCTTCCTGAAGAGATTGGCTGAATACAAATTACACTTTCAACTCTAACCAGTGCACAAGGACAGGTAAAAGCAAATTCACGACACACCGACAAGTGAAATATTTAATGAAACTGAAGAGCACTCAGATTCTGCAAAATCCCATAGTCAGCATTAGAACTGAACTGAAGTACTAAAGAAAGTGAAGTCATGCTTGTAAAACTCAAATGAAACAATACAAAAAGGCATAAGAAAAGCTCTTACAAATGTTTCAAGCCACACAACTTCTTGAAGGCTAACAGAGAGGTGCTTTCAAATATTGTGACTTACCTTCCTTCATTGACAAGCTCAATAAAGGCAAGGCCAGCATTCTTTTGTATGGAGTTCTGCCACTCCTGGGAAAAACACGAGAGAAAACTGGTTGTATAAAAACAAAATTAAGAAAAAGCATTTTCAACTACAAAGTTACACACTTTCTTTTCAATCTTAGCAACTTACACCACCATAAGTAAATGTACAAGGCATGAGCTGTGTGTTAATCAGGAAGGAAACACTGCCAGCATGAAGAAGCAGAACTGCATCATTTACTCAAAATCATATTCTGTGAAGGGGAGAAGGAAATACAAGAATATCCCACAAACAACTGCACCATTTTCTTTTGCTGTGTTATGTAGTAATTCTGATTGCTTTTTGCCTTACTGAACTCTGATAATGCTAGAAACAAACTGTTTCATGTTAGCGTAAGGCTCACTCTTTATACACAAATTTTCCATACAGTTTAAAGTCTGGTTAACATATACGCCGATAATAATCCTCACCTCAGCATCACAGAGTCATCTCTATTCAAAACAATCTGCTAATAACCCAAATATTGCATCATTAACACCTAGTAAATTTCAAAACAACTTTTAACACATTTTTAACATACTGAATTTTTAACACACTGAAAAACGATAATGTCAGACACAAGAGCACTGCACATTTCTTACATCCAACTGACTCCTGAATTTCAGCAAAATTCTAAACCTCATACATGTAGGCAGGTTTTGCCTGGCCCCAAGAAAGAAACCAACACAGACGACGTATCACTGGGGCTTGCTTCCCTGATTCGAAAGCTGAGGAAAAACCAGAATTGGTTAACAAAAATACCAGGAAGATTTTTTTTTTAATTCTAAACTCAATGGGTACAAGTTGACAGAGCTAAAATTTAGGGTAGTAAGTATGTGAACCTTTTATTTTGGGGGAAATGAGGAGGCATTTGCATAGAATACGGCAAATACAACCCTTGGTTTAAACTCTACCAATTTTCTAAACTACCACAAAAGACAGATTCTGCAGCAAACAGACTATTAAGTTTCATACAGTTTTCCACATCAGCTTCTTCGATTTTTTTTAGTCTGTGTTGTATAAAATAATAATCCTAATGATAATTCACATCGCTACTTCTATCACTGCGGTTTTTACCCAAAATCTCACCAGCTTCAGAATAGGGAGAAAAGGCAAAACCACAAATCCTCTTGCAAGAATTTCAGATTTGCTTAATATTTGCTGAATACAGAAGGTACCCAGTGTCAGAGTACATTTTTTGCACCTCAGTGATACAAAGGTTTGATAAGATATACACAAAAGCCATTGGAACAATGTCATTTCTTTACAGTTTAAATCCTGCTGCCCAAGCCCTTCCCCTGAAAAAAAAAAAACCCAAACAAACAAATAAAAAGAGATTTCCAGATTTCAAATACTGTGGAAAGATTGCAACTCTTATCCCTTGACCTGTTCCAGGCCCTACTTATTCGTTTGTCACTTTTTGGTTGCAATGATTTTCAAGTAGTCAGAATTAAGAGTAGAAAAACTGAAATTTATGATTTATTATTCATTATGAACTATAAATGTATTTAATTACTTTTTATATAGCTACTTTATACACATTAATAAGCAAGCACTATGCTAAGCACCAGCTAAGTTCCATTTACATATTGTCACATTTGGGGTTTTGTGGGGTTTTTTTGAGATCACATAACATAGCATCATTGGTCTTTACTGTAACATATTATACTGTTAGATCTTCTTAGTATTTCTTTCACTATCCTTCCCCCAGTTTTTCTCTATTGCCTTATTATAGCTTACATGGCTTCATCTTAGTCTGTAAACTGTCTGAAATAGCTTTAAGCATTTATTCTTTTTTTTAAAAAGCCTTTTAGCTGCTAATATTCCAAACAAAATAGCATATGCAACTAATCCACGTTAAGTTTTTTTAAATGTAATATACAGCTGTAAACACAATATTTTTATATCTTCATATGATAATTGACACTATTCTGTTAGCTTAAATGGGCAAAAGCTCAAGCAAAGCAAAATATTTCTTTCCATTTATGACATTGTCCATCTGTTGCTCTGCTCTTTTTTAAAGAGCTCATTACAATATGTGAAAATTTAATTGGTGAAGATGGAGGTTGCCAAAAGTGAAAAGAAAGTGCATTTATCATGATACTTTTCAGCATTTTTCTCCATATCAGACATCATCAAAAGAGGCGTTAGTCTAAACAATTTCATAAATCACAGTTGAACACACCCTAAAGCTAATTTTAATAGTTGAAAGAAAAGACTAATGGTCATCATCTTTCATGATCCATTCATTATTTCCCCACAGTACATGTTCTCTCTCAAACAATTACACTCAGTATGCATATTGCATTATTATATCAACATCTTAGTTATCCATCTCCCTAAGGTATCAGGGAAAAAAACACGTTAAAAGCTTCAAACTCAACCACTAATGCAACTAAATAACTACGAAACACACTTCAGCACTTTCCTAAGGAAGGACTGTAAGGGAAGATCAACAAACTCAGTATTTTCATACCTGTTCTAAGCTGTACTTAATTGACTATCATTTCCTACAGATATAAATGCTTAGCAACAGCGACATAACCTACTTTTAATGCTTTTGGTCAGTGTACAGTGAAGCATGAAAAAAACCCTGGAAGCTCTGAACACTATTCACAAATATCTAAAACAAAAAACAACCATTACAAGGAGACAAACAACAAATCACATTTTATTCTAATACTATGTCTGATGTGGAAATTTCCTAGCTCTTTATTGTTTCACATACTTCCTTAATGAAATTTGTAAATACTTCTGCAAGTACTTCAGATAAAATGCCAGTACTACATCCTTTTCTGCAACTGTCCTTCAAATTTCATATGATTATAATTTGGTATTGAACAACACATTACATTTCCTGTAGCTACAGCACAACTCTGACATAACCAAAATTATATACCAGCTCTCTGTAGCACCAATTTTATATCAACAACTTTCATTAACACATTTTTACTGAGTGCCGAAGGTTCATCAAATGCAAACATTAGAGTACTGGTCTTAAACCCCTTTTTTCAGAAACTAATGATCTCCCTCAAGGTTATATCATGCCCTACTGTTGTCCCATTTGAGTTAGGTTGAGTTTATTTAATTAATTCTAACTAATCATCAATCGGATGACAGTACCAAATACTCTAATAGAACTCATAAATTACTCCATTTCCTTTCTGTAGGAAATACATTTTGGCCAAAGACCACAACATGCATTAGACCACAACCAACAATGAGATTAATCTAGCAAAACAATCTTCAGTAATTCTGAAGTATATATGCATGTGTAGTTATCTTGGTCTTCAAACGCATTGAAAAGTCTTATGTACTACACGATTCTCCAATTTCCTTTCTTAAAAATTAGGTATATCTCTAATCATAAGGCATCAACAGGTAAGTGTTCTTGAAAAATTATACATTGAATTTGAATTTCCCAGTGTCAATTCTATTGATCAATCATCTTCCTCCATTTGCTGTTGGCTCCCTACTCATTCTGAATATACTTGTTCAGATCCAATACTTGGGGAGCCTCTTATTTACCAGAACAGGCCTGCCCAAAAGCCTTTTCTATAAGCAGCAGTTCACAGGAACCAGCTTCAAACCAAAGAAATGCAGGTGGTTCTTTACGCAGTGCATTACACATTAGTGGAATCTATCACACTAAAGGATGCTGTAGTGACTAAAGTTCAACAGGATCAAGAGGAGCCTGCACATGTATATGGAAGGAAAATACACTGATACTGACTAAGTAACACAAACTACATCCAATTCATAAAATACCCCAAGCTGAATATAGCTGAAAGTGGAAGGTTATCATACAGGCTTGTCTTATTCTTCTTCAGCATCTCTTTGTGTCTATTTTTTAATCCAATATAGCCATTCCTAAACTCCAGTCACTCAAAAAAATGCAAAGAAAATTTTGCTGGTAAATATTTTTGTTGGTTTGTAATCTGAAGTGCTTGCCTGTAGGCAGCAAATGGATATACTCCTCCTCATTTGTACATTTCTAGGAAAACAATATAACCGTATTTCAAACAACACAAAATATGTAGTCTTCTAGCTATATAAAAGCATTTGCAAAACCAATCTGTCAATGGTTCTGAGAGCTAAACAATTAAATGTGGCTCTTTAACAGAATATTTAAAACATTTCCAATAGAGGAAAATGGCTTTATTTTCAATTGCAGGCAACTGCATTGCTACTTTTATTCATACATACATACACATGCATGATCCTTAGTAATTCATTTTTGTCTGAAAGTTAAAAAAATATCCTAACAACGTTAATAAATTCCACAATTAAGAAATCTAGCTATCAGCTGAAATACACATTCATAAGCAAGCAAAAAAGAGCCAGTTCTTTGCTAATCCATCCATAAAGCTGATGGAGTTTTAATAATTTATGTTGGTTATGAAACAAAGGAAAAGGATGACTTTGGTACTGACAACTATGAATGGAGCATGAAGGAGCACAGTGGGAAAATGTGTTAACATATGAGTAAGAGACATATTATATCCTAGAGTAAAGGTCAAATCTGCATGAAAAACTTGTTCATAGAGAGATATACTAATCTTCAAGTGCCTAAAGTAAACTATCAAGAACTTTTCAGCAGTGTTTGCACTTGGTGTCAGCACTCTCTCAGCACCACATCCACTACAGACTTGAATGAACATCTAGTGAAAAGTAGATTATATCTCAGCTGAGTTCTTAATAATTTAAAAAAAAACAAAAACAAAAACCAAAAACAAAACAAAACAAGCCACCAAAGGTTAGACTGCATGTTAAGCAGAATCTCTGCAAACATAAACCCCTTTTAAAGAATTGAATCTCGCTTATTTTATTCTACAAAGCTCCACTGAAAAAAAAAATTAAAACCAAGACAGAATTATGGGAAATAATGTCTAGAAACACAACGCAGCAATTTAATATCAAAATTAGCTCAGGCTAAGCAGTATACGAAACAAAAATTTTGCAAGGATGTGCTATTTGAATATCCGAGTAACATGAAAACACATTTGGAGACAATGTTATGTAGTATGTATACAGTCATACTTGGATGCTAAAATAAAATTTTAAAACCATAAATCAATAGTGGAAGAACTATTAGAAACGGACTGAGAAAAAAATAATTGCAATAATTATATACATGGTCCTTTCTCTACAGAAGAACATCACTGTTGCTGAATCTTGACACAAAGAAAGAGCTTACAAAAATATTTACTACTATCCTAAAAATTCAGAACATCTTGTCAGGGGAAAACTTAAAACAAGCTTGAATTTACTGAAATTTCAACAATGGATACTATTCCACACTAAACAATGGCTTGTCTATGAAAGCTTTAACACAGCATGTATGTAACAAGTCAGGCTATATCACTAATCAATACAGAGGGTTTGATTTCAATAAGGGTGATAAAAGTTACTCTAACCCTGGCCAGCTACAAGCTCTCAACAGATGATCATCATTAGGCCTCTATCGGGGTCCCACATACTCAAGCTATACAAATGTGTCCTATTAATACATGGGTCTGTCTGTTTGGCAACTCCAGTCTTAAGACAAATGGCAGCTGCTGCCCCTCAAGGTCTGAAGTCAAGTCCTCAGGGAATCTAAAAGCCCAACTGGAAAAATCAAGGCCTGTTCATTAGAGACTGCTCCAGGGGAAACCTGCAAGGCTGCCATTAGAACTATATAAAAGAGCTAATTATTTTTATAAGACTTTAAAACTATCAAACACACTCAGTTACAATAAAAAGTATTTACTGCTGGCATCCCATTAAAATGACATTGCTTTTTGTCAAAAAATCAGCCAGTGACAGTACACAACCAAAGTCTTTGCATTAAAAATTTTAACGAGTCTTCTAGGAGAAAGTTGTGTAAAAAATAACTAGATGAGAAAGCTTCTCAAGTGGAGGTATAACACCAAGCATTTTGTTGAAGGAAAATATTCCAAACACACTCACATCAAACTAAATAATGAACTATAAAGCTGGGCTGAGATTATGCGTGTGTGATTATGTGCCCCTGAAAAGGACAAGAAAGTCAAGAAAAACACATGCTCAGCATTTCAAAACTGCCTGAAAAGCACACATAGCATTCTTGTTTACAACCTAGGCTGTTAACCAGTAACTGAAAATGCTGCAGTACACCAGTGTATTGATAAAAGGCACATGGCCCAGTTGGTAACAAACAACAAGACTGAAGAGAAAAAAATTAAACCCAAAAGCTTTTCAGCATTTTTCCTCTGATAAAACAAAGAAACAAAGATTATAACGATAGCTACTTTCATAAAATATACTCTGGGGAAGAGTTGGAACATGATTTTTTTATTCATAACCACAAAATTGCTTACCTTTTAGCTATCAAACAGAATCAAAGTTTCTTATACTGAAATATTTTTCCAGCTGCACTGCATGACAACACTCTATTGAATTCTAATGGTCTAACAGATCACTGCTATAGAGTATTTATTACACAGTATTTATTACAAATCTTTTAAAAGTGCTATATGAAATTCATTAGTGTTCCTTAATCAATTCTTGGATCAACATGCACATTACCTTCCGACAGCCTAATTCAAAAAAGCAATTATGACCCTAGTCCTTATGTAAAAGGACGACAGAAAGAAGCTATGTTACACTAGTTTAAAAGAATGAAAATGTAAAGAAAACAGATTAGGAATGATTTATATCAGTGCCTAGTGCTGAAGTTAATTACAACTAACCCAATAAAATAGTGCCTTTATTATTGTACAGCAAGTAATAACCTCAGACGCAGAAAACAGAATTCTTTACTGACTTTTGCATGCTCAATTCCACAGCACACTACATTAAGAATTAAAGAAGCAGTAAATAAGCCACACAGAAACAGCAGGTTTTTAACTAAAAGCAGAAGACTCCCCTGCTGTTTAACCATTTGGGATACTCCATGTAAACAGAGCTTCCTATAAACTGGCATTATGTTGTTAGTGGTAAATGCCTAAAAGTACCTTATAATGAGAGTTTAATTTCAATACCTAAAAGTTTGAGTTCAAGTCACAATAAGTTTTTATAGATTCTGAAAACAAATCATATACACATAGAGCTGGAGTGGTTCGCATACTTCAGTACTACATAGTTCAGTAAAATACTAAATAAAATCTGTCAGCTTGTCAATGACTTACGCCATAAGATTACTCTGAGACAACTATTGTCTTCTCCACAAACTATGCAAATCTATGCTAAACCATACAGTATTAAGAAGGATACACTACATAAAATGCACATACAGTCTTCAGCAACTACACACAGCCAGAAATCTCAACAGAGGTTGCAGATGTCATATTTTATAGTAATACACATTTCCTTAAAACAGGATTTTAGCAATAAAACAAAATTAAAATCACATCATCCAAAAGTTCATGTAAAATATGAAAATATCACTGTCTGCAATCTGAAAGGTCATATAAGATTATGAAAGTATCATTCACTGCATAAACAAAATGCTATCTGAAATAACTAGCACAGCATAAGAAATCAAACATTTTTTCTAGTATCAAAAAAGCATGAACACATATATGAAAAACATTCATTACATGCCTTTTATAGAGGTTTAACTCATGACCTGACGAACAAAATTTTGCCCCTAGAACCAGTATCAGACTAAGATGAAACAGGTAAGTTTATGTTAAACTCCAGTTTATTTACAATCCCAGTAAAGCCAGTTCATTTACAGTCCCAATACAGCCACAAACTGTAGAATAGGGAAAAACTGAATGAGTGGATCACTGATTTCAGGTCCTGATGGAGGAAGCAATTTGCTTGGGCAGCCTCTCCCCTTCTCTCTCCCACTGGCAGGCTGTTGCCATGACTCCTCATGAAATGAAATTAGGGGTCAGGTTTGAGTTCATCTAGCCTCAAACCTTTTCCACCGCAGCTTCCTCTTCAGGTTCTTTAACCATCACCTATTTTCAATGCTGAGAGGAAATACAGTAGCTTCAGGAAGAACAGGAAAAGAAATCTTAAACATTAATTGAGAAACCAAAGTACCAAGCGGTTCTGTAAATATGCAGCCATGGGGAGCAAGAAACTAAAAGTCAAAAGAGGTGACTCAGAAAAACAGAAGTAAGGAAAAAGGAAAACATAAGAACAACAAAGGGAAGAGATCCAAATAATCAAGTTGCAGTGCCAGCATCACTTTTATGCAGAAAGAAAAACAAACTGAGGAACAGCAGGATTATAAAGCAACTGCCTCAACTTCAGTGCTTTTTTCTTTAACTGTGGTTCTAATCTGAGTTTTTGTAAAACCACTGCACGGAAAAAACTGTCTTTAAAGGTCGACTACCAATTACAAGCACAAGAAAATCACAGCATGCTCCCTTGCTGCACAGTTGCACTAGTAGTGATAGACTGATTCCGCTGGTAGCAACATTCATCATTACCATCACTAAACAGGAGAAACCTTCCTGCTCAATGTCTGATTAAATAAATTGAACAAAAAAACCTCAACAATATACACAGTGAATACAATTATGGAACTAAAAGCCCCTTTGTATTACCCTTTTACCCAAATGTAGCTTTGTTTCAATTTAAACTCTCATAACGACTGCATGCAAACTATGAACAAGATTCCTGCTATCACTGTACCTTTGAGGGAATGAAACCAAAGTATGTAAACCAATCCTACCTCTTCACTTTAAACACAGAACATCCAAATCTGCCCCTTATCATTCCTTTGGTAATCCCATCCTAATGCAGATCTTCTAAGAAATTATTTAGACGAAAGAAGGCTAAATCAAATATATATATATATTTTATTTTTTTTTTTTACAAAAAAGGGCAGAAAAACTAAATGTGTCTCTTCCATTACACTCCATTTGCATACTACATTCTCTTCCTCATCCTACATCTGTTATTTTCATTCAGATTAAAATATTCTGGGTATCCATTATTCCATTGTTACATGACACCAGGCAACACAGGGTTCTACTGTCATCTGCCTCTGTACGTTGCTACAATAAACATGATAAACAATAGTTTTCTGCTCCTTTCACTGCAAATCTTCCCCACACACACACACTCACCAAGCAAATTTTCCAGAAAAGGAGGAACATAACCACTTCTGGTTTAAGTTGAAATAGAAATAAACATCTTCACACAATCCAGTTGATTCTTCTGAATCAAATTTGGCTCAGAACTAGGATAGAACCACCTAACAGACCTAACATAACCCAACGTACCTCAACATCCTATTGATTGCTGCATAATATGAATTACAAGTCTTCTCACTTAAACAAGTGAAAGATTAGTGCATCATCATCTTCAATAAGACAGATGCTTTACCAGTTGCAGAAATACATAAAAAGATACGGATGAGTATAAACAAGACCAAAGGTTAAATAATAAACTGAACAGCACTACTGTGCAAAGCTCCTCCTGACACAAACGAGTAAACAGTACTGCTCCCCAAACCATGTGTTTCTTAAGCAGTTTTGCTTGGTAATATAGACACATTATTTGGTTTATTAATATGAGCAAAAATGTTCACATACTTGTGATTAATATAAAGTCAGTGACAAGCACTGCTGCTCACTGAACTTTCCATAATCTCATACCCCTTCTCTCCACTAAACCTCTTTCCATAGTCTCAAATTAAACAGACTAGCTGTAAAACAGCAGGGTGTCAAATTAAAGCACACTTTATTTTCAGAGGTCTCCACACTTCGTGGCTGACTTCCTGTCAGGAAGAGTTCCATTTCAGTGCAGAGCCCCATCAGCAGGGAGCTCACAGAATTAAGTGCCAGTTGATACTACTTTGTTTTGCATTTACCACCCATGAGAATATTGTTCAAAGATCTAGTTATAAAGTCAGCATGGTATCATCCTTCTGACTAGACTGCCAAGCCACAGGGTGTGCTCTCACTGCACAAAACTCACCTTAAATGGTGGTGTTTTTTTAAGTCCTAGTGTGCTGGTGAAGCAACAGGATGCCTTTTCTCTTCAGAAAAGTCTTGCTTCTGTAGCTAAATTATGTTCCCTTAGTTTTAAACATCTGAAGCACTGTACATTAATGGAAATGAAGCTGTCCTGTTCCCCTATCACAGCCCCAAGTTTCACACTTATATTTGACATCCATTCTCATCCCTGAACATAAAAATTTATACATCAATCATACAAATTCTCAGCAACGTAATTTTAAAGGCTAATATTTTTAGCTGCAGTGAATATGTGTTCCATTAAAACCCATACCAACAATATGTCCTAGATTCCCGACCAAATTCAAGTAATTTTCATTTCACAAGGTAATTTTTCTTAGTAAGAGCCATTCATATCCAAAAAGCCTACACAACAACCATTAAAGATTGTATTAAAAAAAAATCAGAGAGAGAAAATCCTCATTTCCCCTCCAAAACTTAACTGTAGGCAACAACTGTATCTTAGTAAAATGACCTCAAGAAAGGTCATCTCTCTTCGCTCCAGTGTGGCAAATTATTTCTAAGAATGGCTTTGTGGTTTTAAACCCTATCTTTTACCCATTCCTCTAGCCAAAATCTACCATTCATGTTGATTTCTCCAAGCATATTGTCCCAAGAATCAATGCTTCCTATCAGTCCACAGAAAAATATCATGGCTTTACCATACCTATCTATCCCCTTCTACTTTTCTACACACCTCTACGTATAGCACACATCCCAATTTCTTTATGTATAATTTTTGATTTTATTTTTGTTCAAAATCACAGAGTTCACAATTATTCTTCAGAAAGCAGCTGTGCAGTATAAACCAAAAAAACCCACTAGTTCTTTCACAGTACTTTTCTCAGTTTGCAGCTGCAGCTGATACAGCTTGCTTTTACTGAACACTTCAAAATACAGTGACTGCAGTCTGCAGTGGGCATTTTTCATTAGGTCAAAAGTGTGCCTAAGTAAAACAAGTTATTTCTATCTCTTAGACAATTATATCTAACATGCAGAAAAACCAACCCCATTTATTAAAAGTATAACACATCAGATATTCTTGGTTTCTCACACTAAATGTATCACATCATAGTTCATGCTCATCATAAAATCCCAGATCATAGATTTTGTCTCCAAACTGGGGAGGGAGAAAACCTTTAAAATATCCTCCTAGAGTAAGAATTATGGAAACATATAAGGAGATAAAGCCAAAGTACTAGTTCACACATCTTAACTACTGTGACCACTACCTGTCAGGATATAAACATCAAGTGCTTATTGCATCATTAAGTCAAGAAAAGGTCACTTCTTATGCACACAGTCTTGGCAAATCATTCCCAATACAATCCAATCTCTTTCCACACCTAATGCAAAAGCAGAGTTTAAGTTATAAACTTCCTGGATTTTTACTACTAAACACACCATGAATATACATCCACTTTATAGACTCACACAAGAAAGTGTTCTATAGCAATTTAACTGTTTTAAATTTAGTCACTGATGGACACGAATGTTTTAAACTCCCTATCTGTAGGCCATACTAACTGTAAACAAGGCACATTATTCCTGAAACCAACAACTACACCATACAGAAAAGGCAGAGTTCACACATGTAAGAGGAACAAACTAAAGCAGAACCTGAGAAGCATAAGCCTTAGTAATTATTATGAAGAATAATAGTTTGAAAGAAACTTCCTATTTAAACATGTTAGAGTGCTCTCAAAGCAATTCCTTGCAATTCAAAAGGTTAAATATTGCAGGAAATTATATGCAATTAAACTTTCAAACTATTGAGAAAGTAACACGAAATCAAAGCAGGAATGACATTCCCACAGACAAATTTTGTTACCTTGAAGTTTCACACAGAATATATTACAATAATCTAGGTCTGGAGAGACAAAATCTATAGACTGCTTAAGTCCAAGGGAAAAAAAACACAGCTAATTTAAAATATAATTTCAACATACTCTGGTTCAAAGGAAAGGCTTTCCCAGCTGTTTCCATTTATTTCAATCTTATCTGAACTGCACTTCAGTTACCTACCAAACTCATCTGCAGTTTCAAACACTTGGAACATACAACATAGTTCAATGAAGCAAGCAGCAAAATATCCATAGCACAAAGTAATCCACTTGTAATTATTCCAAGTACTCTGCTCAGTGACATATACCCAACATGGAAGTTGTCAATACACATTTTCAGCACCCAAAGGGAGATCATCAGAGATAGAGGAAAAACTCCCACTTAGGAAAGAAAGAAGCCACGGTATGTGTAAAAACCCCCAGATATATCAAGTATAACAGAGAATCCAAGCGATCCAGACAACAGATTTGATATTCTAACCTTCTGTTTTGTTAGAAAGAAACTTAGAGACAATATTGTATTTAATATCCAACCACCAAAGGACTGCACTTCAGGAGTCTGGATTGCACAGCCAGTGCCACTCCACAAGGGCTTTCATTCAGTTTCTCCAGGGTTAATACTACTGACCACTAGCCAAATAGCATACTGTGTTGATTATCAAGTGCCTTGCAATGCAGAAGAATGAAGAAGCCCTAAACTTTATCCTCAGGACCTTACAGAAAAAAACTGAGTTTTTATGTATCACCACCAAAGAAGGAAACAGCAATTGAGGACAACACAGATGAATCACAATGTTGCTTTTACAGACTGAGAGAGCTTCATTTTTTGTCAAATGCCTGGCAAATTTCCTTAAACTTCAGGACAACTAATTACATTGGGAGGATACGTTGAAATTTTTCCTTCAACAGATTATTCTACTTAGTGATAACAACAAGTATTACCTGAAACATTACTTGAAACTTAAGTCTCTTCTACCCCAGGAGAGCACTTTGATAGCATTGTTCCTGGCTACTGTGCAATCTGCCTTCCCCTGTCTGTCACTGTGACCCCAGTCTCCATCCTCCAAAACTAAGTAATTATAGATGAAAATATATGAAAAAGCATAACAGGAATTTTTGAAAAGGAAATAGTTTGTTATGTAAAATTAGTTCACTGGAAATATCCTGAAGCAGCACTGTAAATAAAGCTCAACAGAGATTCCTCAACTACTTTCCATCCAATATCATCTTAAATAATTGGATGAGAACCTCCCATTTTATGTAACAGCTACAAGAGCCATGTGATTATTTGTTACAAAATTGCCCTAGGAGTATTCCTACTACTGTCTTCATAACAATTAATAACGTGCTTACCAATCCCATGTTTTCAAATGTTAAGATTTACATGGTTTTATTAACATGCCTAGCTTCAGATTCTAAATAATCCATAACAGAGTTAAATGGTCTCGAATACTCTCAGTTCCTTCAACAGTCACCTCATCTCTACAATAAATTGGGTGGCAGATATTCTTCCAAACTTCCAAGTTCTTCAAAAGAGTACAAGGGGAGAAAAAAAGGACACTAAGAAGCCTCTGGCATACCTGCAGGGCAAGTATTTTTCTGTACATCTCAACACAATGTCTTCACACTAAACTGGAAACCTTGCATAACAGTGCACAGAAAGCTAGCAATACGAGGCAAACATGGGCATAATCCATGCAACATTGTTCCCCACGCATAACAATTTAGACTTTGGGAAGTTTTCTGTTGAGATCTAAATCATTTCCATTTGCCTAATATAGTTATGTTTCTAATAATTTTATCACAAGAGCCATCTATTATTAAAATATTTATGGTTTGGCTTTTTTGAAAATCAAATACAGCCACATTCATTTTTGGTAAAAATAAAAGATCTTATTACCATAAGTTCACACTGCATAAACAGAAAAACTTCCAACTCCTGAAAAATGGCTTTTAAAAGAAAATTAGAACATGCATTAAAACTGATAGAAATTCATATGGCACCTTACAAAATCCCTACAAAACCTGCCCTCTGTGCCAAAATATATACATTATTTAGATCATAGATCTAAAGCAGTATTAGATCCCATTTAAATTACTATCAGCTCTTAGAAAACAAACAGATTAGGTGAAAAAATTTATCTTAATCAAAATCATCATCCGACACTTAGGGCACATAAAAAGTATGCAAACAGCATTGTTTCTCTTCATATCTAAACCAGGATACTGTTAAGAGTTTAGGTGCTTCTGTTGAGTTAGCTGCTATGATATCATAGTGACATAGCTCTTTAGATAACCTATACCCAATTCAATTAAAACTTCATAGTGATCACTACAGTTATCCATCACATCAAATTGCACTTAAAAGTAAATTAGAAACCAGTGCAGATCACAGAGCATCAGTATAATGTGTTCTCTCTGCAAGTAACAAGCACTGAAAACCAGCCATCTTCTACGTCAACTAAAATCTCCAAGTAATTCAAAGGCTTACCACATTTTAGAACACACTGCAGAAATCCATTCCTGAGATAATGAATTTAGATAGTTGTTAAAAAGCTTTTTCCTGAGCACAGGATACCCAGGAAAGCCAGACCATCTTACTGCATTTTACATTCAAGTACTCAGGAGGAGGGGGGAGGTAAGTGTGAGCAACAAAATCTGCTGAAAAATCAGAATTATAATAACCATCCTATTGCTCTTCCTGAGGGGAATTACCCTATCATACTGTTTGTACATGGTGCATGACTGTATGGCCCATGTTGCTATTGTCAACATAATTAAGAATCCTCATCAGAGTAAGAGACATGATGCAACTAAGATACAGCCCATGCAAAAGATGAATACTGACTTCTTTATGAGCAACAGAATCTGTTAGCAAAGGGATTTAGTATCTAGAGAAAGATCTTTTGCCAACATTTTGCCATTTAACCAGTGACAATTGGTTTGGTGGGTTATTTAGACAAGAAAAAAAAAGTCTGCCTACACAGGGAGTAAAACCAACGTTCACAGTGTAATTTTTTTGGCTTTACTGCCACTAATCAGCCTCTGCTGTATTTTTAAGATGCACATGCACTGCCTTGGGTCATGCTTTTCTCCCGAAAACATAACACCAATAACTATAAGCACAACACATGATATATTCAACTGTAATCATATTTCATTGGGCCATATGAACAGATGTTATTATGTAAAAAAACAAACCTGGAGTATCAGAGTTTATTTTTCCCTCTTCCATCTCCAAACAAAAGATACTATTTATCAAGGTCCTATATAAATCTAACAACTACAGCTATGTAGTTATATTGCAATATATCACATTAATATTCCTAGAAGATAAAATATCTAGAGATGAACTGTATTAAAACACTGGTCTTGGTTTGATGTATGCCACAGCTATCAAAAATGTGCCCTAAATCCCACTGAAACAACAGGAGATAGGAGAAGGAGGAACCGAGAAGCTTTTATACCTTGAACTAGCAAGCAAGGTGTATGTGCAGGTAGTGGTGGCGATGGGGTCAGAAAAGTTGTTGCAGTATTCATTAATTTTAAACTGCAAAGTCTTGAAAAAAATTAGGTGGCATTCCACCAACTGCAGAAAATTATACAAGAACTGAATAGTACTGAAGTCAGTTAGCGTAAGTTTATTTTATGGTCTAGAAAATGCAGGCTCAAGTTGAAAAAAAGCTCTTAAGTCAAAGATGGATCTGACAAGAACCACCTAATTAGTTCTCTTACACATATTCCACTGACAATTCAGTTGATTTACTACACAAAGAAACATTTGTCAAGTGCTGCAAACTCTGTAAATTCAAAGGCATCAAGGAAAATTATGGAACCTATTTCACCTATTTTTGTATCTTTTCACCTTGGCACTACGGTAATAGACAAATGCTTCATGTATGTGAGCAAGGGATAAATGTTTTTATACCTTCATGACAGAGTAGGGAAGATGACAGTATTTCTCATGCATTTCAAGGAAACACCTGACAAATGAAAGGAAGCACAGTAGCATATTTGCTTTATGGATAAACATGCACTCAATTCATACATGCCCCTCTGCGTTTTAGGGATAGAGCGAGAGTCCTTTTAGATGAAAAGGCTTTATTCAGGGATGATATCTGTTCCTCTACACAGAAGCCTTGTCTCACCCTGACGTCACTCATTTAAAAGGGGTATATAGGCACAGGACTTCTCTCTTTTGGCTGGTTTAATTACCCCAACAGGATGCCAGCCCAGACTAGATAGTGCTTCTAGGTTCACTGTACTGTATGCATTTCTGATAAATGGGAAAAGAATAGATGACCTGGCAGAAGGCTCAGACAATAACATGTGATTTACAGGACATGAATGCAGCTACTATAAGATTTATCTGACAGCCCTCTCCGATAGTGGACTGTTGAGTATCCGATGGAATGATTTCTAGTCTGGAAAGTCTGCTACTGAGTAGCCATACACATTATTTATTTATTAGATGTTTTGGGTTGAAACCATTTTTAAATGATGCACTTCACAATGCTCAGCCATAAATTTAGTTTTAAACCCTAGAAGGGAGGTAGTGTTATTGGAATGTGTGTCAGACTGAATTAGGATGAGCAACACAACGCTTTTATAAAGTGGCCTTGAATGCAACGTCAATTCTTTCAAAAACGATATTAACGTCAAATAAGCAGGAACACTTTGCAGTAATATTAAATGAAAGATTTCTTTATGTTTTGATAGATTTATATAAATGTAAGCATACACACAGAGGCACGTCTCAAAATGTAGCGTGTCTATCAAAAACACAACTGGTTTTGTCTTAGAAAAAGCCTTTGTCTGTATCTCAAACCACCTGTTTCTCCTTTTATCTCAGTTTAAACATTAGGCAACATATAAACATGTAAACACAAAACTAAAACACAAAATCAATGGTATTTTTCCATATGCCTAAATACCTAAATTTTAAAGGAGAAAAAAATTAACTGTGAGTCTCAAAAACAGTTGCACGGAATGTTGTCTTTTGCAATTTTTTTAAATCACTTTACTTGAGGAAGAGCTTTGCACACATCATTTTATGAAAAAGTAGTTGTCAGACATTACTATTCCATATTGTATTTCTGGTAAAGAAAGAGCATATTCCAGCCACAACTCTAAATAAACACCAGAAAAATTTCAGATGTTTCAGGAAAACAATCCAAGTGCTTACATCACATATAGAATGTTTAAAACAAATTTTGAGAAAGAGGTTATCATAAAACCCGCCACAAATATTAACCAGAGCAATCTTTCAGTTTCATAAAATGGTGCCTGACAAATTTGTGAAGTTTTAAATCAAATTTACAGATACTTACTTTGTGACTATGCCACATTATTTATGTGATTAAAAACTAGTTTTTGACCTGATCTTTTGATCTTTGGCTCTTCATCCTCTCCATCTCCTCTTAAAAATTAATTAAAATTTTAGCAAAAGGCTATCACTTCATTTCCCACCCTATGTTGGAGGGGGGGGGTGTAGAAGAAAAAAGGGGGAAAAGAAAAAAAATCAATCAAGCTCAACCCCATCTCCTCCCAGTATCTGTAAAATGTCGGCTAGAAATTCAATTTCATATCTCTCTAGCTTTCATGTAGCAAAAAGACAGTTCACTTCTTAACAAAATAAATCACTTCTGTGATTGCCATGCTGACCTCTTTGAATTAGGAAAATTCAAAGTGAAAAATGTAATTATCACCCCAGAACAATCTGTATACATCTGGAGCTAATTTTAGATTCATTTCTCACATCATTTTTCATATTCTGCCAAAAAATTACAGCTGCTATGTAACTTTAAAAAGACTTTGAGGTCTTTGTGACTTTATTGGTTTATTTCTACTGTTTTACAAAGAACAACCTTAGCCTCTGCAATGAGCACTACTAAGCAGTCACGATAGCCTCAATTTGATTAGATTAGCATTAAAGTGGCATTGTGACACATATGACAAATAGATGCATTAGAGCACGTCATTTATTCCTTATCCTTTCCACTTCCCAAAACCAAACAAGTGACATACAGTACAGAGCACAACATGATTTCAAAAGAAAAAGATTAGAGTACCCTACCAAAAAAGAAGGGAAGGTCAACCACTAACTATTGATACAAGCAACATGGATAACAAAAATTAATTTTTAAATGGTAATACCAAGCTGTCAGGCACATATTTAATACTCAGGTTATTTTTACTCTTAACACATTAACAAATGAATAGTAAAATTTGTATAGGGAGTTCTTGTTAGAGAGGACTACTTGCTAATTTAAGTCAGCAGCAAATTCATATTCTAGAAATCATTAACAATGTCCGCTTCCAGTATTGCCATATGTAAAATAGCAATCTGTAAGTTCCAAAAGTTCCATAAGGCATATTAAGTTCCTTTCAGGGTAAAGACATTATATTTTCTGAGGAAGACTGAAAACTAGATGAACAAAGTTCTAGAACCATTCATTAATAACAAGCTCACTAGAAAACATAACTACTCTTCACCAGTTCATTGTAAAATCTATTAGGTGCAATCTCCAGAAGTAATTGTTCTTATTACACTTTATTGACAATGTAGACTATCGATTTTTCACACCTTCTATGATTCTTTCATTTGTATTCATGAAATGTCTATCAGCACACTCTAAATAAATTTGGCAATATAGGCACTAAAATGAATAAATCGATGTGAAGAAACATTAATTTTGCATTATCCTTATTCGTCAGGCAAGCAAACCATAAGGGTTGTAAATGAAGGTCAAAGGTTTTGAAATGGGTCAGAACCCTTGACCTCTAGACCAATACCATTCCCATTAAAAAAGGCTATTTTAAAGTTTTAAGTAGGGGAATTTACTACCAGAAACGTATCATTTTTAAGGCACCAAAAGAAAGGCTCAATAAAAATAGTCTTCCATTTAATTACAAAAAAAGAAAGCAAGAAACCCAAAACCCAAATCCAATTAATATACCAATATTTTAAGAATCTTCCTTAGGCTCTGGTGCTTTTCTAATCACAGGAACAGGGAATTCTCAGGTTCCTAAATATCTAAAATCACTTTGCCTTTAGGAATGCAGAATGCCCCAAACTGCTGACAAACAGGATTGCTTTCTTGTTCTTTTCTCAAATTCTTAGTACCTGTCATATCAATTAAGAATGACAGGGTTTCAAAAGTATTTATCACTCATACACAAAAGAAAAAAATCCTACTCATCCCAGAGGATTCAGCATACCAACATGCAGAAATAAATCTGCTTCTTTAACCTTAATATTTTATTGATCCTACTTTATTTTACATGAATGGCAGAACAGAATTACTTAGGAACATCACCATCAGGGTTATGCAGATCTTAATAGCAAGGTAACACCTTACTAAGGGTAAAACCCTTAATATCTTTTCTCTCCGACTGACTAAACAATTACTAAGTTGGGGTTTTTTTCATCAAAAGGCCTTGCACAGACTCTTTCTGCCTATTACACATAACCCTAAATTTCAAGTCAAACTTAAAGTAAAATTTTAACTGTGATTTCCAGCATGCTCAAAGGCAGCACTTTCAGACAATATCGTTAATTAAACCTCACCTGAGAGCAAAGAAGCATCACCAGCTCCACAACTGAACTGCTAGATTTCATGCACACAAGACCTACAAAAGGAAAAAATGGTACACATAAATGCATGCTTACATAGCACCAGTCATAAACGCAACTGTTTTGAAGTGCAATAGAGCAGGAGTAGAAGCATTCTGACAGACATAAGAAAGCTGTGCTTCTCATACCACTTCCAGGTTTTGTACTTTATCAGCACAAAAGTACACATGTAAAAGAAATATCATAAATTCCATGTCTTGCATCTAAAGATGCAGCTAATAGTAATACATTACCTCCATTATTCAGTTTCATAAACGCTTGTATGTCAAAATTATCAGAAGTGTGGTTAACATATGTTACATTAATCCACTGTATTTACATTTTGCTATTTCTTGAAGGATTGGGTCATTATATATGCAGAGAAGGGAAATGGCTTTATGACCTTTGCTTTCTCCATTGCGCGTTCTCCTTTCAGCCCCCAGCTATCAATCAAGTTTCCATTTTGTTTCATGGCAGCAGACATCCCAAACACTCTTATTAGTACTTTGACCCTTAACCCCACACTAAACCTTCACAGAAGAGCAAGCAGTAACCTATTATATATTCTCGATTGTTTATAAACTAATTTGACTACTACTCTTATTTGTATTTGTATTTTGGTTTAGGTTTGTCTGGGGTTTAGGCCCCAAAATTGGCTTCATGTGTTTATTTTTCTCTTCCCTATCAAATAAAGCTTTGAGAAAAATCACTTTCCTGTTATTTTTAAATTAATGAAATAAATCTGTTCATAAGTCAGCTTCCATTAAAATGTTTGTCAGCTAAGGCGATACCCATATGTATAATCAAAAGTAGAATCCCATCTTTTTCAGTCTTACAGAAGACAATTCTCATAATTCTTCCTGCCAACTCTTCCTACTCCAAAAGTAACACAAGCTAAATCCCTAAACTAAAAACCTTTCATTTCAGTGAAGTTTAACAAAGTCTCAATTTTGTTATCAGCAGTCTTTAGTAAAATTTTTACCAGTGTTTGATATCTACTTGTGTTTCTGATAACATTAACTGTATTCAGCACTACACACAGGATGTCTGTCCTAAGCCATAAACGAAGGAGTTTCAAAAATGTTTTTTAAAGGAGAGTTTTAATTGCCCAGGAAGCAACTAGATCTATTACTGCAAATATAGCTTGATGTGCAAGCGATCAGCTCAAGTAACCACAAGCTGCTAACATGGGAGTGCTCATTACTGGAAGCTGCAACAAGCTCAGGCCCTAATTTAATTTACTGCCTTAACTGGGCAAAACTCACAATTTTTACTCTAAAAGTCAGTGGACAAAGCAACTTACACAAGCAAATAGTGAGAAAATTGAAAGCTGGTGTTCACTACTAAATTCACATTGGTCCACTAAGCAAGATTTTTTAAACTGTGGACATTAATGCCTGCATTGCAGAACTGAGCTTTGGTTTTAAACAGAGAGAAACCCACCTGTAGAAAGAAAACTCAATCATCTCAAGCTCAATCATTTTATGCCAACACCAGAAAGAGCCATGATCTTTGTTGTGCACCTGAATTTTCACCTTCTCAGATATACCAGAGAATTCTTCTCAATACTGACAATCTTTCCTGTATGATTGCCTTTCAATTACAAACCAGAAAGACAGAAGCAAATTCACATATAAGGAGATACAACACAACATGCTTTGCTGACATAGTTCCCAAGAAGCCTTCTGTTGCAGTAGCACAGTAAAAGTGTAAGGACTTTGTACTTAACTTTCTAAACTATACTCTATGGCTTTGCATTGAAGTGTTGATCCTGACACTGTGTTTTCGAAATCCATTTCATACACCAGCTTCTATGGAACAATGCCCTGGAAGAGCTGAAGAACTAAGGAAGAGACAACAGCTGGTCCCACGTAATGAGATATAGGAAAACTATGAGATGAGATGGAGGGAAAGAGGTGCCAGAGATGGCAAAAAGGAGGAGGCATCAACGATTAAAGACAGAAGGAAAGGGAAGCAGTGAAATCCAGCAGAAAGCACCATGTCAGAAGGTGGAAGGGAAGTTTCTGAGGCATTAAAAAAAAAAAAAAAAAAAAAACC
>NDXB01021285.1:93932-104196 GCA_002631895.1 Agapornis roseicollis
AAAAAAAAAAAAAAAAAGTAAACCAAAGCACACATTAAAAAAACTTCTTCAAAATGGAAACTTACTTGTACCTTCTATCAGCAACTCCTGCCCATGGCTGCCCAAAAGAGTCCGAGAAAGAAAGGGAGCAAAATCCACAAAAATCTCTCTCAGAAGTGGGGCAGCCTTTTCCAAAGCATGTTCAAGCCTGTCTGTAATACTAGTAGAGAGATACAGGTGATTAACAAAAAAAGGAAGTTGCTGAAATTTTGTACAAAGGAGTATAGTTGGCGGCAATGTTTAAGTGATATACATGCATATGAAGGAATCGATGATCCTTCATTAGATACTGAACATCAGCAAAATGACATTCGTAAGAGATGCAGAAACAGAACATGTAATAGCAAAAATGTGAGCCACAGCACAATTGTTCAGATGTTCAGCTGAAGATGTTACCTCATATTTGAAGCAGAATCCTCAGGCACTGAAGAAACTGTAGGGACAGATGGCAATTTTGAATTAGATGATCCCTTTCCTACAAGAGAAAGTGATAAATAAGAACATTATAGAAGAAAACATGCAAGAGGTTAGATGACTTGTCCAGAACCTAAAGCCTAGAGCTCAATCTCTGAGAAAGCATGGTTTTCAAGTGTGCATGAAGACTAGGGCAAACCCTTTCACACCTGTTTGTATCTCAGACATTTCTGCTGAAACTCCTATATAATTACATTCGTATTTACCAGGTATGCTATGGCAAGCTTTCTACATTTTGTTCTAGCTCAAATAGAAAGTAGATCAAGGAAGCATTGCAGTTTGCTTTGTGAAGCAAGTCAGATTAGACTGCAGTGATCATTTCTGACCTCATAAGCCATGAGTCCCTCTGAACAAATTCAAGAACACTTACAACCTTAACCAGTGAATACAAATAATACTTCTGTAAGGTACTAATATACACTAATACAACTAACATATAGCTAAGTGGCAACCTTTTAAAGCATCTCTTTTGGTTATTGGAAGCGTTCATCCAATTTCAAATAACTTGCACAGAAAACCCTTAATTTTTGCTCTAAAATTAAAATATATTTGTGTCAAAATGACGCAGCATACAAAGCAAGTGGGTATTTTCAACAGCCTGGCTTAAATTTTTGCAACACTGGGACTCTGTCAAAAACAGCTATGATAAAATCCTCCATTGCACTGCCAGCATCATTAGCATGATGGCAGTGGTATAACCTCATTTATGAGTTATTAACTCTGCCACATCAATTATTCAAAGGTCGATAGGGAAGACTGGGTCATTTATGTATCCTACACTTACCGAACAAAAAAAATTGTTGAATTGACATTACACGGCTCTCATCAGCCAAGTAGGAATCTGTAAATACTAAATTCTGCTGCTCAGTATGTAAAGAGAAATACAGCTTCCGTACTCCAGTATGGATTGGTATTAGCAATGATGAAGAGGGGGCAAGCAAGACAGCCAGAGATTTCACAGATATTTGCTGCCAGGATAGGAAAGGTGACTCACAAATCTTGCATTGCATTCCAAACTGTAGAGAGGAATGAATCTTAGCAGACAGATTTCTGTGCATTTCCCAGGAGCATGACTGCTTCTAGTCCATCTGCAATCCTATCTCTTCCCAACCTTAGACCCTGTCCTATTATCTTTCCTCTCACCTCGCCAGTTTCAGATTGTTTTGCTGCTGGAAAGGAGGAAAGGAAATAAAAATAATAAAAAACAGCATGAAAGAAAGGACTTCAGTTCTCATATCTACCTTAGCAAAGACATGACCCTTCTCAGAACGATAGCTATAGAAAAATCCCTGAACATCCCCCAGCTACACTGAAGTGAACTCAGTTAAATGCCACCTGTCTGGAAATAGCTGCTAAGATCTTGAAAGTGTCTACCAAAATGTGTCAATTGCAACTTTTCAAAGTGTTCTACTAGACTGAAGTTGAATAGATTTGTGAAAAGATGGCAAAGACAAATCCCTCAGATACTAATTTTATTTCTCCTGTCAAATTTCAAACTTCTGCTCCAAAGCACTGGCACACAGAGCTTCCCCCCAGAAGTGTTTAGGGTTTGTGATCTTGTTTTGTTGTTCAGGGTTGGTTTTTCTTCCTCTATCTGGGGAAGACGCTTTTCTCTAATCTTGCTTCAAAGGCAGCTCAGAAGCTAATAAATCAACGCATCAAAATGCTGGAAAGTTTTGCTAATTTCCTTTCTTCACGGGTAGGAAAACATATTTGTGAATGGGATTTGCTTATGCTTTTCATAAATCCAACATGAAGCTCCTGTTTTAACTTTTGTACAGGATGATGAGGCCAGAAAGAAATTTGGAATGGGCTAGAGAAAATGAAGGACAAGAAAGAGGGGACAAAGCGTCAGCTGAAAGCAAAGTGGAATCTCAGTCTTCTGGGCAGAGTTCCCTAAATAATTTAACTAATAAAGGCAAATCAAAGCTATATTTCTGAAAATGGGGATGGCTAGATTCTGTAAATATTTACAGTATTTTCATGAGTATATTACCATCTCTTTAAGATCTCATTTTACATAGTCAAACCACCAAAAAGTATTTGGGACATTCCCAAGGGAAGAGCAGTCAAACAAGGCTGAAAATAAGAACAGAGCCTCCTGTAAAGAAAAACAAAACAAAGCCCACAAAAAGCAGTAAGACCCATGATTCGGCAGTCCCAAAGACTTCAGTTGTTTGTGAAATATGTAACAGCTACAGCCTCTGGTTTTGTTTTGGTATAACTTGGGGGTTTCATTGTTTGTTTTATTTTGTGGGATGGGCTGAGTTTTTGTTTGGCTTTCTCTTTCCGCACACAATGGCACTGGTAAAAATGGTTAGGGTGGAAGGTAAACAGATCACTGACAACACAGATAGGACATGAATATTTTTCCTCCAGAAATCAAACCAAATTGTGCATAACAGATTAGGCATAAATGTAAAACACGATGAAGTTTTAACTTAAAATCTACTTTTATATACAGACATAAGAGAAAAGGCATTGACAATTTGAATTTGACAATACTATAAGGCAGACACCTACATAAACTGATGTTCTTTTTGAAGATTATGCAAGGATATTTATGGCCTGAATTTCTTCATGCTTCTCATCACCTAAATCCACATTCCAAGCTCAGATATACTTCGCTAAAAAGGGTGAATCTCAGATTTATCACAACTGAGAATTTCAGGGTTGGCTGTTTAGGTTTGGGTTTTTTTTTTATAGAAAAGATTAAGCATGAGTTCAGCATTCAAATTCCGTTTTGTGGAAGATGGAAGAACTTCTGGTTTTTTTTTCTTTTTTTACTTAACCTCAGCAGTGGCTTTTTTTTTCCTACTGCGTTTTCTGGTTTTATCAAAAAAAAGAAGAAAATACTTCAGTAGCGTATTTTCACCCATGACACACATGTGGGTAAGTGCAGTAGCTACTTCAAACATGTGGAACTGAACTGACTTATCTCTCCCTTATCCTTTCACTGATAAAGTGGCTCCTTCAAACTGACAGTTTTACAGACATTTGCAAGAACATAAAAGAAAATGCAAATAGATCATCTGTCTAGCACCCTTACAGTGAAACCTTATTGTTTATTCAAGGTCCCCAAGGGTCTAAACAAATAATGTCTCTAGCAATAAAATATTGTTAAAGAAACAACTGGTGCAAGATCCTTATGCTTTTGAATATACAAAGTACGCTTGGCAGTACATAAGCAGATCATGGTATACTTTGGGAGAATGAAGATAAGGTATGAAAAAAGAGAGTTGACTTGAATTAAATAATCATACCTCAATTCTGCACAACAGAGCTACCACACATAAATACACTGATGCCTTTTAAGAAAGCATTATCTAATAAAATAATGAGCTCATTCAAAAATACACTTCCAGGGCTGGAAGTGAACAATGCAAGACTACAATGAAAGGTTTTACAAGCGAATATAAGGGATCTGTTACATAAACACATCTGTAAGTTAAACCAAAACAGATTTCATGAAACAATGGTGAAAACTGCTCTAAGGACATGCTGCTTTTAAACAGTTTTTATACCAAAACAGTATTAAACCACTTCCATTGCATATCACTGGCATTAAGGATTTAAAAGGTGCCATTCTGCTTTGTTAGCTAGCCTTCACCTACTGCCACTGTAAACTTGGAATTCCTTTTGAAATAGTTAGTGTAATCCAATGAATTTCTTGAACTACATTCTGCACTGACAGTAACTCACCTCACATTAATTTTTCTCACTTTAGCCTGTCTCCCACCAATTTATTTTATTGCAAGACATCAAGATTATTTTCACGTATGTATAAAAATCCACAAACGCAATTCTTCTTTGCAAAACAAGCCAACTGTGGAAGAAAATTTATGCTTTCCTACACGTAGGACTAGAATTCAAGAGTCACAGCTTTTTTATCTCCTGTTAGTGCTTATTCAGAAGTTCTTTTCAAGCATCCACCTTGTTTTCCACCTCAGCCTTTTACATGGCCTTGTTTATGAGTTCACAGTTTGGAGAACAGCTATGCCTCTGCTCAGAAGAAGCAAAAATCATGCTGGCAACTCTGTGCGGCTCAGAGGCAAAACAAGTGAAGCTCAAGGAACTTCAAGTAAGAGGGGGAAGAAACAGGCACTGGAAATGGAGTAGAAGGCAAGATACAATTCACTACTGCTTCCTACAGAAATTTCTCATACTTCCTCTTATAAAATTTGTATCAAACAAACATTTCCAAACTCAATAGTTAAACCTCAAAATTGCATTGTTTGGCATGAAGCACTAATAAAACACATGCAAAATCCCTCAAGTACATAAACAGAGAAACTCAGAGCATCAGAGAAACAATTCAAAACCGTTCACACCACTTCAGAACACTACAACTGTAATCAATGATTTAAAAGGAAAAATAAGAGACAAAAGTGCAAGCATTCCACTAGCATATTAATAACAGCTCAGACAACTCTGCCAAGTCCTGCCTACCAAAATATTACTCCTGATATTAGTCCTGCCTTTCCAAAATAGTCTTTCCTGGATACAGTATGTGTAAAATCTCTACATCCAATCTCACATTCAACCTATGAGCCAATCCAAGGAACAAACAACTTAAGTAAATTCCTACTTCTCAGATTATTACTAATATATACACTCTTTTGCTCAATACCACCCTCTGTAACAGACAGCCATTGGCTCAACATGGGCCACAAAAGTTTTCAAGTTTCTCCATTGATTCCAAGATCCAGTTCCAGGAGACCAACAACCCAAATATCAGCTGTGAGGAACAAACTGACAGGCAAGTTTAGACCACAAGGGCCACATCTGTATTCAGGAAAGTCTTTTGGTTCTATGAAATACCCTGCAGTTCGAATGAAAGGTGAAAAAACTCCTGCAAAAAGGCCAGGCTGTCTGAGGCCAAAATATGTTTTCACCCTCTTTCAAAGTATCAGAGGAACAGAGTGAGCTCAGATGGTTATCCTTCCAACTTGTCAACACTTTCTATTTAGTAGGCCAGGACACGTCACACCCACTTGATATGAGCTTAGGACAATCTTAAGGGTCAAATATCTGAGATACTCACAGACATTGAGCTACAGACAAGATGCAACCTTCTGAAAAAAATATTGGTAAGGGGGTTGATCAAATCTGGGCAAACACAAATGGCAATGGAGGCATCTGGAACCACACAGACTGACAAATATTTCAACACAGATCATACCTTGACCAAGCAATTCTGACATCACATCTATGGGTGGAGGATGTTCACATGCTACATAAAACTTATTTCCAAATTATGCTTACGTACATATTACAACTAAAACACTATTACTAAAACTATTGCTGTTTAATCCCACTTCAATGTCTGTATTTCCCTTTCACTTCTGTTTTGGAGCGAACTGACTCAAGTCTCCACAGTACAGTATTGTATGTTATTGTATATAATATATATACAAAACATATAAAAGGTTCTGTTTGCTTGATGAGTTTTTAAAAAATATCAAATGCACACAAAACTAATTTTAAGGAATCCTTTGACTTTAGAAAAAGAACAGCTGAAATGTATTTTTAAATCTAATTCAATAATGCTTACAGAATGGTTAATAACCAGCCTTTGTATGAAACACAAAAAAGCCCCAAATTCATACTCACTACATAAACCCCTAGTCTCTGCACTTTTTAGAAAAGGACTTCATTTTTTTTTCTTAATTACAAAAGCAAGCAGACTGACACCTAACGTTAGCTAAAAAAAAAAGAACAATATTGATTTTCTGCTGTATAGAAACAAAAATTAGTGAAAACCATGTGATTTGAACTTGGGAGGGAAAATTATATACATTGCATTTTGCTTTTTATCAGAAGCTCACTTATTGCTGCTTGCATCTTCAAATAAAAAAGACCTCATACGGATCTATTTCAAACTTAAATGTGTGCAATTTACGTGAGCAATTTAAAGGTAAACTATTCCAACACGGCAAAAATTTTGTTTCCATGCCATTATTTTACTGGGGAAAAAAAAAAAGAAAGAGTCCCAGGTTTTAATCTGTTTAAGGAATGATTTCATTTATTCCTTTACTTTTTCTTTTTAATTAATTAGATTTCCAGTCTAAACATGTCTACTATTTTTAATCCTGATTAGTTTCTTTTTATGCATATCAGTTCTGATTACATGTCCAATTTTTGCCAAAAATCCCAGACATGGTGGAATTCACACAGTTCCAAACTATATTAGTATTGTTTATTGTCTGGATTTCTTATACATTCTACAGGCACAGGAGCACTTATTTTTTCATCTATATGGTCTTAGAAGATTGACTAAATCTGAAAATCAGTGTTCATCTCTTTTGTTTCTATTAAAAGCAAGTGAATACTGACTTCAGAAATGTAACATTTGAGCCAAATCTAACCTGGGCAAACCAGTAACAGGTTAACAAATGAACAATTATTTTAAGCAATTTCAATGTATTTCAATTTTCTTAATTTTAAAAAAGATTAGCTGCTCAGAGCCAGCCTTCCCAAAAGAACTGTGACATTTTAAAAGACAGCTAATTTTCCCAGTCTCAACATTACTCCTAGGCTAGTATAGTGCCTTTTCAGTGACTAAATGGCTCCTCCCTTTTGCAAAGAGTAGCTTTTCCTTTACCTTGGCAGGAATAAAAACTTTACGTTTTTCCCAAGAAATGCAATGGGCAGTTGAAGATGGCAACAAATAACCTTCCAGACACACGAGTACTAGAGGACATGACCACAGATTACATTTTTTCCCCCCTCAGTCTTTGCAATTTGGATGTAAGCTCATAAAAACAGGAAGCAACGCTCTCAAGCATCAAAAAGAAACACCAGTAATCAGGCACAGACTGAGATTTCCTTGATTAAGATGCATATAAATTTTAAGTCTTATGTTAAACTTCACGGGCACAATTGTAAGATTCTATACAGCCTTGTGACTTAAACATGGCTAAGTAGAAAAGCATGCCTTTGGCACAGCATATAAGGTTAAACATCTCATACAGAACAACCAGAGAGACTAAGGGTTCAAAGAACCACTTGCTTATAAACAACCTACTCAATTTTGTCCCCACTGAAAAAACTGTCCAAAGCAATTAGCTCAGCATCAAGCCTGAAACTGACCTAAGGCTAAAGCTATCGGAAACACTTGTATATCATTTTCAGTCCTACTTACACATATATCCTTTGAAAAACACCCTAAAACTTATAAATAAGTTCTTATTTTACACAACAAAAAATCTGTAACAAAACGTAGTCTTTCAAATATACCACATTTATATGAAATGTAAGTTAATATAATATACCTGCTTTACAAACCATGAGAAATCTTGAAATTGATAAATGCTGCTCATTTACATTTCTTCTTCTAGATGACGGCAAAAGGAGAACCCAAATAAAGTTCAGCTTCTTCTTTTTTTTAAACACAACACTACTGTTTGTTGAGGTTTGTGGTTTGGTTTGGGGTTTTTTGGGGTTTGTTGTTTTTTTTTTTTTTTTATGTAGAAACAGTTTATTTTTTACATTTTTGTAGCTATAGCATCAAAACTAGGAATAATAAAATTATCCAGGGATAAGCTCTCAGAAAATATAAACCCATGAATTCTTACACTCATGAACCCATAGAATATCTACAGGTTCAGTTTAAGCTAAAGTCACATCTATTTTCCGGTGAAGTATCGGATAATAGTCTTTGTTAGAGGCACAGATACCAAATGCAGTCCTCAAGCTGCTGGGACAAAGATACAAAGTAGTGTACAGGATACAAAGGTCTCAAAAGCTCTTTTGTCTGACTTGATAATCTATGAAGCTCCATCAGTTAAATAAAAAAATAAGTGTAAAAACCCCTTTTCCCAGATTATTGTCATATTTTCCCCTAAATAAACACAATCAGCAGTAAGTATCAACATTCTTAGTATAAATGAGACTCGCACACAGACTGGTCATATATATACACACAGTAATCAGTATTTCAACAGAAGATAGCTAACGACTTAATGTCTAAAAAACAACTGGTCTTGCCCTACAGTGTTTTAAGATATGGATAAGTTTAAAAAAATCTCACCTTCACATAACACATAACAAAACTCACATGATAAGAACTTCTTAATTTGTATTCAGAGTTATGGTAAGAGAGGGAGAAGCAAGAGAGGAATGACTGGGATTTAAGTTGTTTAATTTCCCCTTACTCACCAGGAGATTCTCCTGACAAATCCGGGGCTTGGGCTGAATCTAAAGAAGAAACCACACTGACAGCATTTGTAGGAACACCCACAGCAGCCGTAGATGAGGAAATGGTTGATTTCTTTGGTGGTACTACAACACTCCTAAGTGAAGAAAAATAAAGATTAGTAAATACTACTGTATGAAGGTTCACACATCATGATCCTTATTTATACATGTAGCACATCCACTTATATGTCCTGCGAAAGTACTGCTCCTCCTGTTTTCTTTTTCCATCATCTCTGACAACCTACCTCACCCTAAATGACACTTTACCCTTGTTTAGTTTTAATGGTACACTTTAGTATCTCATTCAGAAACCCCTGACAAATGAGCACAAAGATCAGCAGAAGTGACCTGTAAATAGGTTTTACTTTTTACCTTAATTTCCCTAAGATTTGGTTTTAAACTTCAGGTAACCATTTACAAAAGGTACCGCAGCATTCAAAATGAAAACACCACAATAAACTATCAACACTGAAGGTTGCCTTGACAGCATCTAATGCAGAACAGAAGACTAACTGAAGAAAGATATACTATTGCTAAAAATATCCTAACAAATAACCACATGCACAAACATTCACACATCTTAAAAGTATGGTTAAGGCATGAATTTGAGTAAATCTTGTAAATCAAGTTTTGTTTATGTAACAAATCAAACCATTCTTTGAAGACTGAATCTCCATCTTTCATACAGGTTAAATGCCAGGCCTTACAGTAAGCATTAAAGATTACACAAGAGGAAAAGATGCAAAGTGACAAGTTAGGCAGGGAGATTTATCTCACATGTTGCTAAGACATCTATTTACACTATACCAATTTCAATTAAATTGTAGTACTTTATTCCAAATACCTAAAAGGCCTTGTTAAGCCTACATTAAAGGCATTTTTAATTGCAAGTTAGCTCCATAAACATGCAAAAACCCAGCTAATGAGGTAAAGAGTACAGCTGATATATAATGCACTCCCACAGCAGCGCTTACTTTTAATTACCTGGTGTTAACCGTAAGCCGAAAGTCTTCAACGTTCAATTTATTTAATCACATCTTTTGTTGACAGTAATATAACTACACAGTTAAAGTATTCCCTTAATAGCTTTAAAATATTCATTTTCTAAATAAAATAACTTGGAAACTTGACCAAAATTCAGGGGTGGTAATAACAACAAAATAAGTTCTACAAATATTTCTAAAATAGCTTCTTCCAGAAGGGGATAAAGGACTGTTATTGGACTCCCTTCTTTAGTCCAAAGGGTGTCACAGAAGCTAGACCACATTACTGATTAAATCAACCCTCCTTAATGGCAGGAGTAGGTATGCACCATACTTGGAGGCAGTACATGTCATATCATTATAAGGGTGACTGCTAATGTTAACTATACACTAAAAAAACAGAAGTAACAACACCTGAGCCCCAAGTCAAGATACGGCACCTAACCAATGAGTTTTGCTCACGTGTTCATGTCAGTTTCTCTGGAATATGAACAGTGAACAAAAAAAAAAAAAAGAAAAAAAAAAGAAAACACAAAAATCATACCCCCGGAGGGGGGTGATTTTTCCCC
>NDXB01021285.1:106333-137414 GCA_002631895.1 Agapornis roseicollis
AAAAAAAAAAAAAATAAGAAAAAAATTATTTGATAAATTCTATAATAATTCCCATATTTAAAGGTCAAGTTAGATCTTGCTCCCTACTGTTACAAGCTTGTTTAAGGATTCAGAGTGCTCAGGATGCAACTCAGCTGAAGACTTCTGCTGTGGTCCAAAACTATTCAGTAAAAGGCAAAAGCATAGGGGCTGAAGAAATTACTGCTTCACATTAAGAAAAATGTAACCTTGGAATAAAACAGAGGTTTTGAACAACTCACTATAAAGCTGTTTTCTAGTCTCTAGACTAGACTAATTCTCTAGTCTCAGACTAATTCTGAACAGAACTTAAGACAGTGATCTGCAACAGTCAACTGAAATAATTCCGATTTTTCTGGCCAAAATAAAACAAACAGTATTTCCTTCTCCGGACAGCTCTGTCGGTCTGAAACACACAGCCAAGGGAAACACTGGATATTATCCAAAAGCATGATGTAAAGAAACCCTCAACTCTGAATGTACTTTCTCTCTGTCTTCTGGTCAGTTGCCATGACCTTCTGATTCAAAAAATCCTTAAAATAGTTCAGGAACAACAAATCAAAACATTTAAATATCTTAATATGATTGCTTTATAGCTACACACTGCTGCATTAGTTGCAATGCAATGTTTACTACTGTAGATGTCTGCCTTTTTAATAGTGCAATGGACCAATGTTAACAGCTACAGGATTTGTTTTAGGAACTACCACTTCCAGGCCTTCTTCAAGGTATGAAAGTACGGCTCAGCAATCACATACGGATTCATATTTGCCACATACTGGAAAGTAAATGAAGATATTTGAAGTATAAACATTAATTGTGTCTGCTTATTTATATTCTGAAATTCCTACATCTTTCCGTTTTTTTGTGTAGTAATATGGTATTTTCTCTGAATATTTAACTGGAAATGCAACTATGTTCAAACAGAAACACTTGCCATTGACCATCAATGTTTCTCCACATTCTTCTTTCAAAAGATTATTAAATGCTAGTATAAGGAAAATGAATGCAATCTGCAGAAAATGGATGACAGAATGGAAAAAAAAATCAAAATTAAGTATTCTAGTAAATAAACTATGTGGAGAACATGGAGTGTTTAGTACATTAGTAAATCAGGTAAATTTGTCAGAGAAGTGTCTTAAAAATTAATGTGCTCTCAACTTCTCTCCAGTAACAGGGCACTTGCTTTTAAAGAGTACAAAGAATCCTTTTTTGTAGCTAAACTGACAAGTATTTTTTAAATATGCTACATGCATGAAAATAAGCATCAATAAGTGTCCTTACACTATATTTCCTCAGACGTACAGAATTACACATTCTTAAAACCATCTTTTATCATGCATTAAGTTGGTCAGAATAACAGCAAGCATTCAGCAAACTCACACAAGGGCAGAGATGTGTCACATGGAAGAAAACTGTCAATACATTTCACTCAACATTCACATTATCAGACCATTTCAACTAACTCTATACTTCTGGGTTACATTTGAATATTATTACATCTGCTATCATAATATTCAGATACAGGAGGAAAAAGATAAACACACAAAAAGCATTCTTACAGTGTATTTCAAGCAGACCTCAAGCACTATGGCAAAAATGGAAGCTTAGTTGCCTCATTTACATGACTGTCTCAGATGTTGTGCCTTTTTTAATTTAAAATCAAATATTTAAGGTTTAATGTAGGAATTTACAACACATGAACTGATAACACAGGTCAGGCATAGTGAGAATTAGCCACCATAAATACATCTTAGCTAGAAGGTCAGTGTGTTATTAGTCCCAATTATGCTGAAGCGTGTGGCAGACATTTATTCACTGCTGAATGAGCACAGACCACTGAGCTGAACACTGACTTCCATCACAGACAAAGGCCTACGCAATAATCATCTATTCTGCCAAATTCTATAAGGATTTACTTATTGAGCACTTTCTTGGTTTCAGAGCACTTATTCTTCTGTTACGATATAAAGATACAAAATATCTATAAATACCTCTAAATTTTCAGTACTTTTTCCTAAATCTTTGGGGTTTGGTTTTTTGGTTTTGTTTTTTGGGTGGTTTTGGGGTTTGTGGTTTGTTGTTTGTTTTTTTTTTTTTTTTTTTGGTGGTTTTTGGGTTTGTGTTTTTTTTTTTGTTTTTTTTTTTGTGTGGTTTTGGGTTTTGTGGTTTTTTTTTTTTTTTTTTTGGTGGTTTTTGGGTTTGTGTTTTTTTTTTTGTTTTTTTTTTTGTGTGGTTTTGGGTTTTGTGGTTTTTTTTTTTTTTTTTTTGGTGGTTTTTGGGTTTGTGTTTTTTTTTTTGTTTTTTTTTTTTTTTTTGAAGTTGGCAAGTCTGCAATTAATTTTAAATATATTTCAAGTTAGAAACATTCCTTGGGTGCTAGTCAAATATTCCTAATACAACAGGGGCCAGGCCAAACTGATGACCTCACTGTGATTCAAAAATAAGTACATGAACTCTAATTCCTCTTGACATATAAGAATTTACACAGATTTAATTCCCAGCATTCCATTTTTTAGAACTGAACAGTAACACAGGTGACAAGTTGTCTGTTTCCATATGGGATAAGGTTTTAGTTCAAACCTAAAAGAAATCAGTCTTGTTCCAGGCTACCAGAACAATGCCCACTGCACAACCCCCATTTAATGAGCAAAAGACCAGAAAAGAGGGTGAGACTTATTTTTACCTCTACTTTATGAACTAACAAAGAAGCTTGCCATGGCAGTGTCCTTCTATGGGCCAGAGCTAATACCCATTCCTTTATGTCCTCCTTGAAATATCCAAGGAAGAATAAAAGACACCCAAAACCACGAGAGAACAGGGGTGTGGGGGAAGAGAGGGAAGCAAGGAAAAATATATGATAGAAAGAATACAACCAATTTTGTAAGAGAACTTTAAAATCAGCACAGCAGGGAGAAGACTTCAAATGGTTTGCCTCTTAAGTGCCTGCAGAATGTTAATAGTTGCTGCGCCAAAAGAGCTGAGCTTCTCATCACAGCATACCTTGATCCACAGATCGCCTACATGTATATTCTTTCTCTACCTGTACCTGGCAGACTTAATCTTGTCAACGAGTTCATTATTTTTACATTTGAGGACCAAATCAATGAATTCTAAAATGGATGCATTCCACACACAAAAAAAACAAAGGACTTTGATTAAATTTAACTGAAATACCACCAACAAACATTTCAAAGGCTCATGCATGCCACTAACTGACAAATGCATAAACACAGCTGAGGCAAACTAAGCAGCTTATAGACGATGTTCAAAAAGATAAACTAGCTTATCAATGTATCTCTCCTGTAAGTTACAGTATAGCTGCAGATTTAAGCTCTATGGTATAAGACCATGATTTAAGACACTACATTCCTCTGAACCCTCAGCATCAGCTTCCTATAACAATATGATTATTGAATGTTTCCACAAAGAGCATTAGAAGCCAGAAGAGACCACGGTTTTAGTTTAAACTGCACAGTAAAAATGACAAGCGATAGGTTATGGGCTCGATTAGACTAACTGAAGAGAAATGCCATCTTTTTTTATCCTAAGCTTTGATTATTTTTATTTCTGTTTTATTTAAATTTGCTTGCATTAGCGTACTCTCCTCCTGTCCCCTCCCTCCCTCCCCCTCCGCACCTCCTCCTTCTTACAATATTACTAAGAAAACTGCTGCTTTAGGACACACTGAAATTGGAACTTTAATTCATGTCCCTATGGATCTTGGGAAAAAGCCAATGCAAGTCTTGAACTTTATCATGATAAACCCCTGGCACCCACTAATCACAAGATTGTATCTTCACATAAGATAAGGAGAAGATTTTTGGCATGGGAATGAACACATACACCTAGCTGTTTGCAAAGGCTTGCAACCTGGCAGCCTTTCAGTAAGGTTTCACTCACATAGCTGTTACTGTATACTCTCCAGCTATGGCTGGGAAGTTGATAATCCTTAAGATATGAGGAGAGTTTTGATTTCTGACACAGCATTCCTGAGATAAATGCAGGATCAGAGAGATGCTTTGAAATTCCCAGAGATACCTCTCTAGTAAACTGCTACATGGGAGCAACTTTTAACAAAGTGTCTTTAAAAAGGCTGGGGGGGGGGGTGGAGGGGGGGGTGTNGATGCTTTGAAATTCCCAGAGATACCTCTCTAGTAAACTGCTACATGGGAGCACCTTTTAACAAAGTGTCTTTAAAAAGGCTGGGGGGGGGGGTGGTGGGGGGGGTGGTAACTCACAGAACTTGTGCTTGCCATCAAACAATATATTACATATAAACCAGACACAGAAAATGAAAGCATCCCAAAGCCTGTTTTTTCAAACTTTCCTTAGCACTTCTGTCTACCTCAGAGATAGGCACTACTATTTCCAACTCTTATTACAGTTTCTTGTAAATGTTTTTCTTTCCCTAGTACAATTCCTTCCCACTGGTGTTACTATGTATCATCTCACAGCATAAACTTATATATTAAGCAGAATCACACTATAAAGATACAGTCACCTTCAAGTGGTCATAAAGCTTCCCTTCCTATATACATAATTTTAAATGTATTTCATATGCAATTTTGTCTGATATATTCGCTAGTTAGCAACATGTCTTACCAATACTAATCAATGCATGTACCATAGATACAAGATTGTGCATGTCACTGCTAGATGATACTTGAGTAGAGGTAAGACTTCTACATCGGTAAGTACACTTTTGTCTACCTGACATACCCACAAAAGCAAACAAGTCTAAAATTTAGCCACCTAGAAACACAGAGCTGCTAATATACCGAGGTCACATGCAACTGCTGAACAACAAAATATACTAGTTCATGACCTTTTCCTCACATATTTAGCTCCACCCACTAAACACAAAAACTCATAGGAAACTAATACCTACAAGTTATAACTGTGGACATTTCACACGGCTGCATAAACCAGTACACCTCCTGACCTCTGCTCTTCCATTTACAAGCACAGTGCCCTCTACTCCTTCAATCCACGCACCCCTTTTTCCCCTCTGCATCTATTCCTTTAGCCGACTGGCTTCTTTTCAGTATACTAACATAGAAATTAGGCCTCAAGGTTAAGTGAGAGAATGCTAAGAGCTGTGGGGAGAGGAGAGTCCATCTAGGACAGTGCAGCACTAAAAATGTAGAAAAGCAAAACCAGCAAATAGTTCAACTTCTCAGTGACTTGCTTTACAAAACACACTGCAGTAAGGGTGTTTTTTTGTTATTTGAGTGACTTTGTAACTAGACAGAAAAAATAACACAGAACTGCAAGTGACTGAAGGGCTGCTGCCAATGGCCAGTATTTCACTGCTGCACACGTTATCCAATTAAATTGCAGTTTCCTCTGATAAGGAAGTTTCGTAGGCATAATCTACCTACATCAGGTATGAGGAATGCAAGTACCAAATGATTTCCTGCCTAGTTAACCTGCTTTACACCAGCTCAAATCAGATTTACACGGGTGGCACAAACCTTCAGTTTTAGCAATAGCTAAAAAACAATTCCTAAATGCAACGTGTACTTCTGCACTAGATGTCCAGACAAATGCTATTCTGTGGTTCAAATCTTTACCACTCTGCAATGAACAATAAGAATTTCCGGAGGAAAAACATCAGTCACAAACTGAAGCTTTGTGCTATTTCACATCAACTACCCACTTGCTGTAAAAATCAATGAGAGGCCTCAACAGGGAAGTGGTAAAAGCACTTGAGAAGCAGCAGGGAGAGAGGTACAATGAATTCTTAATACAATGCCCCTCTTCTCCCAATTTTCCCCCTCTGCCTCCAATCCTCCTACTGCTCCAAAAACAAGTCCTCCTGTTTAGCATCATAGGCAAAACATAGTACTTACTTTGAGACAAGAGCACGGGGGCTAAATGCTAGCATACACCATCTGTGTCTAATCTACCCAGACAACCCACACCACCTCTTTCCCCAGCAGTGATATGGCAATCTGAGTTGCAAACACATGCTGTGACAGCTGCATCCACCCCCTGGAAGAGCTGCACTCCTTTCCTGTGGCAGCTGAGTTTGCTAGTTTAAACAAGGCAGCCATACACTACAAAGACATCAGCACCAGAGGTAGTTCAGGAATAAGCAGAGGATCAGACACTGGTACAGTAAGAGATCTGCTGCCAGAGAGATATCTGGATATGACTACAGCTTTCTAGAGGCAAGAACGCAAGTGTTACGGCATTCTGTCTTTCATCCTCTGTTTTCTTTGCTGGTTTTAGGAATCTCGGAAAGGTAAAAGTCAGTAAACATAGTAAAAGACAATGTTGTCTACTATTCTTGGGAAAAGATGAGGAGATAATGAGACTGAAATGTAGGGGGGACAAAAATTATTAGGAAAAAGGGACTTCAATCTAAAAGGAAAACAAAAAAGAAACAAAGCAGCTACTTCTCAATGCACCACAGCATTTGAGAGAGGCAGATACTTATTAAAATGAAACAAAATTTTAACAGCTATTATAACAACAAAGCAAATGAAGAGTTTAGGGATATACCTATTGAATTAAGCCTGAAAGATTTAAAGTAGACTTTTAGCACCAGAAGGCAGAACACAGATGCATTTTTATAAATGAATACAGGAATATTTTATAGGTAGAAGGACACCTAGATGTGCACTCAATTGGTTTTGATCCATCTGTAATTATTATTAAACCAGTATTCTTTTGCAGGCCTTCAGTAACGGAAACTAGACACACCTTTGTGATCAATACACAAGCTAATCTACACATTATTACTTCAAGTTATTTAGTGTCCACTTTATTTCCTGAGTCCCTTAAAACTGACTAAACATACATAGTACTCCAGCACTCATCTGCAAGTGCTGCAGTTAGGAATAGCAAAGCAAGACAGACAAAAGAAAAGGTTACACCCTTAATGTTTACTTTTCTCTTGCAGTCATTTCTACACAGTTTATTGGCCCCTATTCCCATATCACTTCTGAGCTCTACCATGAATATGGACATGAGAGTTTACTCTGATAAAGAGGTACGGGGTTCAAAACCTTGAAGAATAACCCAACCACCAGTCTTTCTTCATTTCCACCACAGCAGCATAGCACAGCAACCTGATTATGTTAAGTACTAGATGACACTGTACATGAGATCTGACTTTTTTTCTTTTCCTTAGAGATATCTTAAGCAAAATAAAACAGCCCAAATATTTTACAAGTTACATTACCTGTCAAAGGAATGGAATTGTACAGGCTGCTCAGCAGCTCCATCGCCAAGAACTCCAAGGAAGGCTGGTGGCAGAAAAGCAGAATCCACTGCAGTCCCATCAGCTGGTGTGCTTACCAAGCTTCTCAAGATATCCTTCACATTGACATTTTTTGCAGCTGGCGCAGAAGCCGCAGGCTTACTATCCTCAGTTCCAGTCCCACTTCTGCCCTCCTGAGACTTATTTACTTCTAATGAGAGTGTGCATAGTACTTCACTGATTGCATCTGGACCTGCACTGACATTTGGAGGTCCTGCTTCAGCAACACTACTGGAACTGTTTGTTTGTCCCGAAGCTGGTTCCTCCCCAAGACCAGAATCCCTTCTTTGTACAGATGCTGTACTTTCTGAATCTTCAGTGCAGGCTAAAGTACCAAGAGCAACAGATGGGTTTTCCACATCTGTTCATACCAAAAACAGAAAACACATTTTAAGTCCATTATTAGCAGAACTGCATTCAACAGATAGCTCCCAATAGGTGGCAAGCAAAATAACACAGCTGTATTTCCTCTTGTCTACTTAGAGATTTAATATTATCTCTAACTATTTCATAGGAAACTTAAAACCAAAAAATTTCCTTCAAGTTTCTAAGAAGCCTGAAAAGTTATAACACTGAAAACAGAAAAGGGAATAGAAGTTAATAACTCAAAAGTCAAATAATGAAAATTAATTCACTGACCTAAAGAAGGATAGGAGAAAGAAGTCTCTTACTGGAAACAAAAAGCTGCCAGTCTATGCTTATGCATACTTAAGACAAAACAGTAATGTTTCTGCAACAAACATTTGTGAAAACTTAAACTACTTCAGCAAGATTAACTAGTCCACACAGCAAAATCAACCTATAGATTAGGCTCTTTTCACATCAAAGATACACACAAATACTGAGGCAAATTAAATACTATAATGTTACTTATTTAAACGGTTATAACACACATATTTTTGTATGGTTTCACATGGACTTCTACAGAATTTTAAGATGCATATGCCACATTATTTCATTTGGCCAAATATTTAACAGTTCACCTGTAGCAGGAGTTTCATTATTTTCATTCCCTGATTCCTTGAATGACTGGCTATCATTTGGTTGTCTTTCATTCTGGGGTTCCAGTATGTCTCTGTATTTTGAAACCATGAGCACAGAAATAAAATATACAACAGCCAAAGCCAAAAACTGAGCCTGTTTACTATCCTCCTGTAAAAAAAAAAAAGACACACACACAGATTTTTCCATTACAATTTCAGCAGCATGTTTATTTTTCTGTAAAGTATGCCCAGTGCTACCATAAACAGACTGAGAGTAACCTGATATGTCAACAATAGAAGAACAATATTCTCTAGTCACAGTTTTCCTCACCTATAAAGCTGGGGAATACAGCAATTGTATACAATTGGCACTAGTCCTTTCATTTTTCACTTATAAATATGAAAACTTTGACTAAGATTGTGTTTTGACCACACGCTTGGAATTAGTGCAGGAACTAGGTCCCCTTCATTTATTTACAGGTGCTTCCTCTATTACATTTCCTCAAATGTGCCAAGATATTAACAGCATTTATTGTGAAATGCAACCATGCAGGTGTACTCAACAAAACTGTAAGAGCATTTATTAACTGTTACATATTGATGAAGGAAGTGGAACAAATTCCAGAACCAGCATTAAGTTTTACTTCATCAGATTGTCCAGAATGGATGTACTGTACTACATAAAATTTAAACAAGAATTGGCAAATATGCATTTGCATTTTAGCTGTAACTTTAAGAGATTTTAAGAAAATCTTCAAAATAAATATTAACGTGAACTATGCCAGGTACCTCCCCAGAGCCCTCAGTCACCCCTACTGAAATAAAGAGCCACACGCCAGCTCTGATTAGACATTAAGATTTATCCTAAGTCAATAAAACATTAAGATTTATCCTGGTGGTCAACAAAAGAAAAGCTTTGAATACACTGTATCACAGGAGAGCAGTATATTTGGATCCCAAGTGACCAATCTGTGTTCAGGGGGTTTATCCCCCATTTAGATAAAAGCTCAGGTAGCATTCAAGTTTTCCCTCTGAGTTTTATCATGATTGTAGAGCCTATTGAAGGCCTACATTCCATGAGGAGTTCTTTAATAAGCTATAGTGGAAGAAGCTTGTGAGAAGTTCTCTATTAAGAACAAGGTAACACAGCTGGATCCTACCTGTTATGCCAAAAAATCCCCCCGAAAACCTATATACCCAGCTTGATGAAAATCCTTAACTTTCATAAGAGAGAAACAGGAGGCTAGTAACAGGTTAGCATCAGGCAAGCACAGTGTGAAATTATTGGAGGTTCCCTATGACAGTAAGGATTCTAAAGAATTTTCCTGCTAGATGAACTTTTGCAAGACTATTTAGATGCAAGCATAAGCAGAGCTCAGAAAAAAAATATTCCAAAATACATCTTTTAAAGTCTACTTTTTCTTTACAGCTCAGCGCAGTACCCAAAAGGCAGAGTCAATGCATCACTTTATTTGTGAAACAGAAACCCAGTGGATTAGAAAAGCAAAAAGCGCAGAGGTTGGATACATATGGGACTATTTTAAAAAATAAATGGTACACAAAATCTGTTTGATTGTGAAGATTGCATCATTAGGATTATTTTTGTTGCCGTTAGTACAGAAGATTCACCTCCTGTTAATCTTTTGCACAATATATACTGAAGTACGGGTCAAAAAAAGCTTGGTTCAATCAATAATTGAAAATAAAAATGAAAGACTCTTCATTATTCTGGATAGGCTAAAAGTCACTGTGCAAATCATTACACTTACTAAATAGTCCAGTTATTGTAAAGTAAGTTGTGGTGTCCAAGCCTGTGGCCACCAATGACTCCTACCTATTATAGCTGCTGTATTTGCTTACAGCAGGTGTGTCTCAATTTCCTCAATATCAGCTATAAAGTTGCTGACAAAGGACAAAGATATTCTGAGTCGATTCAAGAATAAAAATACCATATGCATATTTACAGCATGTGCACACAAACTGGTTCCTCTGAGGGGAAGTAAAGAAATCAGATGACCTCTAATTTCTAATTAGCTAGAAAGATATTAATCTCTCAAAAACTGTACATAAACATCTTTATGATACATAGTATACGTAAACAGTTTGCCTATGTATAGCATGTGAAAATATATATTTGTACTAAAACTAACACAGTTAATATACAATACGAAGAATTCCAGAGAATCAGCTCTTAGGAACAACTGAAGAGGCTGATCAGCAAGCAGCCATTTTCACCTCTCCTTCTTTCCCATCACAAACACTACAACAGCTGCTGAGTATTACAAGTTCCTAACTACTGTGAGCAGTATTCAGTCCTTGCAAACTAAATTTAGACAAACTACATAACACAGAGCAAGTGTCCAGCCAACACATACATGCAGAAATCAACCTACAAAGGAAACAACATTATTTGTAACTTACTATGTCTCTGAACACTACTGCTCGAAGTCGATTAATATCCATATCCTGCAGAAGTCTGTCATGATCTCGTATTGGAGAAATGCCCCCAGTCACAATGTCCACTGGACTCTATTACGAAAACCAAAAGAAATTGTTCCAGATTCTGGTTTTAAAAGGACTCTACCAAGAAACATTAAGTGCATACAGTTGCTCACAGTACATCATACTGTCCTAACTACAGCACAAAGATCATATATGCATTTCATCTTTAATCAAAAGAAAAATCTGGCAAATTCTTGAGGCAGATTTATTTCACTGTGGAAGGTTAAATATGTGAGTGTTGAATTCACATCTTGAACATCTACTTCAGGATTTCCAGTGTTCACAACCTTCAGCTATACAAAAGTATCAGTGGAACAGGTATAAATTTAAAATCTTATGCCTCTGTAGAGAATAGTAATCACTGGCTTCTGAGCTCCTGAATGGGGTCTTATACTTGCCTTTGCTGAAGAATTTGCTGTTCCTACAAAGCCCTGCATTGTTTTTTGGTTCTTCACAACGTCTCCAATAGGCTTCATCTGTGCATGCTGCTGACACTCCAAGCAATTTCTTACTGCTACTGCACATACTTGGAGGGAAAAGAAATTATAAGAATTACTCTGGGGAAATAGTATTGTCTATATCCCTTACAGAGAAGTATAATGCATTTCTGTTTATCACTTTAAAAAGTTTGAGCACATCAATAAAATGGTATTTTGCTTCCACAAATTTTAAATAGTCACAAAAGATTGCTCAAAATTCTTTAATAATTTAAATCTAATAATTAATACTAAACTATTAGAACATGTATGCTGTATATCTAATGGATACTTCAAAATGAGTAAGTTAGCATCCCCCACTGAAATTTTACCATGCATACAACTATGGGGTGGGGAGGGCGAAGACAGCTCAGTTTCAAAGACTATCAAGAAAGACAAGTGATACAGTAGTGAAACAAATGATAATGTTTGTTTCCCAATGCTTTGTTACTCGTGGACTAAATGTTGTGAAGCTACACAGTTTATATTTTTTAGCTTCACAATTGTACCTGTTTCATCTTCTAGTATTATTTATTTTCAAAGGAAAAAAGAACTACCCCACCTCTATACCTGTTTGCATCCCATAAATCTTGTTCTACCTGCACAAAGTTTTAATTGCCTAGAAAGGGAGAGGAAGGCTAGTTACTGTTGAGGCTCTGAGCTGCTCTGGCACTCATGCAAATTAAAACTTTTTCATCACAAAAAGTCTTACAGCATGCAACTAGCATGAATACTCTCCTCCTGTATTAACTAACTGAACCCAGTTATGATGTTGTATGCTCTCGCTTCTGGAACAGTATTATTTTTTTAGATAATAACCACTTCCTTTCAATCCAATTTGATCAAAAGTGTTATAATACTGGATGTACTACTATCCAGTTTGAACCCTACTCTTTAGAAATTTACATCTCTAGTTTTTACCATGCCTTCATCTAATGGCCTCAAGATTTAAACTCCTTTTCTACATGTTATAAAGGTTCATGATTCTGTATATGGTGCAGGATTTCTTTTTCTTGAAGATGCTATATTCTCAGCCTTGACTATCTGGGGAACTCCAGCACAAGAAGTATCTTCATGGATATACAAAAGCATGCATCCACACTGTCAGGCTACCAAACTTAATTATTTCTTTTATTTAAACTTTTTAAAAATGAAAAGAACCCCATTTATATTCATTGCAGAAAAATAAAACAATACTTAAAGATCCCAATGCTTCTTTGACTAAATTTAATCCTGATTTAACAAAAAGAAGGGGCAAAGCTAACAATTGCTAACTATTTTGTAAAAGCCAGTTCCTATACTCATTAAGTAATTTTATTTGCTTACCCAGACGAAGACATTGGCGCAGAACTCCTCCAGATGACATATTTTTCTCAGACTCAATGTCAGTGAAACCAAGAGAGCTTGCAAAAATCAGCACATCCACCAGGTTGATTAATCTCTGGAGAAATGTTAGAGATGCTTCTACTGAAAGTCCCTGAGTTGGCTCAATATTCTCCAGTTCATGCTTGGAAAAGAAAAATTGGAAGTGACATTTACTTCTTCACAAAGGTGGTATTTCTACAACTTAAATGAAGAAAAATGTATGCTGGAAGTCCATTTTCAGTCACATGCAAAAGTAGCAATTAGTTGTATTCTAGGAACAATCATTAGTATTGGGACTTAATCCCATTCCAGACCGCTGTGGGATAATAAAGCCAGGCAACCTTTTTTATGTCTTCAGGCAAAAAGGGCAGGCACTCTATTTATCTTAGGGAAAGCATGGAGGAAAAGGGAAGAAAGAGAGGCTGTGGAAATATCCCACGGTGTTGCCAAAAAGACAGATATAATAGTTAATACACTGCACAAAGAAAGGCATCCTCCCACAAGAGAGATATTTTAAAATAAAAAGAAATTTCTTACAGTAGCAGATGTGGCAGCAGAAAGCAGTGGCAATATACCACCAGAAGCCATGATCATGTTGTCCATCAATTGAGAGATGAAGTGAATTGTGTTGTGCACAAATATGACATTGTCACTGCTATTCACAAAGTCCATCACAGTTTTTGTAGAATGGCTGTCCAAAATAAACATTCAGAATAACACATGACTGCAACACATGCAAGGGTCAGCTGAAATATCTTAATCAAAAACTAAAACCACCTTTCCTTTCTGTTCTTAAACCTCTCCAGATTATAGCTTGCTAAAAACACCAAGATGCGTGTTAATCATCATTTGGATAAAGATATATTTAGGCTGGTCTGTGATTACTTGCTATAGCAAAAGTCACTGCAGTAGGCAATACAGTGGTTTCCTAGAAGTGTGAATCAGATTTGAACTTAAATTTTGGAAAAATAAAGCAAAGACTAAGGGACTCTCAGACAAATTAAAAATCAACAAAACACAAAAACTTGAATCCTCTTAAGCATGGAAATTATTTTTTAAAACAGAAAATAACTTAAAAATACATTTTAGTTACATCTGATGATGTCCTGAGAGGTTAATTTAATCACATCCTAGATATTAAAATCTGACAAAAATTCACCTCAATTTAATTTTTTTAATCACTTAAGTACTCCATTTCTTTATTCCTATATTCCTTTTCGTCAGATCATTACAGCTATGTGGTTCAATTTAAATTTGATATTCAGTACTACAAGATAGACACCACTCAAAGTTACAGAATCATAGCACTACAAGGCAGAATTAACACTGTTTTCAAAGTTTGCTGTTGAATCACCAACTATAAAAGCAACAACGTAGTATGAGCAAATGAGTAAGTAATAAATACTATTTGGAATAGATTTTTTTTAGTCCATATTTAGATAATAAAAGATGAAGGTCCTTACATACATCAGAAACATGAAAATCTTGTTCCAATAAAATCAACAGTGAGACTGCCATTGATATAAAAGTACTCAGGGTTTCAGTCAAAATATGTCTGTAAAGAGTCTTCAGAAAAAAAAACAAAAACAGAACAACTGAAAATATTTGGGTATAGGTCACAAAATAAGTGTAGGTCTACAGAATGAAGAGTAAAATACCAGATCTGCAAACTTAGAAGAGTAATTCTGAGGCAGTTTCAACAAAATCTCAAGTCAATTATAATTGCAATTCCAGTCTGGGTCATGTCATATAAAGCACAGAAATTTACCTTCTCCACATCTGTATATCTGTTTCTATGGAAAAGAGTAAGTCTGTGAGCAAGCGCTGATGCATCAGTGACCACTTAAACTCAGGAATACGGAATACAGTTGACCTGGAGTCTCTTCTCTGCCCATCTGACATAGCAGCTAGCTCTCGTCCTGAAGAATCTTGATGCCTTAAGGTCTGAATACAGTTTGCCAACAAAAGGAGAAAAAAAGAAACCCCACCACACTCTGGTTATTAGTTTCCACAGCATACACCGAAATGCATTTAATACACTTGAGATTTTAGATATTCATTAAGTTTAGACTGTGTATATGGTTACAAATAAATCTAAAACTATTACACAAATGCTATTTAGTGGATATACCAAACCTACAAACTAGTCTACAGCTGCACTACCACACCTGTCAGTCTAGGCAAACACAAGCAACAACCCAACCTTACCACAGGGGGAGTATATGTTGCTGTAGACAGTGGTTTTCCTCCATTAAGGAAGAATGATGCAGAATGAAGAGCATCCATTAGCAGGTATCGCTGCAGAAGGGAAGTACTCAGACACATGACTCTTTAACCATGAAAAACTGAGTTACAAACTAACGACTAACATGGTGGAGCATTGCAGCATGCAACAGAAGCTCAGTTTTAAATTACACTTGCACAGAAAAGTGAGGCTGATGTGATGGAGGGACAATACTTCAAATTTTATAGTATCCAATATATCTACATATTGTGTACCTGCAGAAAAGCTAATGTAAAAAATATTCTCACAAGTTCCATCATAGGATGATGACATGAGGATATGAAAGAAACTTGGTGCTATTTTTTTTCCTGCAAAAGCAATATTTACTCCTCAAAAATTGCAAGAGTTGAGAATATAAGAGACCAGATTGAAAAGAGTAAAGGCTGAGTAAAGCAGCAGAAGAAATTCTAAATAAAATCCTCTCCAAATATATTTCTTTCAATTCTTCAAACTTAACAGAAATGCCAACACAGATGAAGTGTCCATGTAGCCAAATACTCAGTCTCCATCAGCATCCATCAGAGGATGCACAATGAATAAAATCTTAAGAGACTTGTCAGTACACAAATCAAGGGTTCTCACTATTCTAATCAAGAGTTGAAAATATTCTTTAGATAACTCACAAAATCCAAACACATTAAATTCCCCAAAATGTGTGTGGGTTTTGTTTGTTTTTTTTTTTTATAAGAACTTCCTTATTTTTAAGTTATTCCTTTAATTTTTAAGGTAGAAAGAAGAAGGACAGATAAATTTACCTGAGGTATTGACCTGGGAGGCTGAGGCGCTTCTAGACATGTGCTAGCTTTCAGTTCCAGTCTTTCTGTATCTGATGCAACACTAGTAACATCCAGCTTCGCGATTCTTTTCTCAGAGGCTCCAGCAGGTTCTGGCATATGTGCATGTGCATTTTCTTCAGCTGTTTTGGTTTCATTAAAAAGACTCTTTTCTTCCCCCAGCTTCTTTTTGCCCTGTGATACTGGCTGAGTCGTTACTTCTTGAACTGAAGAACTCACTGGGTCCGGTGAAGAAGTCAGTTCTTGTTTTGTCCCATCCACAACTTCTGTATCTTCAGATTTTACAAGCAGAGATTCAGGTTGATTCTCTATTGCTACTTCCTGCTTTATCACTTCACTTTCATTAGAGCTACATTCCTTGTTCATTTCTGCAAACTCTTCTGAAGATAAATGCATACTACTTTCCTCTTTCAAATCAACAAAGTCATCCTCATCTTCCACCTCTAATGTTGATTTTTCCAGTCTTTCTAGACTTTCAGGAGTTTCTCCTTCCAAAGTAGTTTGCATTGACAAAGAAGCAGCAGTGGCAGCTACTGTTTCTTCCACAAGCTCATCAGCTTTGCTCAGAGAATCTTCAATTGCTTCAGGTACTCCAGTACTAATTTCTGAAACACTGGGTTTTATTGCTTCTGGTTCTGGAGAAAATTCCACACAAGGCACTGCTTTTAAATCCTGTGTAGTCTCCCTGTCTTTCCTTTCTAACTCCTCCCTGTGATTAGACTCCAAATGAGTTTGTTGGTCACCCGTTGATGAAGTATTTGTCTCTTTTTTTCCAGTACTGTAACCCATGTCATCATCAATAATGCAGGAAGGAGCAGCATCTTCTTTTAACTCCAAACACTGTTGCTTTCCCTTAGTTTCAGCTTCTTTGCTAACTCCAGAGATTGTTCTAATTGGAGTTGAAGAATGCATTCCATTCCCTTCACCTGTTTTCCCTTGGTATTCCTTGTACATTTGAGAAAGACTCTCTTTGTGCATTTCAAAAGTTACCTAGAAGAACAGAGTTGAAAGCATGTTAAAAATAATATATTTATGACCATGTAATCGAATAAAAAAAACGTTGCTCAAATTGAAGTTGTGCTACAGATTTATAGTGGATACTGTCCACATGATTAAAAAAATATGTCACATTGGAGATCACTTTAACTGGGAGAAAGTTTTTCTTCAGTAGACCTGTTACTCCTGGCCAAAAGAAATGGTGGCAAGGGGGGGTGTGTGGAAGTAAGACCAGAGTCAAACAAATCCTAGACTGATCCTAAGGACAGGAAATTAAATTTTTACTAGAAGTACTCAAGAGTTTTAAAGACTACTTTTAAAAGAAAAATCATTAAATATTAGTCGGAACTAGATGATCTTAAGGTCCTTTCCAACCCTAATCATTCTGTGTTTCTATGACTTACAGTTAATACTTGCATAACTTCCTAGGCCACTCGCAGTCATCTGTAATTAGAGTTATCAGTGCTACCTGCATTCAGGTAATTGCATGGGATGTAGGTAAAAATGCAACAGCAACAACCAGAAAATTACTAAAATTTGAGATGGCTCACAGTCTCAATTTTTCTGTGACAAGTAGCAAGGGCACGTACTGTAGCTGAGCTTTCATATCATTTTAGTACCTTAAGTGTGCTCAACAAACCATAAACAAACTTCTGAGAAGCTTACATTACAAAAATACAACCCTAAAAAGTCAAAGCAGTAACAAAGCCAAAATTCCAAGGATCTCCAAATGATACCTAAAATTCACCAGAGAACTCTCCATTCCTGGTGGATGCTATTCACCCAGTCTAAAAGGCACACGAGAACAACTACACAATCTGAGAAGATCTTTCAATGCATGGGCTGAAAAAAAAAACCACCCAATTTTATTGTTCTTAGATATATTAAGAAAATCCAGCTAGAAAAATTTTTTATATACATATTGATAAAACTAATTTGCCCAAATAAATATCTGCAGCTTGAAAGAAAATCTCACTAGACTAACTGACATTTTTATCACACTGTCATTCAATTTAGTTTATCTATACCTTTCTACTTAAGATTTAGATTTATCTTTTATAACAGAAGTGTTTATCTGTAAACTTAGTTCTCAAAATATTCCTAAAATATAAAAAACCTCAGCTGCAGTTGAACTATTTGATCATAAACATTTTCCATAGACAAAGAGCAGTACATTTTACTCAATATGAATGCACATTGTTTTATTCTCTTACATGCTTAACTCATTCATTTGGATCTCACCTAAAAATTCCATGTACATGGTATTCACAGGGATGATTAGGCATCTCTTACTTGAACACATGCAAGTAAAAAACTAACTTGGCAAGTTAAGAAGGTTCTAGAAAGTCTTCCTGTGCTAGTTTTAAATCAATTATGTACAAACAAAAAAAGTGTGAATGATTACATATGAGTGAAAGGTCATCCATCTGTCACAATGGGTTTATAAAATATTTGATTATAGGGCATTACACGTGGTGGGGGAAGGAGGGGGTGTACTATTATTTTATACATACTTCCTGACCTGTTCCACAGTCAGGACATCAAAAGCAACCCTACCTGGATTACGCTAATAAGCTACCCCACTTTCCATTTGTTTAAAAAAAAACGTGATTAGGAAAGCTACTACTTTTGGTCAAATCATTACATTTCTGAAGAAGAAAGCTTGACAACTCGAGCTTATCTCCAACTACCCTTCACACTTCTCTCTCCCACTGTTGATTCCTCTATAGCCAAAACTACTGGAATTTTTATTCCAAGTACTAAAGAGACATTCAACAAATGAAAATATTTCAGCAAAACTTACTACATATACTTCTCCAAAAGCACACAGTGACCCAAATTTGTATATCTATTAGCTATGCAGTGCAAGTATATCTGTAACAAATCTATGATAACACAGCTACCTTTATTAATTTCTATCTTCAGTATCAGACTTGCTACTGCAACATTCATTTTGAAAAACACACAAGAAAAGTAACTCCTCAAAAGTATTTGCAGGCTTTAGCTGCACTACATCACCACGCGCTTACTTTTAACACTATTATGCTACATCCAAGTATGACACTTGGATTCTACTCTGGTTATGCACTCCTTCCAAAGCTGTTCAAATCTGTCTCAGGTCTAGCTTCAAAATCTGTTTCACTAGTTCCCTTGAATGAAGGCAAAGCAAGAAAGATGAAGATGAAGATCAGAATGGCAGAATGGCACTTTTTTTCTTGTGGAAAGGGGCAAACAAGGGAGACATGTACGTCAGATTCTATTCCTGCTCTGGCCATCTCTCCCCAGTAAAAATGGGGATAGGTACAATGACACTAAGATGATCACAACAGAGTAGCTAGAGGGACCTGTTTCAAAGTTGAGTGCAATGTAGAGTAGTACATGACTCACGGACACGTTCAGTAACAGCAACAACTCAATCTTAATGGAACAAATCATGGAGATTTTTTGAAGGGCTGACAATTACTAAAACCCCCTTGCAAAAAGAGCACATTCACAGTGTTGCAACAGTTTCATAAAGCAACACTTGATGCTTACACTGGTCCTTACAGAATACAACAAGCTTTAACAACAATATAAAGTTCCGAGTTCTGGCAGCCCTATCTAAGTGCTTTGATAAATTACCAACCTGGTCTAAATAAATTGCAAGAAACGTAACTTTAAATGCATTCTAAAAGCATATTACCAGTTCTGTAACAGCTGCTTTTCCCTAGCACTTCAAGGAATCACTGAGTTTAAGATCAGAAAGTTACATCAAAAAATGTAGCTCAGCCCTTGACTTTAATACACCTTCCTGAACACTGAGGCCAGTAACATGAATTGATGACAGCATCTAGAAAGTTGTCCAGCCTTGATATTGGAAATCAAGAGATGAAATCTCCCCTGGATCATTTGTTCCAAATTTAATCTACCACCTTAAAAAAAAAAAAAAAGTATCCTTCTTCATTTTGAAAGTCTGGCTTCCATTTCTATTCACTATCATAGCTGCATTTTTCAGTCATTACAAATACCTCAATGAGGAAGAAATACCATGTTTTTACACTACAGGAGAACATCACCCACAAAAACCCACGAAAATCCACTTTAAAAGGATGGCAATATTCTACTCCCACCATAAACATCAGAAAGAATTCATGTCACAATGTATGTCCATGTCACAAAATGCTGTCCTTTAAATAATATTCAAATTAAAATAGCAATGCAGAAACATTATTTTTCAAATATCCATTTCGAGTCTGGGTTTTTTTCACTTATATGAAAAAGGAAGCAAACTTAAAAAATATTGCCTTGTCAAGTCCAAATTTTCAGCAAGTCTGTATCAACAGTTCTGCTCACTATATTAATTTGTAATTTGGCTCAACCGGAAACCAAGAAACAGTGATACTAAAACGCGGATACTGGACAATTCTTCCCCACACTTCTGTTGCATTACACGGCATTTCTGAAGCAAACAACTTCAGAAAGCCAAACAATACACTCTACAAAGAAAACACCTAAGGTTAACAAAAGAAGTATCAACAAAATCACAAAATGAAGTAGAACTTACAATTACTAAACAGAAGTAGTAAGAGATTGTATATAAAGGTATTAAAGATTAAACATTAGGATCTGCAAGCATGCAACAATTTACTAGACAACTGTTAGCTTGAAGAACCGTAAATGTGTTTAAGTCATTTTTTATTTTCCTTAAGGCATTTGCAACTGTAAAGCTGATAATACAAAATTAATTACAATAAATTGTTCTAAATTAGTGAGCTAAAAGGCCAATCATTAATCTTCACCATCATTTGATGGTTAATCCATAGCTGTCTGCAATGCTTGGAATGCATCTCTACGCACTACTAGTTAAAGACACTTGTGAGCTAATAACTGCAACATTTGCCTCTGCCATTAATTTCAACTTAATTTGACATCCAACATTTACTAATTGCCAAGGAAAAAAATTAGCATACAGCAATGAAAAAGGTTAAGACGACTGACATTTGCTTTAAAGAACACAGGGAAAATATTTTAACTATACATTAAGATTTTGTCCCTTTTTTCATTACCAGGTGGCCAATTTCATAGAGATGAGACAAGAAAGGAATGTCTGCAGACAGGTCAGACAATTATATAGTACCGCTGTTTCCTCATAGAGTCTGCTCAGTGCAAACTAGCTCCTGTGCTGCTGGCACCATCAATAAACTCTTCATAATTCCAGAAAGCGTTCCAACTTTTTAAATCTTAACAAGGATTTTTTTTTTGACGTTTTTCCATTTCTCTTCTAGCAACACTAACTGTTCAAAAGTGGAAACTAATCACCAAACACAACCAGGTCTGTTTAGATAGGAGGCACCAATAGCTGAAGATATCAAACCTAATTTTCAATTCAGTAAAGTGAAAGATACAAAGGTACTGTGGGCACCATACACTGCCTTACAGCCTGTAACCCACTGATCTGAGGAATATCTCTGGGTTATTTCTGAGCTGTTCACAGGTAAAAGCTAAGAAAGGCAAATTAACATATATTACATTGGACACTACATAAGAAGTTTCAAGAAATCTAAGTTTCCACCAAATAAACATTCAGTGATACACAAGGCAGGGAGGGAACCTGTACACTAAGACATTTTTGTGTAACTCCATCTTCATCTAAGTAGCAATACTTTTGCCTTTTTTCTCCTCAGCTTCACAAAAAGATATGCATGCAAATGATTCCTAGACTAAGAAGGCAGCTACTAGTCAATATATTTCATAGAAGACTTTGCTCATCTGAGAGATAATTTTACATATGTTGGCAGCATTATTTTCATTCAAGTGAAGGTACAGGTTACTGTTGCATCACCATACAATAATAAATTCAAACACCACATCAAACGTGTTTGCTCATTTTCACTACTGCAACTACTGCTTTTAATTTGTTTAAACTGCAAGACATACACACAGTATCCTTCCAGGGTATATATTTCCTCTCTATCCCAATCTGTGCCACCATTCCTACAGTTCAGTTAACTGTCAAACTCTGCCTTGTTCACATTTGATATTTAGTTCTTAACAAAAATATGTTTTAACTCAATTCAGTGTTCACCATTCCACATCATCATAATAACCAGTTATAGGTCTTGTGCACTTCTTTGGCCATCCTTTTCCAGTGTCTCCATGTGCTGTCAGCAGCCCTGTAGCAAAGACTCCACATCCATCATTTCAACTGAGGGCTCAGAGGCCACATTCAGTCCCCACAGACACAATGCAGCCACAATCTCAACACAAGCAGTAGCAAGTACAGAGAAGGTTTGCCTCAAACTCTGCAGCAACAGCAAACAGGGCCACTAACAATTCTTGACATTGCAGACACAGATCCCATCTGCCAATGATTTTTATATCAAGTTATACAGATGAGAATACATTCTCTTCTAAGGTTATCTTTGCTTAGGAAAGATCTCGTAACTGTTTGCCTTTAATGCATCAGTTCTTTCCACTGCAAATGGTTCCCCATTTCTTCTTTTTGAGACTTCCGAAAATTCCCAACCAGCAGTAAATTGCTATTACACTACCCATTCCAGGCTTCTGTACTGCTTCCTCTATCTAGCTGATCCTGTTCTTCCCTGTTTCATAAACTCTCGGTTTACCTTGCTCACTCTATTCCTATCTCTTTGTTTGACTTAGTCAAATTTTAGCATCCTGCAGGTTTACTTATGACATTCCACTCAAACTGAGTGAATAATGAGATGGAGTACTCTCCATGAACCATACATGCCTCATGTGTAAAAACCCATTAGTGGTACAGATCTCTCCTCCTGACTGTTGTCCCTGCTGAATATTGAAAATACTCTTTTCCTCAGAAGCCTTGATTAGGAAAAGCCTTCCCACACATATACTACAAATCAAGCTGCTACAAGGAAACATTCAGCAAACTTGAAGGATTGCATCATAACCACACATCCTAGATGGTACATCTAAAGGAGGCTGCACATTCTAGTCTCCAAATTCCTTCTACTTTCTGCAAATCAAATGACCCCCCGAGAATAATTTCATAGAATGGTTTGGGTTTGAAGGGACCTTAAAGACCATCTAGTTCCAACCCCTCTGCTGCTCAAAGTCCTGTGGCAACCTGGCCTTGAACACTGATACTTCCACCTAGAATAAGCATTTGTTGTTGGATTTTTTTATAAATAACTATTTCTACCATAGAAATGAACCCCATATTTTAGAATTTTAACTGTGCTACTTCCTTTGCATCTCCCCCAGCTTTGCTGCATTAACATACTGGGCATTGCACAACTGAAATCCAAAAACCTGCACAATAACCCTCTTGGCTAGCTATCTCTGCTTCCCCCCTCAGGGCAACACAGATACACTTTACAGAGGACTGAAGAACTTCTGAAGTCTTCAAAATGCACTAGAGCTAAAAAATGCTTGCACATGACACTGTGGAAGACCTTACCTCCTTTGAGATGGGGAGAAAAAATGGACATAAAACTGTCCACAATAACTCATGAATGCCAATGGTATTCGGACTCAAGAGATCCTGATGGCCTGTTACTTTCTGAAACTACTGAGCCATGGTCCCTTCTCTGCAAATTAGTTTTTAAATTGCCATCATATATTAAACCCTCCAGCACCTACTCCTTGCTGCTTTTGCCAGTTTTCCCTCATCTGACAGTGATGAAAATCAGGCAAACATAGCATATGGACACCCTGGACACACCTTTTTTTTCCCTCCTGTATGAAATGAGTGGGACACCGAAGAACTTAATACTTACCAATGTCTGTTATGACTGTACTTTAGACAGAAAACTAACAATTATTTCAAAATACGTTGTAACACTTTAAGATTGTGCTTCTTCCCATTCAGATCACTGAACAAAATTTTTCAACTTATACAGTAATAAAACTTTAACCTATACATATTAAGATTTCTGAGTCTTACTCAGTGAAAATTTCAGCTACTAAAGAATAATAAATAAAGCAGAATTTACCCAAACATCTTCTCTTTAACCAAATAACATGGTAACATGAAGCAAATTTTAAGTAGCAAAATATATTTAAGGCCTGAAAAAAGCAAATGTTAGTTCTTACTAGTAGTTTAAAACATTCAGATAATTTAGGAGTGCATTACACTCTGTAAATCATTATATTCTTTTAAAACTTTGGGAAGCTGAAAGGTCAAAAAGGCAAATTGTCCACCATTCTTTACTTGTTTCCTACTATTAATCCCTAAATCATTAGTCTGCTTCACAAAGTAACATAGCTAGACAGGTAAAACCTAAGACCTAGCTAGCACAGTTACAATATTAAAAAAGCAGAAGTTCCTAGATGTTTTCATAAATTCATCACTGGACTGTTAGAATAAACTGGAGTTGTGATTTTACTTTTTCATTAACATGGCAGAGGGATTGGAACTAGACAATCTTAAGGTCCTTTCCAACCCTAACCATTCTATGATTCTTTGATTTTTATTGAACTAGAAGCCACAGATTGAACACCACTGTATACAGTGTATTACTATTTGGAAAACATCAAAAAAATCGAGCATGGCAATAAGAAAAATACATAAGTAACACTGAGAAATTTGGCTTTAAAAAGGCTACACGCACCTTCTAAATTCTGAGTGCAAGAAAACCAATGTAGTGCAATTATGCTAGAAAACCACTGCTGCTTATAAAACGTCGTGCAGCTGTTGGAGGAGAGGGTTACAGTGACAAACAACTTCCCTGCTACAAAGGTGGCAGGAAATCTATCAAACTGGACAATAAAATTGCAATTGAGTTTCTTTGGCTTTTTATAGCAGCTGCATGTATCTTGATGTGTAGCTCTGCAAAACCTATCCAATCCTGTAACACTAGTCCTTTATGTACTAGCTCTTTATCATAGAATGGTGTTATAAATTAGTGGCAAGAATGGTGCAAAGGTTGTAAAAAGGAAAAATAAGCAGTAACCCAACACAATTAGAGATGAAATAATAAAAACACAAATTGGTTATTCTCTTAGCAATACTAAGGAAATATTTTTGTTCCCGTAATTCTCACTACACTTTGAAAGCATGCTGGAAATCAAAAATATCTGAGATGCACTTAGCATCAAACAATCTGCCCACTGAATTATGTCTACGCTATGTTATGTGTCAAGATATATGAATCTCTGTCCAACAGGATACAAGAATATTCAAAATAAGTAAAATTAGATGGAATAAAAAATAATTACTATTAAATATTAATATCAGTTTATGTGGACATCTTCAAGTGATTTGGAAGGTTTTGTCACAAAGAGATTTTTCTGTGATTTCTCCCAATTACACTTCTGTAATTGAAAGACAGTCACGAAATATCATGGAGCTTTATACTGCTAGCTGAATAAATTGCATTTATATTTATATTATTTATAAAAAGCTCAAACTACAAACGTATAATAAAGTTAAAAAATCCTATTTTAAAATCCTTGCTTATTGCATCATCATTCAAATCACTATTGCTAAGCTAGTTTCTGGGTGCTTTTGTTTAATCATTTCTATCAAGGGTTATGAAACTGGAGAATATTAGCAACAATGTCCAAACAAACCTAACTCCTGTATGATTCGTTCAAAATTATACCACAACTCTGCCACTAGCTCTGCCCATGTTGACACACACACATTTTAAACTTTGCCATTGTTTAGCTTCCTCTGAAGTAGGTTGGAAGAAGAAACAGTCCTTACATATTGACAAGAAAGCCAACAAGTCAGACTTGGGAAAACTGATACAGGAAGTTACTCCTACAACCAAGGATTCCTCACTGTGTCAGCATGCCAGCAGCCAAAATTCAGAAATGCAAAGAGTGAAACATGTCATTTTCTAATTCACTATGGTACTGCACAAAAAACATAATAGCCTTTGGGTAGTGGCGGGGAAGGGGAGAGGCACGAAGAAGGGTGAGAAACATTATCTGTACCTCAATTTTTTTAGTATTTTCTAAAACTGTGGCTTTTTCCTTAACATCTGGCTGTGGCATCACAATAAAATCTTTTTTTTTTGTCTGTGAACTCTAGACCATTGGTTACTCATTGACACAGAAGCTGTTTAAATGGTATTTCTGACATTACATTATCTCACAAAAAGAGTCTAAAGAACAGAACTACAGCTTATAAGTTAATGTCCTAGATAATTTTTGAATTCAGTACAACAGAGCTCTGTATAACAGAGACAGAAAGGTGGCCTTCCTTCACTCACCTCTCCAGCTTTCCCCAGGGACAGATAACTAGCAATCACACAAATGCTTTAAATTATGCCAGTATCTATAAAAGCACATTAGGGATCTTGACTCTGGCTGCAGCTTGCTATTGTACAGTCTACCCACCCACACCTTCTACAACTTGGGGGAAAGAGAGCAAACAGGTTATTTGAAGACACAAAAGAAGATGAAGGCTACTTCAATGACTACAACATGATCCCTGTAAGGGTTAAAATTTGGCCCTGGATTCTTTGCACGTGGATTCCACTTAGATAAGGGACTAATGATATTATTTCACACACTTTTACTACATAGGTTTCTACATTTGTCTCCCCATAGCCCAATAATCCACCATTGCACTATGAATGCAGTAAACAGACCTGCAAAATAACAGTATTCTTGCTGTCTGCAGACACTGACTTTTTCTTGAGAAAAATAAATTCACACAAAATCAAAGACCTCAGCAATGCTAACAATTCCTTAGAATCATACAGTGATCTTTAGCATTCACAGATGGCCTTTTTGCACCATTAAGTTACACACATTTATAAATGTATAATTTACAATTTAATTCATCTCACATATGTATTTCTGATAAACCAATTATTATTATGAGGTCCAGACGGATCTCTGTTGTTTAGAATAAGGCAGGGCAATTATCCTTTATATTACTGAGCCTTGTTCAAAGATGCACTAATAATTTTATGATATAATTCTGGTTGTAACAACAAAAAAATCTGACTGAACAATAGCAAAGGGTAATAGTCTCATTCATACTGCAAAGGATTTGTGTTCTCACCCTGTATTCCATGACAGCTGAACAGCTGAAGCAGCTGCCTTAACTTTGATTTCTTTGCTTTTTACTGGTTTGTTTTACAGCCTTTTGATGTTACTAAAAGGCATTTTTTGTTTATGAATAGATGCGGTGCGCCACCTTGTGTTCGTGCCCTTATAAAAAAGCAAAACCAGCACTAAAATTTTGCAGAAATGCTGAAATTTCATTATCTCATTTTTGAAAATATGAGCCATTTCCAGTATAAACTCACACTATCCCAATTTATCATAGAATCATTGAATGGTTTGGGTTGAAAGGAACCTTAAAGATCATCTATTTCCAACCCCCTGCCATTGGGTTCTACTAGTTTAAAGCCAACTGTTAAAATACATCAGCTGTAAAAAACTTGTACTTCAAATGTAAGGAAAAAAGCTCCCTTCTAATTTACATGTGTTCAACCCCAAGCAACAACAAAAAATATTCGTGTTCAAACAATAAAATTAACGTTTAATTGTCAAATATTTGAAAGTTAATAAGCCCAATGACAAACATAAACACTGGGCTTTTATTTAAGTAGCACCCCATCGTTCCATCACTTCAAGACTATCTTACTGCATGTTACAGCACTTTAAGGCTCTAAATCAGAATTTCACAACTATTTCAAACACTCACCTTTGAATGTGTGATCGACAGCGTATCCACCCAAACACGCCAGCCACCCCACTCATACTTAATTGCATGGTAGAGCAAAATTCGAAATATGGTGTACACCATCTCAGTTATCTTCTGTTCCTCAGAAGTCTTTGGATTAAAACAGCAAAGGGAAAGCATCCACTCCTGCCAGACGGAGCACTGCAACAAACTCCTGCAGAACGCACACATGCTGTTCAATCAAATTTCAAAATCTATCTTAGAAATATATTTCTGCTAAGTCAGGAATTCAGCATATTTAAACCATTTGCTATGTGAAAACTTACCTAATTTTACATATTGAAGATTATAATACAGAATTTGCTGAGCAGCTGTGAAACTGTATCTGCTTAATGAGTCTAATTTGACAGGAGACCTTGTTACTTACTTACATGTGTATACAGCTAGTTGTCTTACCTCCTATTTTCTCTGCTGTTATTAAAAAGTTTAATCATATCTGACAGAAATGCTCGCCGAACCTCCAGAGTTTCTGGACATTGTGGAGAGTTACGTAGCAGGACTGCAATAACCTTCAAAATCTCTGTAAAAGCAGAGCAAAAGAATATGGCAAAACCGGCAATATTTTTTGTACAAGAAAAGTGATGTTACATAAAAAAAAGTTTTATGCTGAGAAACAGCACACCTCTATTTGAGTAAAAGGTTTAACTAAAATCCCTTCTTCCAATACATTTCAAACCTGGTCACCATTAGGGAGATTCAAAGGCCTGTGCAACTAAAGAAAATGGAATCTAAGTTAAATTACTCTGGTTTGGGGTTTTTTTAACTATCCTGTTTAAGCAACACAAATGTTACCATATGACAAATGAGAAGCTATCAATCTGTCACAACCTTTTTCTAAGGAAATTCATGTAATAGAATGCATTCGTTATAAAAACAATCTATGAGAAAAATACGTAGATTTTGCTCTACCTTAGTAATATGGAATTTTCAAAGAATTTAAACAACTTCCATTATATCTAACAATTTCTGTTACAAAATAAAAGTCTGAGAAAGAGGACAAAACCGTCCTGATATAAAATTTCATCTCTTATCAGCATGATGTTTTCTCTGCTTCAGAAAACAATCAAATTAAGGGTATATTCTACTTTCTGAAGCACTGAGGCACTGTTCTAATTACTTTCTTTCAAATTAAACTTTGTAAATAAATGATGCTGAAATTTGAACACAGTTGCTATGACACTTTTAGTTCACCTTGGACAATTTCTTTAGGAAAAGAAATTCCTTATCTGATAATATTAGCACTGATCTTAAAGTACTTTAGAAGTAACTCTGCCTGCTAGACCTAGATAATTGAATATTCATACCTCACATTACAAATAATCTGTATTAACCACAGCAGTGACTGCCAACTTTAAAAATATATAAAGAAAAACACAGAGATGTCCCTGCATCTGTTGCTTCGGATAGATTTACTAGAAGGAAACAGCATGCTGCAACCAGATTTCTATCCTCTGTATCTGCTTTGCTTTCCTTTCTCTTCCCCAACTTTCCACATGAAGCAAACTCACAACTATGACCTACTTTTAATGACAAATCAACTGTGAAAGTGAAAAATCTATTATTTCTCAGAAAAAATTAACTCCCAAAGCTATCATAAGTCCATTGTATTATATACAGAGCACATTAATGATACATATAATTCAGGTGAGGAGATCAGAATTTTTGCTTAGTTCAAAAGACATCTGAAGTTTCATATCAAGATATTTCCCATAAAGTAAGCTAACCAAAACAGTGAGCATATATATTTTTACTGCTTTCCATCTAGTGCTCTCATACCGAATGTAATTTATGATGAGGGCTGTTTCCATATTTCGGGTAATTTTACTCTGACATCACTAAATAATGCAATCAGAATTTTGTTGGAACCTTAACATGTATTAAATCAAAGTATCCTGTGCATGCAAGTCTTGAAAAGCCATTTCATAACATGACTGAACAGCCAAAAAAAGGGTGAGTTATGAACTACATACACATTTAGACACATAAAACTTCTTTCAAAAGGCTACAGACACATACTTCCTAAATAATTTCAACTAAATGCACGTTATCTTTCTTTTAACATGAAAGACAACATAAAACTGAGATGTGAATTAGGACTGATGGATGTAATTAATAAGCTTTCTCATGTTCTTTTTAGAGCAGACTGTTTTTATGGCAGCATTTGGAAATGTGTATAATTCTTACGAGGATTTTGTATCTTCACTGTTGAATCTGGGTCAGGATGTTGTTTATGTATCACTTGAGTGCAAATCTGTTCAGTCAGAATCTAGCAAGAAAGAAGAAGATGTCATATCAATGCTCATAAAGACAGCTTACTGAAAAATAGTTGGATAACATCCTTCATACAGCACCATTGTTATTTCACCATAGTTCTAAACATTATTCAAAAAAACCTCATTTATTGTCTTTCCTGATAATTTATTTCTTTCTGTCCCTAAAATTTTACTCTGAATTACTTTTTTCTTTTTTCTCCTAAGCACACACTGTTATTTTAAATACACTCAAAAAGAAACCTCAATGTAACCAGAACAACCATCATAAGGCAAGATCATTGCCATAATAAAATTCTACATATATATGAGTGTCTGCTTGAGACACTCGGGTTACTCATTATCTCAGATCATTCATGATGAGCATAACCAAGTTAAGGGGGGGTTGGATCTCAAGAGTCAGCTTTGGAAAAAAGAAAAAAGTAGCACTCAGCGGCATCACACTAAAGTTTAATGTCATCTGGAACATATCAGCACAATTATGTAAGCAATTTTCTAACAATGTCTTACAAGTAATTAAGAAGATTGGATCCTAACTACAGTATATTATTACCTCAAATAGGACATTGTATGTGGTCATGGTGATTAAACTTGTCTGAAGCATCAGCCTTTCAGCCAACAAAGAGAACAATCCATGTCCAAGCATGACTTCAGCTTTTCTCCTAAAATAGCACAGGAAGATAAAATAAGCTTATGTGTTCAACTTGCTTTAGGGAAAAAAAAGTTTAACAAGTTTGCCTCAAGAAATGTGAAATTACAAAAACCATCTTTTTCTTTTTTGCTCTTCAAGTCTTTCACTTTTGGTTAAGAAAAAAGGCAAGGATTCAAATTCTGAAAGAACAAGTCATGCTCTGAAGTCAGACAGGAGACAGCTAGGTTTCATCCATAAGTGCAGTCCACCCACTCTGGGCCCCAAAAGCTGAAATACACCCTTAGGAATTTCTTGATAACTACTATGGAAAGGGCATCTTTGTCCTCATTTCATTCAAAAATATAACCATGGACAGCGATCTCAGTAGTTACCTATTATTGTAGGCAGCTAGAGGCATACTAAATCTAGTTCTCAGTAAGTAACACAAAGTCCAAATCTTACCAGTCTAATTCCTGCTACCAATTTCAGCAGAATTATGGAAAAAGACCATTTAAAAAAAACAGACAGCCATACCACAACAAACTATTAAATGGCCTTGGATATGAAGTGATAATGCCTGGACACAAGGAGTTGCCAATAGCAAGTAATTCCACCATATCAAAAATGTATTAATGACAAACAAATTGAAGAGTACTCAAAGAATAGTAGCTTCAATTCAATGAAGCATATTTAGTTATTAACCTCCAATACGGCTTTTTTCAGTTTACATACAAACATGCACGTATACATGCACACCAAATAACATATACACAAAACAATATATGTTACATGTGTCACAACCTACCTTTTTTCCTTTTTTTTT
>NDXB01021289.1:4460-20704 GCA_002631895.1 Agapornis roseicollis
TCTCCTCTCTGCCCAACCTGGAGCTGTGCCTGGGATTGCTCCCACTCAGGTGTAGGACCTTGCACTTGGCATGGTTGAACTCCATGAGGTTGGCCTCATCCCCCCTCACCAGCGTGTCCAGGTCCCTCTGGATGCCATTCCTTCCCTCCAGCGCATCCACCCAACCACACAGCTTGGTGCCATCACAAACTGGCTGAGGGCGCACTCAACCCCACTGCCCATGGCAGCCACAAAGATGTTGAACAAGACCGGTCCCAACCCCGATCCCTGAGGGACACCACTCGTCACTGGCCTCCAGCCGGACACTGAGCCATTGACCACAGCTCTTTGTGTGCAGCCATCCAGCCAGTTCTTTATCCACCGAGTGCCCCATCCTGTGTTCTCACTACGAGAGACATTTTGGTGCTGGAGCGGGGCCTGAGAAGGGCAATGGAGCTGGTGCAGGGCCTGGAACACAGGGGTGATGGGGAGCAGCTGAGGGACCTGGTAGGGGTTTTAGTCTGGAGAAAGGTAGGGTCAGGAAGCCATTATGCCCAACAACTACCTGAAAGGAGTTTGCAGCAGGGTGAATGTCAGCCTCTTCTTCCAAGTAACAAGTGGTAGGAGAAGAGGAAACAGCTTTAAGCTGCACCAGAGGAGTTTTAGGCTGGAGATCAGGACCAGTTAATTTACCAAAGGGATTATCCAGCACTGGAACAGGGTGCTCAGGGCAGGGCTGCAGTCACTGTCCCTGGATGTCTTTAAAAGATGTGTGGCACTTAGGGACATGGTTTAGTGGTGCCCTTGGCAGGGTAAGGTTAATGGTTGGACTTGATGACCTTAAAGGTCTTTTCCAACCTGAACAAGTCTGTAATTTGATGATTCCAGATGAAGAGGTTATGCTAGGAGGGGAAATACCTGGACATAACTTGCCTCTGATATGGGTTAGATCCATACAGAATCACAGACTCATAGAACAGTTTCACTTGGAAGGGACTGGCCAGCTTGTAGTTCCCCAGGTCTTTCTTTTTTCCCCTTTTAAAAGTGGGGGTTATATTCCCCTGTTCTGGCCCTGGGAACTTCAGAGTGCCACGAGTTCTCACGTACAACGTCAAGTGCCTTTTCATCTGCCTGCTCCCTTAGGACCCTTAGATGCACCTTATCTGGTCCCATGGAGTTGTGCTCCTTCGGGTTCCTTAGGTGGTCTTGAACCTGCTCCTCTCCTGCAGTGGGTGGTTCTGCATTCTCCCAGCCCCTGCCTTTGCCTTCTGCCTCTTGGCAGTGAAGACTGAGGTAAAAAGAAAAGGCTTTCTCCATATCTCTGGTAACCAGGTCTCCTGTTTCCTTCCAGAGGAGACCATGTGTTCCCGTGTCTTCCTTTTATCACCAGGGTACCTACAGAAGCTTTTCTTGTTGCCCTTGATGTCCTTGTCCAGATTGAGTTTTATCAGGACTGTAGTTTATGTAGCCTGATCCATGGTCTCTGTTCTTCCCAGGCTGCCTGTCCTTGCTTTCACCCTCTGCAGGCATCCTTTCTGTGCTGCAGTTTGTCCAAGAGCTCCTTGTTCACCCACACAGACCTCTTGGCCTTTTTGCCTGACTTGGGATATGTTGCTCCTGAGCTTGGAGGTGTTCCTTGGATGTTAACCAGCTTTCTTGGGCCCCTCTTCCCTCCAGAGCCTTAGCCCATGGTACTCTCCCAAGCTGATCCCTTCAGAGGCTGAAGTCTCCTCTCGTGAAGTCCAGGGCTGGAAGCTTGCTGTGCGCCCTCCTCAATGCTCTAAGTACCTTGTACTCCATCATTTCAAGGCTGCCCTCGAGCTTTACGTTCCCCACCAGCCCGTCCTTGCTGCTGAGAACAAGGTCCAGCAGAGCACCAGTCCTTGTTGGCTCCTCTGACATTTGGAGAAGGAATTTATCACCAGTGTATTCGAGGAATATCCTGGATTGCCTATGTCCCGCTGTGCTGTCCCTCCACCACGGATCAGAGGGGTTGAAGCTGCCCATGAGAACCATGGCTTATGAGCATGAGGCTGCTCCTGTCTGTCTGTAGAGGGCCTCATCTGCTCAGTCTTTCCGGTTGGGCAGCCTGTAGCAAACTCCCACTATAATGTCACCTGTCCCTACGCCCTCCCCTTAATCCTGACCCATCAACTCTCAGCTGGCTCCTTGTCCATCACCAGACAGAGCTTGGGCATAGGAACTTGGCATATTGCAGTCCTTAGCGTTGCAATACCTACGTTCAGGTGTTTTGTCTGCTAATGAACTTTACAACCCAGCGTTCAGTTCTGTGCCTAAGGCAGCGTTGAGAGGAAGACCATCTATCAGAATCACCAGGAAACTGCCAGGGCACAGATGTGGCCTTACTTCTGCAGACTGGGTAATGCTGAGCGTCAGCTGGCCTGGGTTTATCCATCCTTTCTCCTGGATTCTGAAGCCTAACGCCAGTCTTCCAGAACAACCCCATCCCCCTGTGACTTGAGCAGCAAGAGGAGGCTCGTGCAGGAATTCTGTGCCTGACTGCTGGATTTCAGTATGGGAATTTGGTACTACAGAGAACATGGAGGACCGGCCCTTTGGAAAAGCAGGCTCTGCCTCATTAGCAGTATTTGGTTTTCCCCCACAGATATTAACTGTAATGGATTATAGGTGGCACAAAACAGTAAGCAAAGGAAGATCCTCTGCCTCTACTTCCTTTTCCCATCTTGAGTTTCTAGTGCAGCCTCTTCAGAGGTGTGCTGAGATACGTGTCTTTCCCACTGCCTTTTTGCTAGGGGCCAGGCTAATGGCAGACTGCATTCTAGTTTCAGTGTTAGCACTTCACACAAGTGGTTATCACGTCCTTCAGACTAAAAACTCCCTTGGACTGAGAATCACCTATCGGTTGCTTTTACGTTCTCTTGAGCAACGGCTTGTCCTGCCCAAAATGTGTAGGTAGCAAATTCTTTGTTAACCAAATTGAGACTGTGGTATATCCTAAACTTAGCTGAAGAATTCACACTACCTCTGGAATCAACTTAATGGATTGCTGCTGCTGACCAGTGACAGTTTCAGTGCTGCCCTCTCTGCTCCTCCTTTTTCCCTGTTCCTGGTCACACTTCCCTGTGAAAGTCCTTAAGCTCCTTGCATTCTTACATGACCTCCTTGCTCCTGCCTTTTCTTTTCCCTGAGCCAGTTGTCTGCTGCCTGGCTCAAGCAGTCTGGCCAACACAAGGTGATGTGAGGAAGCTTGTGGCAGAGGAAGCATATGGAAGGAGACGCCACAGATTACCCTTTCTGTGACACTAAGGAGTGACTTTTTTGTCATGGGGCTTTCTCACATCCCCACAAAAGAGTACTGCTCCAGTACCAGGAGGTCATGATACAGCCATTCTTAAGCCCTTCTCCCTCACATCATAGAATCATAGAACAGTTCAGGTTGGAAGGGACCTTAAGGTCATCCAGTTCCAACCCCCCTGCCATAAGCAGGGACACCTCACACTAAACCATGGCACCCAAGGCTTCATCCAACCCCACCTTGAACACTGCCAGGCACTGATGGAGCACTCCCAACCTCCCTGGCCAACCCATTCCAGTGCCTCAGCACCCTCACAGCAAAGAATTCCTTCCTTANAGGCACTGATACTCCCATCCTCCCTGGCCAACCCATTCCAGTGCCTCAGCACCCTCACAGCAAAGAATTCCTTCCTTAGATCCAATCTAAACCTCCCCTGTTTCAGTTTGAACCCGTTCCCTTCTCACCATCCTGTTCTTGAGCTTCCAAAACAGTGTTGCTTGTTCATACATTATTCATGGTCTGGCCTACTCCAAGCTGAAGTAGAATTTATGTTCCTTTTTGTGTTTTATAAAGCTATTACAGGTTACTGTCTTGGCTTTTCTTTCTTGCACAGAACCCAAGGAGTACTCAGTTTCACAGCAAAGATTCTCATCCCCCTCTGAAGTCCAGTAAAAAGATGTTCCAGATTACTGCAAATATGGGAGCTGCTGGTGACCCGAAAGCACTGATGGGCAGTTACTCTCAGGCCTATGGAACCATATGTAAATCTGCACTGCAGAGCCTTCCAATATCAAAGTCCTCCCAGCAACTTGAGCAGTGAATATGGAAGTGTTCTAACCAGGTGAAGTCAGCTCAGCTCATCGGTCCCCTAACCAAGCCCTTCAGTTTGCTTTCCACTATTTCCTATGACTCTTCTGGGGTAAATGAACACAATCAGTGGTAGCTTATTTTCATTAAAATGATGTAGAACAGCATTTGAAATGCAGACGGGTTCTGCTCCATTTAATAGCTTACCTACCACATAATACTGTGATATTGCTAATACTGTAATAATAAATAGTTGGCATTACAGAAACTCGTCGTCTTTCGATCCATGTTTGCTGTGTGTGAAAGGGAGAAAATCCAGAAGTATCTTGTTCAATGAGTAATGCATTCATTCATTTGTTTTTTCCTTTCAGAAAGCAGTGTTTCAAGAGATGCTGTTGCTGAAATATCAGGAAGTTGTGACCAGGCAAAAGGGGGACAATCGTCAACTTTAAAACTAGATTCCTGGTTTAATGCTCATTTCTGATACATTTTCCTCATTAACTTAAAGTTCTTATAAGAAGTCTCTGTCCCTGAAATTTTACTTGATCTATGGCAAATGATTCTTATTCCAGAATGCTGGCACTGCAGTTTCAGAGGGGATTAAGGAACTAAATTTTAACATGTGAGTATCACTGCCATTGATGGGATGTCCATTTTATCTTGTAGTATGTAAGCACTGGTTTTAGTTTCGATAGATTCTATAGTTGGTCATATAGATTTAGTCATGTGAACAGAAGGCTAGTTAAGTAAAAACTCAAGACATTCACTTCTGAGAGCAGGTGTGGTCACTCGAGCCTGGTAATACCAGGCTGGGAATGCAGCTCTCAGGGGAGTCCTGGTTTATTCTGGTGTATTCATAAAAGAGGCATTTCCTGTCTACCCCAGGTACAGGTAGCTACAGACAATGCAATGACAGGGTGAACATGTTGCGTAGTGCTCTGTGCAGCGTGGCAGCTCTTGTGAATCCAAGATGCCTGTTCTCGTGCACAGAAGAGGGAGCCCACTGCTTAACTCAGGGCTGACTTCCACTGAAAGAGCACCCAGCAGTTTGATGATAGGATGAGCTATCGAAGATCCTTTGTGAACCTGATCTCAGAGGTGATGGGCTCTAACATGAACCTTTTCTTCTTGAACTGGCTTTTGTTATTACAAAGGGAATTAATGACTCTGCAATATTTGTATGCAGCTACAACATCTGGTGATCAACTTGGCACTGAAAGAGATGTGTCATTCCAGTTGTGGTCAGGAACACGCTTTTACACTGAACACACCATGCTGAGTGAAAGAAAACCCTAAACCTAAAACCCACAGCAGAATTCTATAATACTAATGTAATCTGTGACTGCAGCAATCAGTGAATATCTAACCTTGTTATGGAATGGTGCTGGAGCTGGTGGGCTTGGGAAAGGCTGGGAGGGGTGGAATGATGTCAGATTTGCACGGGACAGAGCTCGCACCTATATAACAGGGTAGGTATCTGTATGGACTGTCTTCCTCTCTAGAGTAAAACAATTTCTATCTGTATCATCTGCAAGAGAACAACTGTACTGATCATTAGAGTTCATTCTGGGACCCACCAATAACAGCATCTGATTCATTACTGAGAGCAGACAAAATAAGTATACACACAGCATTAGAGCATTCCTTTATGAATTCATAGGTATGTAACAGATTATGGCTTGTATCTGAAATAGTATACAGTTGTACAATATGGAAGAAGCATAAGAAATCCAGTTTGGCTTTGTTTCCAGTAATTGTTACAGATATGTAAATTCTATAAAGCCTGCTGAACTATGTAAAGCCTGCTACCATGGGAGCTGGCATCAGAAAGGAACTAAAGACCCTCTACTAAAGCTACCTTCAGGAATTGATGGAGCCTCTTGTCTCCATCTGTCAGCCACATCTGAACTGGTTTGCTGAGCTTGCAGCTAGTGTCACAAGTGACTACTCAGGAACCCCAGGCTAACAGGAATGGGAAATGCATGGGAGAGCATCTCTTTGGACTATGGTACAAAGACCAAGGGGAGGAAAAAAACCCCAACCAACCAAAGCAAACACCCAACAGGTTGGGAATCCTGCTGGATGCCAAGCAGAGAGAGTCCAAGTGAGGAGAGAAAGAGCGAAGGAACTAAATATTACATACAGTTTATTCATGATAGCTTCTGTGCCTACCTTCTGTCATCCAAAGACACTGTAACACAACAGCATGAACCTACGGGCTAATCTGGACTGGGTAAGCTGCATGGTTAAGCTTGGTACCAAACTACATGAAAGAAAACACTCCTGAGCTTGAAAATTCTCTTCTTCCCCTGTGTTCACATGGACAAATGTGCTAACAAATGAGCATCCCTCCTCCCTGCAGTCACTTAAGGAATTGGAGTTACACTGTCAAGGAAGTTACTGCTTGCCAAAATGGCATTTTAGATGCTTCCTTAAACTCTGGTCTCAGCTGAAAGGAGTCCTAAACCCAGGTCTTTCTCCATTAATAGCATGTCCATGTCCATGTCCTTTCTTATGACATTTCAGATGCTGCTTCCAGCTCACCCCTAGGGCAATACTGCCATGACACATAAGGGAATAAACCCACAGAACCAGAACCAACAGGCTTAGGAAATGGTAAAACCAAAAGCTGAGCACGTTCTGCTGGACAGGACCATGACCGCAGAGAGGGGTAAAGCTGTTTACGATGTTGTTTTCTCCTGGAAACCTTCAAAAAGGTGCCTAGCTCATTTGAGGCATTCTTAGACACAAAGAAGAGAGAACTGTACCTGAGAAACAGCTGGGTTTAAGCACGTTTTCCAGTTCCTGCGCTGTGTCTGTCTGTGTGTGCATCTCTTCCCTGGACTGAGCTCAAGTCTGGAATTCTCTATTTCTTATTCTTTCCTTCTGAAAGCGGAATTGGTTTGGTTGCTGGAAACATTCCCTGAGCAGAATAGAAAGAGACTCTGACTTTATTGCGTTGTTTTAAGCATCTTGGCAATTTAATAACTTTATTTGAAACACAATGTGATAAGGATGGTGGATACCACACGACTTTATTGGGCAGACTGTGCCGCAGGAGTCTAATGCTGAACACGTTTCCACTCACTAACCATGAAGAGTATTGCCTATGGTGCTTAGAGCCATCATAAACAAGTTGCCTCCTCATTCCCCTTTGACAGGCAGTGATTATATGGCATTAAATAGTATTTCTAGGATCACTTTTTAGTCTTGAAGGTCCCCAGGATTTTGGGCATGAATTTCCCCATCTTCTTGTCTTTGGCATCTGTGTCATATTCCTCTTCGCTCTGACTTGTGTGTTCATCCTTCTTGCAGAAGACCTCAAATCTGCTGTAGACTCGCTTCTCCTTCCGCATATTCTCCATCTTCTTCAGGAGGGTGTCTCTGTCCTCTGACGGCTGCCGCTGAAGATTCCGTTTCTGGCTCCCAAAACTCTCTGACCTGTGGATATTGCAGCTTTTCTCCTTCTCGCCTTTCCTTTCCAAGCTCGTGGTCGACTTTGAAAGGTCAGGATTACTAGTGGATGGTAGCTGCTTGGCCAGCTCAGCTCTGTTCTTCTGACTGTTGGCAGAGATCTGTTCCAAAATCACCTTGGTATCATCACGGAGGTTGCTGCTGTAGAGGATGTTGGCTGTGGATGAAGGAAATCTCCCCTGGTTGCTTTTGGCAGGGAGTGGGGTTGCAAATTTAGGGGGTTTTTCTTCCTCCATCATATCCTGACAGTCCCCTATGGAAGAGCGCTTGAGAACCACGGCTGGCTTATCAGCCTTCCCAACCTCCAAAGGGGGCTCCTCCTCCAATTTCTTTTCACCTTTTGGGTTCAAAAACTGCTTCAGCCGTAGCGACCCTTTCCTTAGGAATTCCATTGGGTTTTGCTCCTGTTTTGAGCAGTCTTCCTCGGATTTGTTGAGAGAGCTGTCAGATCCTTGACTCCTCGGTAAGGTCTCAAGCACTGATGTGGTACTTGTCCTAATGGGTGGTTTCTTCAGGTCCGTGTTGCCTAATTTCTGAGTGTCTTCTCTGAACGTCACTCTTTCCTTCTTCTCTGGAAGAGCCAACTTTTGCGTGTCTCCTACAAATATAAGACTCTCCTTCTCTGGAAGAGCAGGTTTACTCTCTATGGGGTAAAACCGAGAGGATAATTTGTCCACCTTCGTGCCAATATGTGCTAAGGGGTCTTTACTCAATGTGTCAATAAGCTGGGGGGGTGACGAGGCCATTGCAAATGGTCTCTCGGCTTCTCCATGCATTTTGTAAGTGCTGCAGGAGTCTTTGGATTCTAGTACCCTACTCTCCAGAATCTTATATTGCACGGATTTGGTGCATTTCTTCTCTGTGTTCTGGGATTCTTCCTGTAGGTAACTGGAAACAGCTTTGGTGTGGGTGACTGTCGCGCGCTCGGTGTCTTTGCCCACAGCTTTGTACTTCTCTAGAAGTTCTGCCACTTTAGATGAGGTGGCTGTCTTTATGGTTTCGTTGTCTTTGGTCAGCTCGCTGGACATTTGTTCTTTCTGGATCATCTGAACCTTTTCTATGGTGGTGTTAGGCTGATCTAACTTGGCAGCGCTGAAAATCAGAGAGGACCTGAGTCTTGAGCTCCTCTGGATCAAAGGATTTATTCTGGACCTGAACGCATCTTGTTTCATGATAGGGCTTTCTTCACCTACTCTGTCAGGATCGGAAAATTCTTTGGCACTTTCAATTCCCAGTGACTTGTTGTTAAAAGACAGAGGCGATTTGAATGCTGGGATGAGGTCAGTGGGGTGCTTCGGGAGGGTATCCCCAAGAACATCATTATACGCCTCTGATTCCATAGGCATTGGAAGGCCTTCTTCTGGTTCGGACTGGTATGCACTCAGGTATGAGGAAATCCTCCAGTTACGTAAACCTGTTCGGTTTTCCTGTGTGTTCTTGTCCTCATCTTGGTCCTCCTCTTTGTCCTGTAAGAAGAGGCGTTGCTCCAGGCTTTGCTTCTGTGTAGGAGAAGTCTGGCAAATAAATTTCTGTCCTATATTCTGCCTTCTTAACATCATTCCCATTGGACCATTCCCTGCAGGATTCAGCTGATCGGAGCCATGCCTCACTTCCCTGGAAGAGTTGGAAGGTACGTAATCGAGCCTTAAGGGGAAACCCTCTTGTGGAAAGTTGGATTCAAGTTCCGGGTATCTGGATCCCTCTCCATAGTCTTCCAGTTCATGGAATTGCCTTCCACCTCGGATTCTCTCAAAGAGCCCCTGAGGCCTGCCAGGAAGATGGGGATGCTCGAACTGGTACTGGTAGAACTGGTCCTTCTGAAAATGGCTCGACTGGATCTTGAATTCATCCATGTTGTTCAGGAACATCTGCCTGGCATACTGCTTGGAAGAAGCAAAGTTTTCAAAGGTGCCTTCTGCAAAACTGTGCCTCTTAAAAGCATCCAACTCCAGCTGCTTGGAGCGGAGGAAACCCCTGACAGGATCCATCTGGGAATTCTCCATTTCCACCTTCTTATACATTCGCAGAGCTGAGCCTTCGACGGTGTGGCGCAACATGTCATCCCGCCTGAAATTCGACAGGAAGTACCTGTCTGGATCGACTCTGTCCATAAAGGAGGGGAAAAGACCGTCATCCCTTTGGAACATCAGGGGTGCCTTCCTTGGGAAGAAAGGCACGTTATTGCCAAAGGGAGTCATGGCAAACGCGTTGTCTGCCTTTGCCAAGACGTTGGCTGGAGGGATGAGAGGTTCCGACTGTGCAAAGAGGATTCGGAATTCCTCGTCAAAGCTGGCCACCAGCTCCCCCTGGAAGATGTGTGCGATGCTCCTGTGAATCTTCTCAAAAGACCACATGAAGCTACAAGGAGAAACAGAAGGAACGACGTCAGCATCACACTTGAAACCGTTTCCTTGCCTGAAGAAGATTCCCCCGATACCCTTTACTGCCCAGGCAGGCGTTCCTTGCACACTGTTGTTCCCAGACCTTAGCGTTAGGAACAGATTTGGCATCACGTCTTTGCAGAGGAGTTTACCAGGCAAGAAATGACCTCTGTTCTAAACAAGCCAGTCAGTAGTAACAACAGCAAGAGAGCACGCTGGTGGTAATCCCTGTACGAAGTAGTTGTTCCTGCAGTTACTTGGGGTTGTAATTGCTTTTTTATAACTCAAACGTTATGCCCAACTTTAGAAAGAGCAAAGGGAACAACAGGAAGTCAGCCCTACCTCAGCCTGAAGGCAAACTGTGGAGCAGATCTTCCTGGAAGCCATTTCCAGGCACAAGAACAGCAGAAAGACAACCGGGATCAGACAACAGGGATTTACCAAGGGCAAACGATGCCTGACCCAATCCGACTGCCTTCTACAAAGAGATGTCTGGCTGCATGGCTGAGGGGACAGCAGAGCAAGAGTGTCCACATGGCCTTCAGGTATCATTTTAGCCAAACTGGACCATTAGACTGTATGAGTGTAACAGAGTACACAGGAAATCGGGTGGACTCTCAGGCTTAATGGGTGGTGGTCAGTGACTTGGAGTCTGACTGATGGGCAGTAAGTGGTGTTCCACACTTGTATCTGACTGATGTGTAAGTGGTGTTCCACACTTGTATTTGACTGATGTGTAAGTGGTGTTCCACACTTGTATCTGACTGATGGGCAAGTGGTGTTCCACACTTGCATCTGACTGATGTGTAAGTAGTGTTCCACACTTGTATCTGACTGATGTGTAAGTGGTGTTCCACACTTGTATCTGACTGATGTGTAAGTGGTTTCTGCTTTCTTGCATACCTGGCNATGGGCCCCCTTCAGATACTGGAAGCTGCTCTGAGGTCTCCATGCAGCTTCTCTTCCCCAGGCTGAACAGCCCCAACTCTCTCAGCCTGTCCTCATTAGTAAACATCAGTAAACTTGATGCTCTAACACTGTGTTATAGCCATAGCAAGTTACTCATTGGTGTCTGTGTGTGCTCTGCTCATATGTGTCATGAGTATCCTGGTGGGCATCCCTTCTCATTGAGAAGGCTGCAACATGCATAGCCCAGCTATGTGTGGTGTAAGTCCTCTGCATGCTATGTTTCCATAGGTCTAGGTTAGGATGGCTCAAACCAGAAACTCCAGTGGTCTTGTCCACATGAGCAGCATGTGGGTTTTCATGTCGACTTCTGCTTTTGAGGTCCCTTCCAACCCTAAGCACTCTGATCCTGTGATTCTCACTTGCCCAGCCTGTTCCAAATCCTTCTGGTGTAGGGCTGCTGCATGTCAAAAGGCAGAGAAGGGAAGGTGAGCAAGCAGCTTAGCTGCTAGCAAGGGTCAACCCCCACAGGCTCTCTCATTACTATAACCCTTCTCTGAGTAGTGAAAGGCAGCAACTGGAGCTGTTCAAGTGCCTGAAAAGCACTTGTATTTGACAGCCCTTCTCTTTGGATGTTACCTTCTCCCTGCCCCGAGTTGGCTGAGTTCTGATAGATGGCTCCAGATAGGTCAAAGGCAGGTTTTTCTCTGAGCCACTCAGTCCAAATGCTATGTTCAGGGATGGATCATTTTTCTAAACTAAAAAACGTTGTCATGGTCTAACAGTGTTATTTAAAATAGAAGCAAAACTTGTGCTGTAATGCTGTAATACAGCAATACCGTGCTGTAATGCTGTAATACAGCAGTACCGTGCTGTAATGCTGTGATACAGCAGTACCGTGCTGTAATGCTGTGATACAGCAGTACCGTGCTGTAATGCTGTGATACAGCAGTACCGTGCTGTAATGCTGTAATACAGCAGTACCGTGCTGTAATGCTGTAATACAGCAGTACCGTGCTGTAATGCTGTGATACAGCAATACTGTGCTTTAATGCTGTGATACAGCAGTACTGTGCTGTAATGCTGTAGTACAGCAATACTGTGCATTAATGCTGTGATACAGCAGTACTGTGCTGTAATGCTGTAATACAGCAATACCGTGCTGTAGTGCTGTAATACAGCAGTACTGTGCTGTAATGCTGTAATACAGCAATACTGTGCTGTAATGCTGTGATACAGCAATACCGTGCTGTAATGCTGTAATACAGCAGTACCGTGCTGTAATGCTGTAATACAGCAATACTGTGCTGCAAAGCTGCTTTTCCAGTGCGTTAGATGTACTCAGGTTCATGGTGTTAATAACTATAGTTAAGATTTCTAAGTTCAAAATGACTTTTGAAGCTCATCTTCCCATTGCAAATTCCACAGAAATGCAGTTCTGTGGTCTTAAGGGCTGGATTCATGGGATCGTGAAGGTTGAACTGAAACATCCAAGTTAGGGATTTGGGCTTCCTGCATCGTCAAAAGAACAGAAGAAGGACTCATTGGCCAGAGAACTCATTATTTCCTTGTGTCTGATGCTGCCTGGTACCTATCATTCTTTCCACTGAAACAAGACAAAGCCTGGATCTGCAGGTTAGGTACTTCATGTAGGCTCCTAGTGCTAGGAGAGAGGCATTCAGACCTAGTCCAAGGGGTAAAAACTTCACCGTGCTTACAGGCCTCTACTTCGGAGTGTCCCTGGGTTACGGCACTATGTGTGAGTGAATTCTGGAGTCAGGTGTCCCTTGATGTGATTCCCAGAGCTGTTAATTCGTGCGTTCACTGTGAATTAGACCCTGGAAGCTGATAGCATCGTTTTCTGACTTGTAGGCAGCGAGTAACGTTGGAGGAGATTTTACCGTCCTCTACTCCATTGCCTGCCTTGGATCTTCTGAAGAAGCTTTTAGTGTTTAACCCTGACAAACGACTCACAGCAGAGGAGGCTTTGCAGCATCCCTATGTGAAAAGGTCAGAGCAATACCAAAGAGCAGTTTCCCTGATGTCTTCTGAGGTGTTATAGACCCACGCTTGGCACAAGTTTTCTTTATATGCCTGGTAGAAGAACAGAAAGTGCACCCAAATCTAACTGTTCATTTTCTCTAACCCTCATTGCACCAGAGGTCACCCTGGATGATTTAAGCATCATAGAACCATGGAACGGTTTGGGTTGGAAGGGACCTTAAGATCATCCAGTTCCAACCCCCCTGCCATAAGCAGGGACACCTCACACTAAACCATGGCACCCAAGGCTTCATCCAACCTGGCCTTGAACACTGCCAGGCACTGATGGAGCACTCCCAACCTCCCTGGCCAACCCATTCCAGTGCCTCAGCACCCTCACAGCAAAGGATTTCTCCCTTAGATCCAATCTAAACCTCCCCTGTTTCAGTTTGAACCCGTTCCCCCTTGTCCTGTCCCTGCAGTCCCTAATGAAGAGCCCCTCCCCAGCATCCCTATAGGCCCCTTCAGACCCTGGAAGCTGCTCTGAGGTCTCCACGCAGCCTTCTCTTCCCCAGGCTGAACAGCCCCAACTCTCTCAGCCTGGCTTTGTATCCTTGTTCACGTTATTGATCTGTGGTGCTGGTTTTGCTCTTAGTGAATTACATTGTGTGTTCTCATCCTCTTAGGTTTCACTGTCCTGCCACGGAGCCCTCTCTGGGTCACGATGTGGTTCTTCCTTTAGGTGATGATATCCAGCTGTCTGTGGCAGAGTACCGGAATCAGTTATACAAGGTACTTTCGCTTGCTTTATTTCTCCAGATTCCAAGGGAATTGCACATGCTTAATGAATGCTGTCATTTTCTTAATTTCATTTAAGGGGTTCAGTAGAAGAAAATGAATAAATTCTATTGGGATAGAGCATTAGGAGTCAGGAGAAGATGAATTAGTAAAGTGAATATGGAGCACAGGTAGAAAAGAGATTCTAAATGTCAATAGATTGGACACATATAAAGTAGGCACAAGGCTAAGAATTATAGAATCATGGAGTAGTTCGGGTTGGAAAGGACCTTTAAGATCAACCAGTTCCAACCCCCCTGCCATAAGCAGGGACACCTCACACTAAACCATGGCATCCAAAGCTTCATCCAACCCCACCTTGAACACTGCCAGGCACTGATGGAGCACTCACAGCCTCCCTGGCCAACCCATTCCAGTGCCTCAGCACCCTCACAGCAAAGAATTTCTTCCTTAGATCCAATCTAAACCTCCCCTGTTTCAGTTTGAACCCGTTCCCCCTTGTCCTGTCACTGCAGTCCCTAATGAAGAGTCCCTCCCCAGCATCCCTATAGGCCCCTTCAGATACTGGAAGCTGCTCTGAGGTCTCCACGCAGCCTTCTCTTCCCCAGCCTGAACAGCCCCAACTTTCCCAGCCTGTATCTGTATGGGAGATGCTCCAGCCGCTGCTCATCCTCGTGGCCTCCTCTGCACTTGTTCCAACAGCTCACCACAGAATATCTGCAATAATCTCATTAGAGATTCCTAGCTCTTCCTGAATGACAGCAGGCTACGGGCATGCCTCTCCCTCGAAGTGCAGGATATACTGACCCAGCAGCATTTACTATGCTTCTAAACAGGCAGGAAGAAACAGGTGAATAGTTTGGAGTTATCTTCCTGATAGGGTGTCAAATTTGGGGGGAGTTATTACAGGAAGTTGAGAGCAGATTGCCTATACCAAGACACAAACCTTGTCAAGGATTCTTTTGCTAGGTAATATTGTGTAGAGGTAGGTGAGAAATAATGCTGCACAAATCGGAGTGAATATTGCTTTGCCCATTAAAAAACCAGCTTTGTAAAGTTCTAGAAAGGGATGCTAAGGAACAGCAGTGTTAATCTGAGCGTGTAGATTGTCTTTTCCAAGGCTAACGCTCATTTAGCAGTGTCCTCTCTTAGGATACACAGAAACTGCCTGTTCACTCAATACCTTTTCTTAATGCTTCAGCCTCCTCTTTCTTTCCACTAAGAATTTTATTTCCATCCTCTTTCCAACCTATATTAATTTTAAAGGTACACTTACTCCCTGTGCTGGGCAAGAAATTGCAGTTTGGTTTTATGCTTTGTTCCCCTGCTGTGTAGCTCGGTTAAGTCTAACCAGCTGCTCCTTTCTGTAGATGATCCTTGAAAAGAAATCAGACAGCCATCCAAAGGAGCCGATGCGGAGAGAAGGCATACAAAGAAGTCAGTCTGAATCTAGGCCGCTTCCAAACTCCGCTTCTGTGATTTCACCTACCAAGAAAGGCCAGATAGAACCAATACCACCTCTTCTAAAAGCTCCACATGTGCGTGTTGAAGCCACGTGTGGTACCCAGCTGGAAGTATCCGGCCAGAAGGAAGATTTAGCAAGACCTTTATGTGAGAGAGCGAAGATCCATGTGATGTACAACCCGATAACACACACTGCTGTTCAGAGTAGGTACTACCCTCCTACAGTGGGATGCAGTCCATCGTGAGGTATTATTATGGGGAAGAAAGAAGAAAAGGCATTGAGTGGGGAAGAGAAATAAGGGGAATTTACATGGCAAGTGAGAGGGGGAAAGTGTGCCAAGAGAAGGACATAAGATCGGAACGCAACTGAATGAGGTTTGAGTGTGTGACATTCTCGTTGGCTCTTTCCTGCCTCAGTTTTGACTCTGTGTTCCTCTCTGTCTTCTCTTTGCTTTTCTCCTGCTGTTATCCTTTCCCATGCCCTTTTGAACTGGTTTTCGTTGCTACTATAGCCTAATTTCATTCCGAATACTGAGTGAGATGTGGTTATGCAGCAGGGGCTGACTCCGTTTCTATGTTCTGTCCCTGCCTCAGTCACTGGGTTCTGTGTCCCTATAATTTTCCTACTTTCTCTCTTTTGTTCTCTGCTGCAGGTAATGCAAATTCAGGTGCTCTCATCAGGAACAATTCAGCATCACTTTCCCAACAGGCCAGAACCTCCAACAACAGGAGACTGGGGGGACAAATCACATGGGCAAAACCAAATGCTGGGCTACCTCCTACAAGTGTACAGAACCTTTACAATGTGAGTAGCAGCCCTACAAAAAAAAACCCCAAAAAACAGCCTTGTCTTTTTATGGTCCAAAATTATATAGACACAAAATATCTTAATTTGCAACTTTGTAAGGATGCTTAAATGAGAGCCTGCTCTGTACCTAAATTAATACCTTTATACCAGTTAAAATTACTTAGGACAAGAAATATGCATTGCAGAATTGTGCTTCTATGTATGTCAGTCAGATGGTACCTGTAACCTAGTTTGGTCTTGTATAGAGTATGTTCCCTTAAATAGAAGGCTAAGAGTGTGCTAACTCTTGGGTTAACACAGCATGGGCAGGTCCTGCTTGACCAACCTGATCTTCCATGACAAGGTGACCCACTCAGTGGATGAGGCA